>JAMPIV010004530.1:140000-180000 GCA_024509875.1 Oreohelix idahoensis
ACACACACACACACACACACACACACACACACATACACACATATATACATATATACATATATACATATATACATATATACATATATACATATATACATATATACATATATACATATATATATATATACATATTACCATGTGAATATTAATATGTGAAAATCGCTAGTGAATGTCCTAGTTATTTGAGGCTGGAAACCTCAACGTATAGAATGATGATTTCATGAACCACCGCTGCCAAGGGCTGGTGATTGCTTTATTGCTAGTTTCGTAAACAGAACTAAAAGCATAAAGTAGTCCCAGGTTCCATATGGAACAGGGAGGAATAGATGAAGAAATGATGTGCGTTCTAATTATAATACTTACAGTTTCAAATAAGTGTAAATGTCGATGTTAACATATACACTTTAAAATTAATGGAAGTTTCAAACTTTTCAATTCAGTGTAAACATAAATGAAAACATATTCTATTTATATTGTGAACATTTTTCAATCAGTGTAAATGTAAATGTAAACATATTCTATTTGAGCTATTAACCTTTTCATTTAAAAGCTATTCAATTTAAATGTAAAAGAAAGTTTTATCCCGAGAGATTAAAATAATTCTCATCGAGGGTAAATTCTGAGATAAATGGAATGGTAGAATAGAAGAGCATTTCGTTTCTATTCTTTATCATAGTTATTGGTGGTACCCGCAGAAAGTACTATCTCTGAAACAAGAATGAAACAGTGGTATAAGCTTTAAGACGAGGGATCAACTTTGTAGACTCTCCTTGACACTTCTGGGAAACGAGCTACACCCTACAACCTTGACCAGCGACGAGCGAGAGCAGTGTAATCAGAGCCCATCAGTGGGAGCAAAACGACTGTTGGCAGTTAAGTGTAAAATTTACGCTGCCAAAGTAAACTTTTTTTCATGGTTTCTATTGTCAATCAATGATGAAACGTTTCTTCTAAACTATTCAATTATTTTCAAACTGTTAAAACTTAAGTGATTATTAAATTTTGTTATTTGTAAATTTACAAATTTAACTTAATCATTTTAAATTTACTGCATGTTTGTCTCAGTCAATTTACTAAACACACTTTAAACAAAGCTATACCAGAAGAATAAGAATTCCACTGAGTAAATCAGAGTTGGGGGGGGCTTGAACGAGCTAAAATTAATCATTGCTTAATTCCTTCACAAAAGTGGTCGGCAGATTCTAGAATTAACGTGCTCAGCCAAAGCAGCACTGTTTTCGCTTATCTGAATATCTTGAGAAGATTCATTTTATGATAGAAGTGTCATTACCCTTCTATCTACATCTCTGCCAAGAGTAATCTTGTGAGAAGGTAGACATCTTTGAAGCCCATATTAGATACTCTTGAGTTGTGGCAACTGTTGGACCACTACTGCAAAGCAGGGGAGGCAATACCGTCACACTAACATCGACACATCATCTTGTCTGTAGAGCTAACATTGACACACCATCTTGTCTGTAGATCTAACTTCGACATACCATCTTATCTATAGAGCTAGCATCAACACACCATCTTGTCTGTAGAGCTAACATCGACACACCATCTTGTCTGAAGAGCTAACATCGACGCCTTCTTGTCTAATACGCGTATTTGTGTTACGTGTGTACTTGTGTGATTGACTGAGCCTCTGTGTGTGTGTGTGTGTGTGTGTTCTATTACGCAGTGTGACATCTTTTACCTATATACGCCGTCCTCACATTCCTGCTAAAAGAACCTTATTGATATCTTCGTGGATCTTAGCTTCTTAAACTGTGGTCCATGGACCATGGACTCTTAGGTTTTCGTGAATCAATCCTTGGAGGTCCGTGTACACATCCTCAAGATCTGCATTTTATTTTCATCAAAATTTTTATTCGGGGAATTATCATACATTTTTACAATAATAGAATTATATACTTTTTACAATTTTTGTAAATATATTTCAGTGTGATATTTGTATCATTTACGGTTTTTCTTTGTAATAAAGTATATAATTTATGTGCTAAATTTTAAACCACGCATTTATGTACAGTTGTTCTAACAAGAGGACCGTAGCCTTCGCCAGACAATGGTACATAAACACGTGTAATGAGATTTGTTTCTTGCTTTATTCATTTCTCTCTAGATGTTAATTTTCACAAACAGACAGACCAACAAACAGACCGGCCGACCGATCGATCGATCGACCGACAGAAAGGCAGAAAGACAGGCAGACAGACAGACAGATAGGCGTAAAGACAGACAGATAGATAGACAGGCAGACAGACAGACAGACAGACCAACGGATAGACCGATCGATCGACCGACAGACAGACAGGCGGGAAGGAAGAAAACAAATAAATGGATATACAGACACACAAGGAAGAAAATAGATAGACATCAGACAAACAGACAGATAGACAGGCAGGAAAACAGACAGACAGTCAGACAGACAGACGGACGGACGGACAGCCGGACGGACGGACGGACAGATAGATAGATAGATAGATAGATAGATAGATAGATAGATAGATAGATAGATAGATAGATAGATAGATAGATAGATAGATAGATAGATAGATAGATAGATAGATAGATAGATAGATAGATATTTTGTTGCTGGCCAAAATGATCCTTTCTTGACTATAAATAGTAGAAGGGACAACATTACTAACGGAAGTAATTTGAGAAACACTAACTACATCGTTCAGGAATGGGAAATAATTGTGTTTCTCTTGCGTACAAAAAAGAAAGTTATTTAAGATGATTTGCTCGCAGGAATGTCAAATCCTGACTAGGCTTTAACTCCCCTTATGACTGATCACCAGCTCGAGGAATAATTCCCTAATCTCAGTCACACATATCTAGATTCCCCCCACGCGTTTCCAACCCCACGAATTTCGTTAGGCGAGAATACTGGAACATTCTGTTATTTCTTCAATGGGTGCCATCTCTTTCCACAAGTGATTTCCTCTTCCTGTACGGGTATATATGGCTGATTGAACGCGGTCTCAATCAATTTCGTGGCAAAGAAAATTCTGCCTCTCTGAATGCTGTGGCCTAGTTTCCACAAATTCTATGTGGCCTCACATTTTTTTTGTTTTTATTCATCGAATGAAATCCATGGCTGCTTTAAAAAAAAGGGGGGGGGGGGGGGGGGGGGGGGGGGGAATTTCCTTCTTCTTTTGCTTACAAACTGTCGCGAACGCTGGAGCTTTGATTTGCACAACACTTGCACATACTGCTGTGTTTTCTTTTTTTTTCCTTTTGCTTCAATTAATCTCTCTCCTCCCCCATATATTTTTACCCGTTTAAAAAAAAAACATAGCATCATAAGACATATAACGGGCATGTTTCCTATAGGACATCTGTCCATCTAAATTCTTCCCAAATCTGGTCACATGAGCCTCAATTCTCTGCGAGTGACTCACCGCGTCTGCTGAACCTGATTCTTTGGTGAATTGTTGAGATGGGGAGAGAGCATAGGTGGGACATGAGTGAGTCAGAAATAAAGAACGTGTGACGATTCAAATGATAGATCTCCAATGACAACATTAGAAGTCCCAGGGCTCGCAGATCACAACTTTTGAAAATGTCAGGGCTTCCAGATGACAACATTAGACAGTGTCAGTGCTCCTCAGATCACAACATTAGATAGTGTCATGACTCACAGATCACAACATTACAAAGTGCCAGGACTCCAAGATCACAACATTAGACACTGTCAGGAGTCCCAGGTCACAACATTAGATAGTGTCAGGCCTCTCAGATCATAACATTAGATAGTGTCAGACCTCTCGGATCACAACAATAGATAGTGTCAGGCCTCTCAGATCACAACAATAAATACTGTCAGGACTCTCAGATCACAACATTAGATAGTGCCAGGACGCCCAGATCACAACATTAGATAGTGTCAGGACTCACAGATCACAACATTAGATAGTGTTTGACCCCAAGATCACAACATTACATAGTGTCAGGACTGCCAGATCACAATATCAGGTAGTGTCAGGACTCACAGATCACAACATCAGATAGTGTCAGGACTCACAGATCATAACATCAGATAGTGTCAGGACTCCCAAATCACAACATCAGATAGTGTCAGGACTCACAGATCACAACATTAGATAGTGTCAGGACTCACAGATCCCAACATTAGATAGTGTCAGGACTCTCACATCACAACATTAGACAGTGTCAGTGCTCCAAGATCACAACATTAGACACTGTCAGGAGTCCCAGATCACAACATTAGATAGTGCCAAGACTCCCAGATCACAACATTAGATAGTGCCAAGACTCCCAGATCACAACATTAGATAGTGCCAAGACTCCCAGATCACAACATTAGAAAATCCTCCTGTAGAATCACAGAGGCATTCACGTAAAGTCTACAGGGAAGTAGGAGGGGTGGAAGAGTAAGAACTGCGTTGAGGAGAGGCACCATAAAAGAACCGCTAAGTAAGAGTACAAACCTGCAAACAGGAGACACGATGTCAACACTGGAAGATGGGAGGGTAGGGAAAATACACGTACAGAGACAAGACACTATGACATTACTGGATGATGAAAAGGTGCCCAGATAACCGAGACAGCTATGAGAAAACTGAATGTCAAGAGGATACACAAGGAGTGGGGAGACTATCGGGTACACATGGAATGAGGAGACTATCTGATACACAGGGAATGAGGAGACTATCTGATTGTGACAGAACAGGGCTGCCCCTATCGATCTTTGTTTCACTCCGGCAGTATCGGTACATTTGTGTTAATGATTTTATTGTGTGCTTTCATTTGTCGCACTTTCTTTCTTTCTTTACGGACTGTATCTGTATTATTAACCTTTTCATTTAAATATGAAGTAACTATGAAAGCTATTCTATTTAAATATAAAGAAAGTTTTATACCGAGGGATTAAATTTAATTCTCATCGAGGGTAAATTCGGAGTTAATTGGGATAGTGGTATGGGAAGATAGGAACCCATAACTACGGGGCGGACGACGCCATACTCAGAAGAGTGTTTCGTTCTATTCCTTTACCATAGTTATTGGTACTATAGAAAGTACTATCTCTGGAACAAGAAGGGAACAGTACCCTAAGCTTTAAGACGAAGGACCCACGTGGTAGACTCTCCTTGACATTTCTGGGAAATGAGCTACACCCGACAACCTTGACCAGAGACGAGCGTGAGCAGTATGAAAAGAACCAACTCATAAGAAGGAGCAGAACCGTCATTGGCAGCTAAGTTCAAATCTATGCTGCCACTTGAACGTCTTGTAACATTTCACAATCCATAACGACCGTGATGATAACTTTTCTTGATCCATAACTATTCAAATTATTTTTTAACTGTTAAAACGTAAGTGATTATTAAATTTTGTTATTTGTAATTATAAAAATTTAACTTCGATTTAATCATTTTAAAGTTACTGCATGTTTGTCTCAGTCAACTTACTACACACACTGTAAACAGAGCTATTCTAGAATAATAGAATTCCACTGAGTAAATCAGCTTTACGAGCTGAAATTAATAAGTGCTTAAATCCTTCACAAAAGTGTCGGCAGAATTACAGTTAACATACTCAGCCAAAGCGGTATTGTTCTCGCTTATTCTGAATATCTTGTGAAGACTCCCTTTGTAATAGAAGTGTCATCACCCTTCTATCTACATCTCTGCCAAGAGTAAGTAATCTTGTGCGAAGGTAGATACCTTTGAAGCCCATATTAGACACTCTTGAGTTCTGGCCACTGTTGGACCACTATTGCAAAGCAGGGGAGGCAATACCGTCACACTGATACACAGTGAATGAGGATATCTGATTCGCAGGGAATGAGGAGACTACCTGGTTCACAAGGAGTGAGAAGACTATCTGATACACAGGTAATGATGAGGCTATCGGATACACAGGGAGTGAGGAGACTATATGATACACACGGAATGAGGAGACTATCTGATACATAGGGAATGAGGAGACTATCTGATACACAGGGAAAGAGGAGACTATCACAGGGAATGAGGAGATTATCTGAAACATAGGGAGTGAGGAAACTATTAGACACAAATGGGAATGAGGAGATTTTCTGATACATATGGAGTGAGGAGACTATTAGACACACAGGGAATGATATTTTCTGATACATAGGGAATGAGAAGACTATCTGATACACAAGGAGTGAGGAAACTATCTGATATACAGGGAGTGAGCAGACTATGAGATACACACGGAATTGAGAGACTACCGGAAACACAAAGAATAAGGAGACTATCTGATACACTGGGAGTGAACAGACTATCTGATACACAGGGAGTGAACAGACTATCTGATACACTGGGAGTGAACAGACTATCTGATACACAGGGAGTGAACAGACTATCTGATACACAGGGAGTGAACAGACTATCTGATACACAGGGAGTGAACAGACTATCTGATACACAGGGAGTGAACAGACTATCTGATACACAGGGAGTGAATAGACTATCTGATACACTGGGAGTGAACAGACTATCTGATACACAGGGAGGGAACAGACTATCTGATACACAGGGAGTGAACAGACTATCTGATACACAGGGAGTGAACAGACTATCTGGAAGATGGCAGTTAACACTTGGAGAGAGGCGAAACATTACGAAAGAGCTGGAGGAAGGGTGGATACACCCTGAGACAGGTGTTTTGCTCTCTCCAAAGATTTCCTGGACCGAGTTTTTTACGGCTTTAACACAGACCAGGGATGCAGAATTAGCCAGAAGTTGAAGGTGGAGAATGGACAGGACAAGTTTTAAAGGACAGTTTTATTTCAGCTCATCATAATGGCAATTAAAATAAATATTTAATAGTTACATTAAACTAGCTCTGAGACCATTTAAGCTTTTATATTGTGAAATACTCTCTAATATAACCAACGTGTGTATAAACTGAACGGACCTCGCCAAACTCCAAAGAAAACTACTCGTAGGTCACTGAAACAGAAAGGATGATTATCTCATCAAAAAAACGTATCCAGAATTCAGCATCAAAGCACGTGGACAAGTCTAATCAGCATAAAAACACGTAGACAAGTCTGAAGGAAATCTTGACATTTTAAACAACATCGGCACACACTAAAAAAAGGACCGGTGGACGACACAGAAATCAGCATCAAAGCACGTGGACAAGTCTAATCAGCATAAAAACACGTAGACAAGTCTGAAGGAAATCTTGACTATTTAAACACCTCGACACGCACTAAAAAGCAACTGGTGGACGACAGAGAAATCAGCATCGAAGCACGTGGACAAGTCTGAAGGAAATCTTGACAATTTAAACACCTCGACACGCACTAAAAAGCATCTGGTGGACTACATAGAAATCAGCATCGAAGCACGTGGACATGTCTGAAGGAAATCTTGACAATTTAAACACCTCGAAACGCATTAAAAAGCGTCTGGTGGACCACACAGCTGATAATAAAACAGGAAGGTACTCACATAACTTATGTGTCTAAGATGGACAAGCTTTCGTCCTATTTAATGACAGTGTCAGTGTTACAGAAAATCAGAGTCACTCAGTGTTACAGAGAACCAGATTCATTCAGTGTTACAGAGAATCAGAGTCACTCGGTGTTACAGAGAACCAGATTCATTAAGTGTTACAGAGAATCAGTCACTCAATGTTACAGAGAACCAGATTCATTCAGTGTTACAGAGAATCAGAGACAGTGTTACAGAGAATCGGAGTAACTCAGTGTTACAGAGAACCAGATTTATTCAGTGTTATAGAGAATCAGAGACATTTAGTGTTACAGAGAACCAGATTCATTCAGTGTTACAGAGAATCAGAGTATCTCAGTGTCACAGAGAACCAGATTCATTCAGTGTTACAGAGAATCAGAGTCATTCAGTGTTACAGAGAACCAGATTCATTCAGTGTTACAGACAGTCAGAGTTACAAAGAGTCAGCGTCATTCAATGTTACAGATAGTCAAAGTCATTCAATGTTACAGATAGTCAGCGTCATTCAATGTTATAGAAAGTCAGAGTCATTCAGTTTTTACAGATAGTCAGCGTCATTCAATGTTACTTCTTCTTCCTCGTTCGTCCTGAAAAGGACGTTGGTTGCTGTTACGCACAGATTCTTTTGTAGGCGATGAATATAGATATATATATATATAGAAAGATATTTATTTGTCTGTTAACACTTTTTGTTGATAGTCAAAGGTACATAACCCTTGATTTCGTTGATGGTACATTTTATTATGTCTGTTACCTTCTCTTGGGTCTTATATGAATACTAAGATTTACGTCGAATTATTTTTCGTGTATGGTCAGAACAGATCAGTCTTTCTGGGAATGTTTATAACCTAAGTTGAGGTTTATTCCTGTCTTTTAAGGCGATTTGGTCTTGTATCTTATTGTCGTTAACGACGTCGGCCCATCTTGAGTTGAACTCTGGGGGTCACGCGCTACTGCGCATGCGTCGTATTGGAGGTTGTCGAAGAAGACTTCCGTCATGGGGAGTTCTTGTGTTTGCTGCCCCGGACAGATGTCCGTTGATATGTGCTCTGTGTAATTCTGGGGAAAGGCGACGTCTGCTGTGTGACTATTATGTCTATGTTCCTCCCCAGAATATATTCTTAGCGCCAAAGGATGGCGTGTGCTATTTTTCTAGTGTTTTCTAGGATGTTAAGGTAACGAAAGACATTTACTGAACTTTTTCGTTATGCCTAGACCTGCAGCCAGGGATATGGTCTGCATATGAGTGGGCTGAATTCTTTACTGACGACATTGTGCTAGCAGCACCAATATCTATTATGTACATTGCATTATTATCTATATAATCTACACAGCATTATCGATGTTTATGAACAGAGCCCTTTACTTATGCTTCATTATGCATCTTCGCAGTGAGCGACGCTCACTGGAGATAGAAGCCATTTTGGATCCCGCCTTTGCCTAAGCGGATCATCGTTCAGAGAACAGGAATGCCTTATTATCTGATGATGGTACAGAGATCTGTCTACTATGGTAACCCACTACTGTGGTTTAAGATTGTCGTCACATAAGCCTACTGATTTACGGCATGTAATTCCTCGACAGAAGAGTTTCTGTCAGGGAGCCATTTATAATAAACGTTTGCAAACATTAACTGACGCGATCAGTCAGTTAGGCTTGAAAGTTAAACAACTAGAACTCTGAGGGACTAGCTACGAACGTTCTGTTGTATCCACATTCTATACGAATGCATATTTGATGTCGTAGACCATTTTGTCAAGCATGTGATGTTTTTTGCCAACCTGTTCCAGTGACTATATATGTGTCTTCAGAGTTTGCGTTCTATTAAATGTGTGAAATTATCAACAGTAGTTCCAGACATCATTGACTTTCATACATGAGTGAATGAGTGCCTTATTACTTGTCAACTCTGCAGAACAGTACCACCCATTCGCATAACGTGCATTTGCACTCTCATTCAACATAAACACTGTCCCTTGTCGCGGCCTCAATACTCCATGGACAAGGTGACCTATATGCCTAACACTGTCTCGGTTTGAGTTGACCATAATACCTGTATCAATGTGGTAACCAGAATTATACCATATCAACCGATCCTACTTCAATTATAACACTCATCAGTTGCGTTGTGTCTGTTTACACCGGAGCAGCGATATCTGCGCCTTTCGGCCGACACATCCGACTTCAGCACGGCATTTTTTTGGGACCGGGTTTGCCTTCCCTCTTCGATCCCTACTCTCTCAGCCAGACTGCAGTGATGCAGCCTGTTTCCAGGACCACCACGTGGAGGTGGAGTAGGGTCTTGGTCTGCTCTGGTTCGCTGACCCTGACGCAAGCAATCAAGCTGACTGCATTCTCTATTGCTGCATCTTTGGGTCCCATTTAATGTTACAGAAAGTCAGAGTCATTCAATGTTACAGCTAGTCAGCGTCATTCAATGTTACAGAAGGTCAGAGTCATTCAGTGTTACAAAGAGTCAGCGTCATTCAATGTTACAGAAAGTCAAAGTCATTCAATGTTACATAAGTCCAAACCTATTACAAGAAAATAAAGAATGGGCGGTTTTAAAAATCAGTGAAGACGACAGAAATCATATTTTACTGAACCTGATGAAGAATAAAATGGACAACCTACAACGACAAACGATTAATGCGTAAAATAAGCTTGTTGCCCGTGTGACAAAGAGGCTGTCCATTTGTAATAGGCATGTTATAAGAAAAGAACAGTTTGACGTTCTAACATACTGTCACGAGGGGCGAATGAGTATGAATTTCGACTTTCTATATCCACTGTCGAATAGTTGCCGGAAAACTTCACAAGTCATGGGAAAGCACCCAATTTTGCAACAGAGTGTGTACGCAACAATGAGACAGTAGTACAAAAGACCAACGAGGAACAATTAGCAGG
Source organism: Oreohelix idahoensis (assembly GCA_024509875.1). Taxonomy (NCBI): domain Eukaryota; kingdom Metazoa; phylum Mollusca; class Gastropoda; order Stylommatophora; family Oreohelicidae; genus Oreohelix; species Oreohelix idahoensis. The sequence continues at coordinate 150,389 of JAMPIV010004530.1, forward strand.
AGTCGGCAGTACGGTTCGCGGTTGTTTAACCAACGGCAGTAATACAAACATATTATTTTGCTTACACTAAGGCCTTCGACTTCGGACATCAGAAATTGTGGAACATTATGAGAGACATGGCATTTCCAGCGCATTTGATCCATCTAATTGAAACACTATACCATGAACAACAAGCAGCTGTCAGAGTAGCGGGAGAAACATAAGGATGGTTTGAGGTGAAAAGGGGAGTAAGACAGGGTTGCATCCTCTCGCCATACTTGTTTAACATCTATGCAGAAAATATAATGAGAAATGTTCGGAGTGACCAAGAATGTGAACATTGCGATCCGTTCACAATTGGAGGAAATGCGATCCCAGAACTCAGGTACGCAGATGACACAGTTATTCTTTCAAACCGTGCCAAGGAACTAGAACAGTTAATCCTGTCTGTCAAAAGACACAGTGAGGATCAGAACCTTTTTCTGAACTAAAAAAAAAAAACAAAGATTATGTCCACAGACAAAACAAGATGCCAACCAAAAATTACCATCAATAATGAGGAAATTGAAAATGTCACAAATTTTGAATATCTTGGCTCCATAATTAACAACACTGGAGACTGCTCAAAAGAGGTCAGAAGGAGACTGGCCATAGCAATGCAGAGGTTAAATAAAATGGAGAACCTATGGCATAATACCAGCAAATTAATAAAAGTAAAACTTCTGAGAACGTGCATCTTTCCGGTAGCAACATATGGATGTGAATCATGGACCATTACTCAAACATGAAAGAACAAAATCGAATCTTTTGAAGCAAAGTGTTACAGAAAAATTCTCAAAATATCGTAGACCAAGAAGAAGAAAAACATAGACATCCTACACGACCTGAACATCGAGGAAAACTGGCTCATAAACAATATCATGTCCCGGAAACTGAAATATTTTGGCCACATTAAACGCCATAGTGGCTTAGAAAGAGCAGTGATGGAGGGTATGGTTCCTGGAAGGCGAGGCAGGGGCCGACCAAGACGACGGTGGACACAGGACATTGAAGACACCTTGAACATGACATTCGAGGAGGCAGGAGGGCTGGCTAGGGATCGAGAGCCTTTCAGGCGGGCTGTGATGAGAGCGACGTTCTGCAAAGGACATGCTACATGATGATGAACAGAGCATAAAGGAAGGACGGAGACGGATGGGCGAGAAGTAACTAGAGGGAATATTTTACTGGTACTTCCCAAGGGAAAGCGATTGTAATATTGGATTAATGGGGACTGGTTGTCTGAACTAAAGTAAAGACGAATGGAACATTATAAAAGATTAGAACCCCTTCACAAGACACCAGGAGAGAGAACAACGACATTGCTGGAGGCAAAATTGTCAACATATAACCCAGCAAAAATCATTCTTTGGTATTGCTAGAAGAGCAGTCTGCCAGCTGTACTTGAGTAACTGTTACGTTTCGCACAGTGTGAGTTCTGGAGTGCTTGCAATAGCACTAGTGTTCAGTGAATTCTTTATACGGAACCAAGGTTAGTGTTATAGTTGTAATTTACTAACATACTGTGAACGGTAGGTTTGGTTTTGGTAGGGTAAGTGAGTATAGAAAATGGTTAGGGAATAATGAATGAACTTGTAAAAAGACTGTTCGTCTTTGTTAAGGGGAGATGATATGGGTGCAGGAGTGTTTTGTGCAAAGGGAGATAAATCTGGGAATCCTCTGAGGAAGATGACGTTGTGGTTTAGAGTTAAGCATATTGAGTGAGTTCCAAATTATGGTAGAACCAATTTGCATGTTAAGATTTTGTAATAAGGTTTAAAGAGGAGAATATGAATTTGTGTATACTCAGCAAAGGGAGTCAACTAGAAATTACATCCCTTGATAGGTTAGTGAGCGAAAAAAAGTATAGACGCACGAGAAAAATTTGGGGGATGAACACAATTTTTAGGGATGAACGAGAAGAATGTAAATAGGGGTTTAGTGGGAGTCTTGTTGTAAAAACGCGCTCAGCGTAGGTCAGCGAGTTGCTGAAGAGAAAAATAAAGTTGTGAAGTCGCGATTCTGGCGAACAAGTCATTGGAGGTGATTGATACTGTAGTTACAGGCGAATATCAAGTTGTTACGCCGTGCAGAAAGAAAGACGATGTCGCCATTTTTGCAAGAATTTAGTTAACAAGATTGTCAAGATTGTTTTTCAAAACAGAACAGGTATGTTGATAAAGATGTACAAGCAAGATAGACAATAATTAGGTCGGAACAGGGAACAGTGACTAACTGAGATAAACGAAACAGCCCTGGTAGTCAGACCAGTAATTATTCTATAATAAATACCTCAAAACTAGTTCCACCAGACCTATCGTGTTTTTCATCATGAGTTGAAGTAAACAAAAACAACAAAAAAAAAAAACCCCGGCTACATAAGCTTTCTAAGATGAGGTAGAACAGCCATAGCAGACTGTGCATATATAGAAGGATTGAAAGAACGAGAGGAGAATTATTAAGTTGTGCTTTTGACATTGTATACTTTGTGAGAATTACCCGCCTAGATTGAGGATTAGGCGAGAGTCAAGTTTATTTCAATGGAATGTTATTGGATGATTACTGAAATTAAACATCATCTTTGTTTATTCACTGCTTGGTTTAGTGCAGTACTTTTAGATGGAGGTTCTCCACCCACTTACAATGTTTCCGTTTGATGTCCTATCATCTAGAGTAAAATAACATAACATCATCAGCACTATACTGTCTACTATTTTGCGGTAGTATACGAGCCACACTTTACGAACATAAATAAATGCATCAGCAACCACACCATCATGGCCACAATACATCCATTCTATTTCAGTTATATATATTTTTCCCGTATATATAACACTGTAAATATCAGTCACTTTTCCCCACAATACAACTTCTTACACTATCATATACGTGTTGCAATAAACACGTGCAGAGATTAATGGTATTTATAAGATTGCAAATTTTCAATAAACATAACAATGTAAATACTAGACAATTTTCCGCGCACTATTACTTCTTACATTACCACATAAATGGTGCATTAAACACAGCGCAGAGATTTATTATATCTGTAAGATTGCACATAGACTTCTGTGACGGCATTGCCTCCCCTGCTTTGCAGTAGTGGTCCAACAATGGCCAAAACTCAAGAGTATCTAATATAGGCTTCAATGGAGTCTATTTGTACACAAGATTACTCTTGGCAGAAATGTGGATAGTGCGAATTCCGAGCAAACCGAAGTACTCAAGACCTAATCTTCACACTCAGACAGCTGAGTGAAAAGGCCCTTGAGTATAAGAGTGAGATCCATCTTTGTTTCATAGATCTGGAAAAGGCGTTTGACAGGGTCCCCTGGAGCAAACTTTGGGTTTGTTTGGCAAGGAAGAACATTCCAGCACCTCAGATTCATGCTATACAGAGCTTCTACAAAGTCTTGCAGAAATTATGTGCGGACAGCAAACCATAAGTCAGAAGAGTTCAGGACCACCACTGGTGTAAGACAAGGTGATATCCTGTAACCTTATCTTTTAATACTCCTCATGGACGATGTTATCAAGTCATGCAAGGAGAGAACAAGAAAGTATTCAGTGGGGTACTGGAAGATGAGACAGGTCTGTATTTCAGAGCTGGCATTTGCTGATGATGTTGCCCTGATTGCTAAATCAGAGGCACATCTCCAATCCAACCTGCAAGTCTGGAAGGAAGAGCTGGAGAAGAGAGGGATGGTCATAAGCAGCTCTAAAACAAAATCTATGGTGATATCACGAGAAGAAAGAAGACATCAGATTAAGCTGGGAGAATAGGTCCTGGAGCAGGTCGACCACTTTAAATACCTAGGAGCTATTATAGACCGAAAGGGAGGCATCAAAGAAGAGTTGGCCACTCGAAAAGCAGCAGCTGGGAAACTTTTTCAGGCCATACATCGAGGATTCCTCAGCAAGAGAGAGGTTGGTAAGAAAACGAAGATGGCTGTATACTGCTCCACCTATGCCCCAGTCTTGACATATGGATGCGAGTCATGGGCAATGACTACAACCCATAAAAGCCAGATCCAAACCTCAGAAATGAGGTATTTGAGGAAGGTGGTTGAAGTAACAAGAAGAGACATGGTCCGCAACCAGACGATACGCCAAGGCCTAAAATCCCATCCCCTGCAGACCCAACTAGAACAGTCCCAACTAAGATGGTTTGGCCATGTCTGCAGAATGGGAGAAGATCGGCTACCACGACAAGCATGGGAAACAAAGAGCCAGGGATCCAGACCCCCAGGACCACCCAGAGTTGGCTGGGAGGACAACATTAGACAATATTTGAAGGACCGAGGACTAGAATGGAACAAGGCCAGGAGGAAGACAGCCGATAGGATAGTCTGGCGCTCTCTCTTCCAAACCTCTACACCTCACGGTAGAAGGGGAACGACTAAGTAAGTAAGTAAGAAATGTAGATAGAAGAGTAGTAAAGCTTCTATCACATGGGAGTCTTCACAAGAAATTCAGGTAAGCGAAAACAATTCTGGCTGTCGCTGAGAACGTTAATTCTGTAATCTGCCGACCAGTTTTATGAAGAATTTAAGCATTTATTTATCAGCTCGTTTAAGCCCCAACCCCTGATTTACTCAGTGGAATTCTATTATTCAAGTATAGCTTTGTTTAGAATGTGTGTAGTAATTGACTGAGACAAACATGCAGTAACTTTAAAATGATCAAATCGTAGTTAAATTTGTAACATTACAAATAACAAAATTTAATAATCACTTTAGTTGTAACAGTTTAAAAATAATTTGAATAGTTATGGATAAAGAAAAGCTATCATCCTGGTATTTGAGGATTGAAAAGAGGGTTAAGAAGGTCAAGTTGCAGCATATGTGTGAACTTAGCTGCCAATGACGGTGGTGTCTTTTCACACTGATCACTCGTCTCTGGTCAAAGTTGTCGGGTGTAGCTCGTCTCCCAGAAACTTCAAGGAAAGTCTACACAGTGCGTCCTTTGTCTTAAAGCGTAGGCCACTGATCCACTTGTTCCAGAAGAAGTACGTTCTGCTGTTACCCCCAATAACTGTGATAGAAGAATTGAAAAGAACGCTCTTCTGAGTATTGCGTTCTCCGACACATTGTTGTGTGCCCCCCCCCCCTTCTTCTATTTCACCAACCCACTAAACTCAGAGTTTACCCTCGATGAGAATTACATTTAATCCCTCGGGATAAAACTTCCTTTACATTTAAACTGAATAGCTTTAGCTTTACATTACATTTAAATGAAAAGGCTAAACGTACAGATATAATATGTTTTACATTTACATCTCCACTGTTTGAAAAGTGTTCACAATATAAATTCATTCATGTTTCATTTACATTTACACTTGTGGAAAAGTTTGAAACTTCTATTAATTTAAAATGAATATTTTCACATAGACATTTACACTGGTTTAAAGCTTGAAAACTTAACATTCATTTTAAAGTGAATATGTTTATAGGGACATTTAAACTGCTTTGAAATTGTAAGTCTTATGCTTAGAATGTATATCAGTATTTGTCATCTTTTCCTACCTGCTCCATAGGGAACCGGGAACTACTTTATGCTTTTAGTTCTCTTTACGAAACTATCAATAAAGCAATCACCAGCCCGTGCAGTGGTGGTTCATGAATCATCATTCTATACGCTGAGGTTGCCACCCTCAAATGACTTTGACATCCAATAGCGAGGTTCACACAATAAAATTTACAAGGTAATATATACATATATATGTTAGTTCACATGTTAGTAATAAAATAGGAAATGTAAATCACAACTTAAGGCCAATCCTGGCTACAGACGTGTCGCACAGATGAATAAAAGAGACGAATGGTTCTCTTACAACACGTGTCTGGGATTTCTTTTAATTTTACAATAGATTGCCCCCTCTGACTCCCTGTTTCTTCAATTTCATAGTTCCAGTGTTCCTTATTAAAAACTGAAAGAGACTTCATGTGCTTTGTAAGTCTTATCTGGTTCTCCAATAAAAGGTCCGGAAAACAATTAGGAATTATAAATCTAGTTTTTACTGTTGCGAGGTCTGATGTTGTCTTGGCGAGCGTGCAAATCACAAGAGAAATAAAACTGTGAAATTGTCAGCCTATATTCCCTCCAGTGATGTTATGAATCTAATCAGAAAGATCCAATCATTTCAAATCATGCAGATAGGGTGTGATATTTCAAAATAGTCCCACGTGAAATAAGGTGCGTGCCTGCAATGGTCACGTATCACCATATAAGGACATCTGATGTCTTGCATACACTCCCACCAACACATTTGTAGACTCATATTGTCTAAAATGTAATAAATCCATGATTACTATTTAACCAAGGGCCGGAAGCGATTATGTCACATTTGTCTGCCCACATGCACGGGTTATCATGTGTTTTGCCAGACAAACAAATCTGGTTCTATTCAACCTCCTTGGATAACCAAGCCCCACCGCTTGAAAGGATGGTCAGACCGATATTGTGATAAAATATTATCGCCAGCCGGGTCACCAAACCTGGCGAAGCGTAAATACGTCTGAGGAGTGGTAAACAATAAGATACGCATTACTTCCCGCAGCAATTACTGCCATAGGGAAGTGGCGTGTTGGAGACTTCACTATGCTATGTCCATCATAGAGCTAAATAGTGAAAATACAAATGAAAAGGCATGATTTATGCCAAATAAAAGCGATAAGTGAGAAAAATGAAGAAATATAAAGGATACTGCCGGAGGGCTGAAGGTGAGAGATATCACACATAAGAGCATGTTCAGACGTTTTGTCACAACTTCAACATACAAGAAAACACCCACACACCACATACGTGGCATACACGTTCGGGGTACTTATGAAGCCTTTATTATTTCATCCATCACAGTGGTAAAGACCAGATGAAGAAGCTATCAGATCGTCTTATTGCCCTGACTGGCGTTGTGGGAAGAGCTATAAAGATTAGGGCCAAGTAGATATACCACTACGACACGTATCTCGATATTGCTGACATCCATAGCCAATACTGCGCTATCAAACGCAACATACTCGTAGATTGCACGTCGGATACACCGAGTACATACATATATCAACGGAATCAACCTACAGAAGTAACGGGGGTTGAGGATCGAAGTGGCCAGGGGCAAACGGAGAGTTCTTACAAACAACCACCCACACAAAATATAGATCAGAAGTTAACAAGTAACAGACGATTTTTACAAGAAGCTTCCCACGGAAAATATAGATCAGAAGTTACCACGTAACGAACGATTCTACAGCTAGCGGAAACGCACAATATGGAAAACAGAAGTTGCCATTTTACGGGAGCGTGTCAGTAAAGAGCCGCCCTCGCAAATTAGTGAGATCCTAAATTACCAGGGGTAATGGACAGATTCTCCGAATAAACCTACCGCGCCAAACACACACACACACACACACACACACACACACACACACACACACACACACACACACACACACACACACACACACACACACACACACACACACACACACACACACACACACACACACACACTCACTCACTCACTCACTCACACACACACACACACACACACACACACATATATATATATATATATATATATATATATATATATATATATATATATATATATATATATATATATATATATATATATATATATATATATATATATATATATATATATATATATAATAATAATAATAGCCCCTTCAGTCATAACTGACTATGGGAATGCGCCCCTGAGCTGACAGCCCTCAGCTGCTTATTTTCCTGGTGCTCCTTTCGACGTTTTCTCCCCTCCTCTGCTTGTTGTGTGAGCCTCTCTTCGCCCAATCTGAGTTGGCGCCGTAAATAGCATCGCCACTTAGTGCGATCGGCAGCTTCATCCTCCCATGTTGCTGGATCCATGTCCAGTGCCCTCATATCTCTCTTGCACACATCTTTGAACCTCAGCTGTGGTCGCCCAACTGTTCTCCTGCCATCTGCTAGTTGTCCGTAGAAGATATCTTTTGGGATGCGACCATCTTCCATGCGGCGAACATGACCAAGCCAGCGAAGTCTGCGCTGTCTAAGCAGCGTATACATACTTTGAAGGCCAGCACGTGACAACACCTCGACATTAGTCACTTCATCTTTCCACGAGATGCCGAGGATGCGGCGTAGACACCGTAAATGGAAGGTATTGAGCCTTCTTTCCTGCTTAGCATAGGTCGTCCAGGTCTCGCTGCCATATAGGAGTGTGCTGGTGACGCAGGCATTATATACCGCAGCTTTGGTCTTCACTGTGAGTTTGGAGTTTCCCCAAACACGCGATGTGATGCGGGAAAAGGTAGCTGCAGCTTTGCCAATGCGGCTGTCGATTTCTGTATCCAGTGAGAGTTTGTCATTGATGGTAGACCCTAGGTATGTGAAGTGGTGCACCACTGCCAATTCATAGTTATCGATAGTGATAACTGGTGCAGCACCCACATCCTGACTCAGCACATTTGTTTTCTTTAGACTTATTGTGAGGCCAAAGTCCTTGCATGCTTCAGTGAAGCGATTCATCAAGTTCTGAAGCTCCTGTTGGCTTTGAGTGACGACTGCAGCATCATCAGCGAACAACAAGTCTCTTATAGTGACCCTTCTGATTTTTGTTTTTGCCTTCAGCCTTGAAAGATTAAACAGACGGCCATCTGACCTAGTGTGAAGGCATATTCCTTCAGTTGCATCTCTGAAAGCATGTTTCAAGAGTAGGGCAAAGAAGATCCCGAAGAGGGTAGGAGCCAGAACACAGCCTTGTTTAACGCCACTTCGTATGTCAAAGGGCTGTGACGTGCTTCCAGCATATTGGACTGTTCCCTTCACGTCGTCATGGAATGACTTTATCATTTCCAGCATTTTAGAAGGGCAGCCTATTTTCAGGAGGATTTTGAAGAGTCCATCCCTACTAACCAGATCAAATGCTTTTGTGAGGTCTATAAAGGCGATATATAAAGGCCTTTTCTGCTCTCTTGACTTTTCCTGAAGCTGGCGGACAGAGAAGATCATGTCTGTTGTTGATCTACCAGCTCGGAATCCGCACTGTGACTCTGGATATATGCGCTCAGCTAACTTGTGTAGTCGCATTAAGATGACTTTGGCAAAAACCTTACCAACAATACTAAGAAGAGAGATGCCTCTGTAGTTATTGCAATCACTTCTGTCTCCTTTATTTTTATATAGTGTTACAATCCTGGCATCTCGCATGTCTTGAGGAATAGTTGTCTCTTCCCAGCACTGGCACAGCATCCTATGCAGGGGATGTAATATAAATGTTATATAAAATATATAATAATAATAATAATAGCCCCTTCAGTCATAACTGACTATGGGAATGCGCCCCTGAGGTGACAGCCCTCAGCTGCTTATTTTCCTGGTGCTCCTTTCGACGTTTTCTCCCCTCCTCTGCTTGTTGTGTGAGCCTCTCTTCGCCCAATCTGAGGTGGCGCTGTAAATAGCATCGCCACTTAGTGCGATCGGCAGCTTCATCCTCCCATGTTGCTGGATCCATGTCCAGTGCCCTCATATCTCTCTTGCACACATCTTTGAACCTCAGCTGTGGTCGCCCAACTGTTCTCTTGCCATCTGCTAATTGTCCGTAGAAGATATCTTTTGGGATGCGACCATCTTCCATGCGGCGAACATGGCCAAGCCAGCGAAGTCTGCGCTGTCTAAGCAGTGTATACATACTTTGAAGGCCAGTATGTGACAACACCTCGACATTTGTCACTTTATCTTTCCACGAGATGCCGAGGATGCGGTGTAGACACCGTAAATGGAAGGTATTGAGCCTTCTTTCTTGCTTAGCATAGGTCGTCCAGGTCTCGCTGCCATATAGGAGTGTGCTGGTGACGCAGGCATTATATACCGCAGCTTTGGTCTTCATTGTGAGTTTGGAGTTTCTCCAAACACGCGATGTGAGGCGGGCAAAGGTAGCTGCAGCTTTGCCAATGCGGCTGTCGATTTCTGTATCCAGTGAGAGTTTGTCATTGATGGTAGACCCTAGGTATGTGAAGTGGTGCACCACTGCTAATTCATAGTTATCGATAGTGATAACTGGTGCAGCACCCGCATCCTGACTCAGCACATTCGTTTTCTTTAGACTTATTGTGAGGCCAAAGTCCTTGCATGCTTTAGTGAAGCGATTCATCAAGTTCTGAAGCTCCTGTTTGCTTTGAGTGACGACTGCAGCATCATCAGCAACAACAAGTCTCTTATAGTGACCCTTCTGATCATATATATATATATATATATATATATATATATATATATATATATATATATATATATATATATATATCATCATTATCATCTCAGCCCGTAACCCGTCATGGGTCGTAGGGGTGCCATGGTGGAAGCATCAGCAGACAGGGTCCTCCACTGCTCTCTATCCTCAGCAATGCGTACAAGTGTGGAAAAACCGTGTCCTGCCCATTCTTTGATGTTATCAGCCCAGGATTTTCTCTGCCTTCCTCTTCTCCGTTTACCTTCGACTGTTCCCTGAAGGATCGTTTTCGAAAGGGAGTCATGACGAGTTACATGCCCAAACCAGGCAAGCTTTCGACGTTTCACTATTGACAAAAGTGGTTCTTGGTGGCCTGCATAGGTGTTTATCTTCTCTCTAACATAGACATTTGTTTTGTGCTCTTTATCGCAAATGCGCAAAATTCTTCTATAACATTTATGCTCGAAAGCCTGAATCCTTCGCTCCGTATCTGCAGTGAGTGTCCAGCTCTCACACCCATACAAGAGAATAGATAATACAAGTGATTTGTATAATTTGATCTTCACAGGAAAACTGATGTTACTTTTCCAGATCACATTCAACCTTGTCATGGCAGCTGAGACCATCTCAAGTCTTGTCTTGATTTCTTTAATTGATCTTCCATCACTACATATAGTGGACCCGAGATATTTAAAGGTGTTAACTTTTTCTAACGTTTGCCCATTTAACGTAATGTTGGTCGGAACATGTTTCTTATGGCTATTCACCAATATCTTGCTTTTTTCTATATTAATTTCCATCCCATACGTTCTTGTTACTTTCTCCAGTCTAGAGGTAAGGTCTTGAAGTTCTGATTCTGATCCAGCTATCAGATTGTCGTGGAATATTCTAATCCACATATATAAATTATTAGGTAAATATGAAGCCTAACAAATAAAATTAATAAAGAAAAGAGCAATGGTAAAATAACAGTGCTGTCACAAAGAAGGTACTCGAAATCCCCCTTGTTTTCTGCTTCGTCTGCAAATTGTAACGCTTTCACGTTGATAGTAAAAGCTTACTGTATTATACCCGCTTTCTTCAATGAAACGTGTGCTGTATTTCTTGGAAAAACATTGAGAGGCAGACTGCGTAATGACCTAAATTAATCCTAACATTAATTATACTGCGTTACCAAAACGAACGAACAGATGGACTCAAATAGAAAGAGAGAGGGGCGAATAAAATCAGGAACGCATGCAAAATTAAACACGCGTCTCGCTATTAATGCCACCCCCAACAAGCGTAACGCGATACACAATTACTACTATCACGCGTGTTAGGCTACATGCACTAACTTTTTCGGACGAACAGTGATAAAATACACTACCCTTCCCAGAGTTAGGTTTTAAAATCATAAAAAAAACGCTTATTAGGAAAGATAACAATAGATGGGTTTACGTTTGAAAACATTACAGTACCCAGACAGCACATCTTCGAAACAGGAGGTAGAAGAAATTGCATATTTTGAACGCAGCCACGTAGCTCTTTTAAATTTGGATATTTGGGTTCCTTAGGGCTTGCTGACAAAGAATATGTAAAACGTTACGCAAATAGTCCAGGAATTAATAAATTATAACCAAAATAAAATAGTGGGGATGCCTGACAACATGGAATCATTTCTGCTCATAAAATTTTTTTTATAACGTGTTTGAAAAAAAAACCTTACGTTACAGAAATAGCCTACCATGTAAACTCCAAATTGATTGGAGCGCAACAAATGAAAGACTAACCACGATTGGTCGGGCTATAAATACTATCTATCGTTGTTAGGGGAGACGTGGAAAGGTAACATTTTTTCAAACACTTGTCGAAACGTGGCTCCATTGGCTAGACTCGCTGATATACTCACTTAGGAGCGTTAGTTCGAGACCACTAGTGCAAATAAGCTTGATAAAGCAACAGTGCGTTGAAGCCAGCTCATATTTTGCTAAATAAAAGCCTGGAACATAAGCAGATGGGAATTTGTGCCAGAATTCATTGCTAATCAACGTATCTGTGTTTGTTTCCATGAATTGTGGGACCGTGGTCTTGATGGTACTGAGCAGCACCTGGTCAGAGCTTTGCTGAATCCAGAGTCGGACAGCATACTCCTTGGTCTTTTTAGCTATCAGTGAGGTGTCTCCAGAGCCCAGGGGAGAATTCGAGCAGAGGAGTCCTTTCCTGCCGCCATCACGCAAGATAAGCTGATTTGGCCAGCTGAGCTCAACATTATGTCCCCTCATCTTGAAATGACTTTGTAAAAATAACATTCAGAGGGGAATTTAATTGTCTTAATATCAGGAACTGAGAACATCTCCAATACTAGTCCCAAAAGACAAACTATTGAAGTCATGATGACAAATACCAACAGAGCTTGAACAAAAACAAAACCAGTATTACCTCATATTACTACTACACAACTGACACACATAGGATATTTTTAATAATATATGTCACTACAATATTCATATTGATAAAGTCTGTACATATACTTGTAATTAAAATTGATTGTGATTCCTGGTTCCTTTGTATTTGAATCAGGACACATATACCTTTATGACAACAATGAATACATATTGTTATTTGAAAAGTTATCAGTGACTCCTTAAGATATTCTCATAGAGTGTTATATGTATGTGAGTGTCACAGTGTTGTCAAGAGTAGTGGATTAAATTAAATTGTTTATCTGTCTGTTGTTGTGACTTACATTTCATCATACACATACCCTAGACACATAACGTAGTCATCACACTATTCCAGAATAATTCTGACTGAGATATATAGATATGTGGTAGCAAGTAAGGTTATCTATAATACACTACTCTTAATAGATATAGATACCTTCACAGCTGATCTCAGTCAGTACACTAAATCCCCTATAAATATTTATAACATCCCACTTCACCACATATATTGGGGTCTCGCTCTTGGGATTTTGAATCTTTCCCTATTAAAAATATTGGGGGTAATTCACTTCAGGGAATATAAGAATTAAAAGGTATCCTTGGGTGGAATTAAATAAGGTTGAGCTCACGGTGCCTGTGTTGTCCATTAGATATATTTAGAGATTAAATTGTTGGTTAGACATTGTAGAAATTTACCTGATAGACAATGGCGGACCTGGCCAAGTTTCGATCTGCTGCTGTACAGACTGCAAAAGAGTTAGGATTAGATGGGCAAGTTATGGTTGCCTATGTCACTACGGAATGTGACAAATTTATTGAACGCGAAGAAAGAAGATTAGAAAAAGAGGCCGAAAGAAAGTTAGAGGCTGAGACTAAGAGGTTGCAAGCTGAGGCTGAGACTAAGAGGTTGCAAGCTGAGGCTGAGACTAAGAGGTTGCAGATTGAGGCTGACAAAGAGGCTAAGAAATTGGAAGCAGAAAGAGAAGACAAAAGATTAGCTGCAGAAAGGGAAGAGAAGAGATTAGCTGCAGAGAGGGAAGCAGAAAAGGAGGAGAAAAGATTACAAAGGGAACATGAATTACGACTAAGGGAGTTTGAGTTTCAGGGCCATGCTCCTGAAAATGGTGCCAGTCCCTTTGCCTCTGATGCCACTGCTAGCCAAGGAGCCTCAACCTCAGCTATGAATTTTCATTTAGATCATTTTGTTGAGAAAGACGATGATATAGAGAGCTACCTAAATAGGTATGAACTATTAGCTACCACGTATGGGTTAGAGAGAGAAAGGTGGAGCTTAAAGTTATCTCAGGGACTTCGTGGGGCAGCTTATGAAGTTTTTGCAAAAATGAGCAGAGGTGATCAGGAAAATTATGACATGCTAAAGCAGGCTCTTTTGTTAAGGTATGAAAAGAATGCAGAATTTTATAGGAAAAAATTTAGGAATGCTAAACTACTGTCAGGTGAAACCTATCACCAGTTCTCTGCACGAATAGAGACATACTTGGAGAAATGGACTTCTCTGGGGAAAACCCAAGATCTTAAGGAAATGGTCCTTATAGAGCAATTAAGAGAGTCCATGGCTCCAGACCTGAGAAAGTTTCTCATGGAACAAGGTGCAGAGAGGCTGGGTGAGTTGCTAAATGTTGCTGAAAGGTATCAAGCAGCTCAAACAGAGGTAACAGGTAATAAAAAGAAACAAGTGGATAACTTTAGGGCACCACAGAACTTTAATAAATTTGATCCTAGGGATCAACACAAAGGTAAGCACCAGTCTGATAGGCCACGGTATGAAAATAAAAATAAATTCCCAGTTTTCGATGAAAGGAAATATGATGAAAGAAAATCTTTCAACCAAGGAAAAAGGTGGTGTAAAAATTGTAAGATGAACAATCATGACACTGACCATTGTAGAAGGAAACCTCCTCATTGTGCTGCTATGACATCGGGGAAAAAGGAAAAGAAGGTCAAACCTGAAGAATTACAGGAACCATACCACCCCCCAGTGTGTGAAGATGTCATCTGTAATGGTGTCACTATAAGGTGTTTATATGATACCGGTTTAGATTACGATTCCGTTGTGAGTTCTCACCTGGTGCAGGCCGATCAATACACCACAGAAACAGTGGAGATTCAAACTGCAACCAAGGATGTAGCTACCATGACACTTCCCGTCGCCCGAATAAAAGTGAAAACGCGATATGTGGAAGGAATCATAAAAGCAGCAGTGATAAATGAGCCAATCTACCCTCTAATATTGGGGTGTAGATATGTCTTCTTGGGGAATCCCAAGAGACCTGTGATATTGGCAACAGTGCAGACCAGATCACAGACAAAGAAGGAGGAGGATAATCCCATAAATACTCACCCAGATGAGATGAGGAAGGCACAGGCTGAGGACAAAACACTCAAGCCATGTTTCAAGAAGTTGCCCAAATCTCATACACCTCCAGGCAAGGGAGAGTTTTATATGAAGAACAAACTGATATATAGGAAGGCTGGATCTGAATCCAATGGTCACGGACAGCTGGTCCTTCCCACTTCATATAGGACTAAAGTGTTGGAACTAGGGCATGCGATTCCCTTCAGTGGTCATATGGGAATCAGCGCAACAGGACAGCGAATAGCTTGTCACTATTTCTGGCCAGGAATAACTGAAGATATCAAACGATATGTAAAATCCTGTCCAGAGTGCCAACGAGTAGCACCTAAACATTGGACTGCACCAGCAACTCTGGGGGAAATGCCCATAGTGGGAACACCCTTTGAGAGAGTTGCCGTGGATCTTGTGGGACCTCTCACCCGAACCAAGAGAAGGAACAGCTACATTCTGACTCTGGTGGACACTTGTTCTATGTGGGGAGAGGCAGTAGCCCTGTCATCGATTGATTCAAAACATGTGGCAGAGGCATTGCTCACAATTTTCACAAGGTTAGGCTTTCCCAATCAAATCTTGACTGATAATGGCTCTCAGTTCAAGGGGAAACTAACTGAAGAAGTTTTCAGGATCTTCCAGGCCAAACACTTCCATTGTAGTGTGTATCATCCCCAAGGGAACGGCCAAGTGGAAAGATTTAACGGCACATTGATGTCGATCCTGAGAAAGTTGGCACACGAAAAACCAGATACATGGGACCAGTACCTGCACGCCGCCCTCTTTGCTTATCGGGAGGTACCCCATAGTTCAACCGGTATGGCCCCGGCAACATTATTGTTTGGAAGGCCAATAAAAGGTCCACTCGAAGCTATGTTAAGAACGTGGACTGATGAAAAGGCAGAGGAAAACATTACATCTTCATACCAATATGTGAATGAGCTGACCACTCGGTTAAAAACTGGCTGGAAACTTGCCAATGAAAATTTGAAACAAGCCAGGAAGAAACATGCTGCCTATTATAACAGGAAGGCGAAAGACAGAAATTTGGCTGTGGGAGAGAAAGTACTGCTTCTTTTGCCCGGGAGTCAGAATAAGTTACAAATTGGATGGCAGGGTCCATATACAGTTTTAGAGAAGGTGTCTAGAACAAATTATAAGATAGATAAGAAGGGGAAAGAAAAAATCTATCATGTGAATCTCCTGAAGAAATATTTGGAAAGAGAACATCAGGAAGAGACACACTTGTTGACCTTGTCCATCGCCATGGAGATGAAAAAGGAACCACTTTCATCATTTGAATATCCATTACACCCCTGTGAGACAGCAGCACAGGTGAAAATCAGTACACATTTAACGAAAACTCAGAAAGAGAGAGTGCAACAGGTTCTAAATAATCATGCAGAGGTGTTAACAGACCGACCAGGGCATACAAACCTATTGGAATATGATATGAAACTAATAGACTCCACACCTGTCTGTATGAAACCATATTCGATTCCGTTTGCTAAGGAGAAAGCTTTGAAGGAAGAGATAGACTATCTATTGAAGGAAGGAATTATTTCGCACAGTGAGTCTTCGTATAGTTCCGGTGTTGTACTCTTAAGGAAGCCCTCTGGAGAACATAGACTCTGTATAGATTACAGGAGACTGAATGCTATTACAGAAGGACAGGTGGATCCATTGCCGGATACAAATCAGCTGTTTGCCAGGCTAAATAAAGCTAAATATTTCTCAAAAGTGGATCTGAGTAAAGGATACTATCAGATTCCAGTAAAGCCTGAGGTTAGACCATACCTAGCTTTTAGTACCTCAGAAGGACACTATGAGTTTAATAGATTGCCATTTGGATTGAAGAATGCGCCTAGTGTCTTCTCTAGAATGATGAGAAAATTATTGGATCCTCTGAATAATCCCTGTATAACAAATTTTATGGATGATATCCTTATAGCAACAGAAACATTTGAGGAACACATTGACTCTCTCTGAACATGCTGTTTGATCGACTTAGGGAGGCAAATTTAACAGCCCGACCAACCAAATGTTGCGTTGGATGTAAAGAATTGGAATTTTTGGGACACACAGTTTATCAGGGAAACATGACCCCTGACCCAAAGAATTTAGAGAAACTACAGAAAGCCCCGAGACCACAAACCAAGAAGGACGTGAGATCCTTTGTCTCATTATGTGGTTTTCTACCAGAAGTATATCAAAAACTTTAATTCCATATGTGCACCGTTAACTGAATTGACACGTAAAGGACATCCAGATCGCATTACATGGACACCACAATGTGAAATGACTTACCAAGAATTGAAGGAAAAGCTCACAAGTAAAACCCATTTTGAAATTACCTGACTTAAGTCAAGAATTCATAGTAAGGACGGATGCAAGTAATATTGGGTTAGGTGCAACTCTACTACAGAAATCAGATGCATTGGATGGGGAATTAAGCCCAGTGGCATATGCTAGCAGAAAGTTGAATAAAGCTGAAATCAACTACTCAACTAGCGAAAAAGAATGTCTTGCAGTAATATGGGCGATAAAGAAATTCAATATTTATCTATATGGGAAGGCATTTAAGTTGCAAACAGACCACAAAACCGTTATCGTTTCTAGCACAGGCTAGGCATGAGAACTCCAGGTTACTCCGATGGTCTTTACTTTTGGCTCCATATAATTTTAGCATTGAGTATATATCTGGAAAAAAACCAATTTGGGAGCGGATTTTTTAAGCCGCCATCCGTGTGATGAGAATCACCGTAAACCCCAGAAATAATAATAAATTTCTCTATGTGTATGTATATAGAATAAAGGACTGACATATAATGTCTGTTTTAAGAGGGGAGGTGTCGTGGAATATTCTAATCCACATATATAAATTATTAGGTAAATATGAAGCCTAACAAATAAAATTAATAAAGAAGAGAGCAATGGTAAAATAACAGTGCTGTCACAAAGAAGGTACTCGAAATCCCCCTTGTTTTCTGCTTCGTCTGCAAATTGTAACGCTTTCACGTTGATAGTAAAAGCTTACTGTATTATACCCGCTTTCTTCAATGAAACGTGTGCTGTATTTCTTGGAAAAACATTGAGAGGCAGACTGCGTAATGACCTAAATTAATCCTAACATTAATTATACTGCGTTACCAAAACGAACGAACAGATGGACTAAAATAAAGAAAGAGAGAGGGGCGAATAAAATCAGGAACGCATGCAAAACTAAACACGCGTCTCGCTATTATTGTCCCCCCCAACAAGCGTCACGCGATATACACTTACTACACTATCACGCGTGTTTAGGCTACATGCACTAACTTTTTTCGGACGAACAGTGATAAAATACACTACCCTTCCCAGAGTTAGGTTTTAAAATCATAAAAAAACGCTTATAGGAAAGATAACAATAGATGGGTTTACGTTTGAAAACATTACAGTACCCAGACAGCACATCTTCGAAACAGGAGGTAGAAGAAATTGCATATTTTGAACGCAGCCACGTAGCTCTTTTAAATTTGGATATTTGGGTTCCTTAGGGCTTGCTGACAAAGAATATGTAAAACGTTACGCAAATAGTCCAGGAATTAATAAATTATAACCAAAATAAAATAGTGGGGATGCCTGACAACATGGAATCATTTCTGCTCATAAAATTTTTTTTATAACGTGTTTGAAAAAACCTTACGTTACAGAAATAGCCTACCATGTAAACTCCAAATTGTTTGGAGCGCAACAAATGAAAGACTAACCACGATTGGTCGGGCTATAAATACTATCTATCGTTGTTAGGGGAGACGTGGAAAGGTAACATTTTTTCAAACACTTGTCGAAACGTGGCTCCATTGGCTAGACTCGCTGATATACTCACTTAGGAGCGTTAGTTCGAGACCACTAGTGCAAATAAGCTTGATAAAGCAACAGTGCGTTGAAGCCAGCTCATATTTTGCTAAATAAAAGCCTGGAACATAAGCAGATGGGAATTTGTGCCAGTAATTGTGCCAGAATTCATTGCTAATCAACGTATCTGTGTTTATTTCCATGAATTGTGGGACCGTGGTCTTGATGGTACTGAGCAGCACCTGGTCAGAGCTTTGCTGAATCCAGAGTCGGACAGCATACTCCTTGGTCTTTTTAGCTATCAGTGAGGTGTCTCCAGAGCCCAGGGGAGAATTCGAGCAGAGGAGTCCTTTCCTGCCGCCATCACGCAAGATAAGCTGATTTGGCCAGCTGAGCTCAACATTATGTCCCCTCATCTTGAAATGACTTTGTAAAAATAACATTCAGAGGGGAATTTAATTGTCTTAATATCAGGAACTGAGAACATCCCAATACTAGTCCCAAAAGACAAACTATTGAAGTCATGATGACAAATACCAACAGAGCTTGAACAAAACAAAACCAGTATTACCTCATATTACTACTACACAACTGACACACATAGGATATTTTTAATAATATATGTCACTACAATATTCATATTGATAAAGTCTGTACATATACTTGTAATTAAAATTGATTGTTATTTGAAAAGTTATCAGTGACTCCTTAAGATATTCTTATAGAGTGTTATATGTATGTGAGTGTCACAGTGTTGTCAAGAGTAGTGGATTAAATTAAATTGTTTATCTGTCTGTTGTTGTGACTTACACTTCATCATACACATACCCTAGACACATAACGTAGTCATCACACTATTCCAGAATAATTCTGACTGAGATATATAATATGTGGTAGCAAGTAAGGTTATCTATAATACACTACTCTTAATAGATATAGATACCTTCACAGCTGATCTCAGTCAGTACACTAAGTCCCCTATAAATATTTATAACATCCTACAGTTGTTTTGAAAAATTCTCCAAATGTCCGTTGCTTGCAAAAAACAGCACTGCTTGCGTTCCCTTGTATAGTGCTTCAATGATATCTATGATGTTGGTATCAAAATTGAATTTTCTCATTACTTGCCATAAGCCTTCATGCCAGACTCGATCGAAGGCTTTTGTGAAATCGATGAAGTTATGGTATAAATCGTGTTGATGTTGGAGATGTTTTTCGATAAGTAATCAAATATTGAAGATTTGTTCTGAGGTACTTCTTTTTGGTCTAAAGCCAGCCCTGTTCCTCTGACAAGATTTCCTTCTGATTTCTGTTTTATTCTGTTCAAAAGTATCCTTAACATCACCTTACTTTGGATGACTAATAAGCTAATGGTTCTGTAGTTCTTGCACATTTTTAGATTTCCCTTTCTTTGGAAGCGGGTATTACTAAATGACTGCGTCCATTCTTTTGGCCATTTTTTTTGTACTCCATATCTTCTGGCAAATTGTTAGTCATGATTTTTAATATATCTGGTCATCCATATTTCAAGAGCTCTGCTGGGATATTATCCACACCCGGTGACTTCCCTCCTTTCATCGAACATATAGCCTCTTCCACTTCTTCCCGTAATATTGCTGCATTTCCGAGTTCCCTGTTTTCGCACTTAATGTTGTTTAATATGCCTAAGTCAGTGTCAAGTTTACAGTTATATAATTCTTTACAATATTCTGTCCACCTTCTCATTACAGCTGTTTTTTCATTGAGCAGAGCCCCGTTGCTATCTTCTATGACAGTTACCCTGGGCTGTTGGGGTTTTGATAGTTTTCTTAATGTGTCAAAAGCTGCCTTGCTGTTACCTTTTATTAGCCCCGTATTAATGGACTCACACTGATCAGCTACCCATTTTTCTTAGGCCTGTTTCATTTTCTTCCTAATATTTTTGTTCACCATACTGTATTGCCATGCTGCTTCAGGAACCTCTTTCTTAACCTTTTTCATTTCCCGCGGTGTATCACATAACTTCAGAATGTCATCTGTAACCCATGGTTTGTTTATTTTCTTTCTTTTACCAAGTATTTCTGTTGCTGATTCAATGAGCACGTCTTTCATGTTCTCTGTGATTGAGTTGATATCATCCTCCAAAAAGTTGAGAGCTGCGAATTTTCCTCCAACAGTTGCCTCAAAGATTCCCGCGATTTCTGGATCTTTCAGTTTGTCTAAATTGAATCTTAACTGAGAACATCTGTTTTGATTATAGTTCTTTTTAAGTTTAAGCTTGAGCGTCATCAATACCATGTCGTGATCACTACCAATGTCGGCGCCAGGAAAAGTCCTAGTCTTGGCTTTATTAATACTGGACTTGAATCTTTTGGATACAAGAATAAAATCAATTTGGCCATGTATCTCAGTTTTTGGGGCATGCCACGTTGTTCTTCTTGATAAATATATATGTATAAAGTGCCACTTTCACAACGCCATCACAGCAAGCGGACCACTACGGCAACACGAAGATTCTATCGCCTAGTTATTTCGTTCAAGACACTACGGACCCGACAAACAAGCCTTGTGTTACATTGCAAAATCCCGCATGGTAAAGAACAAAAGATCCGTCCGTCGACACCTTGGACAGTACGGGCCGGACAGTGTTATTATAATCTCTGTGAATTCAGACAAAGACATGCCCATTGTGTACGAACGACCAAGCAGCCTTATTGACATTCATAAATAGAGGAAGAAACGATATATCCTTTTTCGGTTCCGGCAGTAGATAACTTAGTAGTTTAGAATTAGACTTCATTCACCATCATCATCATCACTTAGTATAGAAGTAAGATTAAATTGTATATTTTATGTATTAATTACAACCTTCTTTTCCAGGTATTTAGTTGTCATTATATGTGTAGTTTTGTATTTGGATATTGTGCTACACATAAGTAATTCAACAAATGTCGTAATAGTGTTTGCGTTACCAGCACACGTTATATACATGCATAGAGAAGGAAAGAAAGTGTGCGAGAGAGACATACGGTTCTTTCTTTTTTACTCTTCTGTTCACTCAGGGTGAAAGAGGGGTTGGGGGCTAACGAGCTATAGGAGAGGACATATAGATTAGTAGAGGTGATAGTGTGACGGGATTCTGAATTACTGAGTCTGTATCCTTTGAACTTATCCCACTTTCTCAAATTCGCCTTCCTCTGCCTCTACAGTATATCTTTACCCGGTAGCCAGGCAAGTCTGAGCCATTGATAACTCATGTACAACCAAGATCAACTCTCGCTGGTTAATCCTTGAGTTAACCATGTGACATGTACACAAAACTGTCTGATATGGAAACAGTGGAAGACAAATAGAACAGTTTGACGTTCTAATATACACAAAACTGTCTGATATGGGAAAATAGGAAGACAAAGAAAACAGTTTGAAGTTCTAATATGCACAGACTGTCTGATATAGAAACAGAGAAGACAAAGAGAACAGTCACTGAGCGGAGTAACAGCTCGGTGAGACAGACTGTCATACAACAGACTTTATTAACAGCCTAGAGATAGTCAGCAGCGCACAGACATGATCGTCTTTGCCAGTAGGCACGGCACTAGAAGTGCAGACTGTCTCAGTTTCTCTATAACGTCAAACACTCTGTGGCTGGTGTTAGGGAGCTTGTGTCTTCTGTGATCTGCTCGTGTTTCTTGTCAGGCTGGGCATTGCCATAATGACCGTTATATCCAGCTTCCACGTGGATTCATGTCTGATTTTTGAATTAAATGCTTATAGTATTAAAGATGTTCGTTGGTTAATTTACTTTGTCCGTTGTTATTGAGAGTTCTGTTTTTATTCTTATATTTGACTTGGTTACGGTGCTTAATTATGGTTACTCAAGACTGTGAATGTAGTGACGACGTGTAACATAGAAGGACACTTGAAGTGCATCTCAACGGCAGCATTACAACGAACTTGATCGATTGAAGAAGGCGTTCTCAAACGACTGACATCTCATTTTAATAACATATTTCCACGTAACATTTTGTATAGAATTACACAGCTTAGTTCATGCATATATTGAGTATAAGAGTGAGATCCATCTTTGTTTCATAGATCTGGAAAAGGCGTTTGACAGGGTCCCCTGGAGAAAACTTTGGGACTGTTTGGCAAGGAAGAACATTCCAGCACCTCTAATTCATGCTATACAGAGCATCTACAAGTCTTGCAGAAATTATGTGAGGACAGCAAACCATAAGTCAGAAGAGTTCAGGACCACCACTGGTGTAAGACATGGTGATATCCTGTCACCTTATATTTTCATACTCCTCATGGACGATTTTATCGTGGCATGTAAGGAGAGAATAAGAAATTATTCAGTGGGGTACTGGAAGATAAGACAGGTCTGTATTTCAGAGCTGGCATTTGCTGATGATGTTGCCCTGATTGCTAAATCAGTGGCACATCTCCAATCCAACCTGCAAGTCTGAAAGGAACAGTTGGAGAAGAGAAGTATGGTCATAAGCAGCTCTAAAACAAAATCCATGGTGATATCACGAGAAGAAAGAAGACGTGATATCACGAGAAGAAAGAAGACATCATATTAAGCTGGGAGAACAAGTCCTGGAGCACTTTAAATATCTCGGAGCTATTATAGACCGAAAGGGAGGCATCAAAGAAGAGTTGGCCACTCGAAAAGCAGCAGCTGGGAGACTTTTTCAGGCCATAAAGGATTCCTCAGCAAGAGAGAGCTGGTAAGAAAACGAAGATGGCTGTATACCGCTCCACCTATGTCACAGTCTTGAAATATGGATGCGAGTCATGGGCAATGACTACAACCCACAAAAGTCAGATCCAAACCTCAGAAATGAGGTATCTGAGGAAGGAGGTTGAAGTAACAAGAAGAGATAAGGTCCGCAACCAGACGATACGTCAAGGCCTAAAATCCCACCCCCTAAGATGGTTTGGCTATGTCTGCAGAATGGGAGAAGATCGGCTACCACGACAAGCGTGGGAAACAAAGAGCCAGGGATCCAGACCCCCAGGACGACCCAGAGTCGGCTGGGAGGACAACATTAGACAATCTTTGAAGGACGGAGGACTAGAATGGAACCAGGCCAGGAGGAAGACAGCCGATATGATAGTCTGGCGCTCTCTCTTCCAAACCTCTACACCTCACGGTAGAAGGGGAACGACTAAGTAAGTAAGTTAGTTCAGGCATATTAGAAGTCACTGCTATTAGAATTTAATCACAGAATGTAGGAATTACTCCTGACCTTGTTTTTCAGTATTTTTAGTGACTATAATACTGCCCACAGTTAGTTCTTCTTCAAAGCTTTAGATTAGATTTGCTAAGCTATATCTATATATTTCATTGCTGCAATCTGCTTTACATCTTTATCTTTCGTATGAAGAAAGTTATTCATTTGGCTTCACACGCCATAACATCTGCCAGCTTTAATCTCGTTACGTATTTCAACTTGGACTGCAACGTCCTTAAAAATGCCGTTATGATTAGAGCGTTCGTTAGGCAGGTATTTTCATTTATATCACATTATCGTGAATATGATTGTATTTATATTTGAACACTGTGAACATGGCTTTCCATAGCCTTCTTAAACTTAGTCTATAATGACACTTTGTAAAGTGGATATACCACACAATTATGAACACATCCGTCAAGCCCAAAGGCTACACAAAGAATCCCGTTAGGTAACTATGCGTTCTACGTAACATGTATAGTATGCGCTTTTCGTAATACTGTATCAGTGAGGGGTGCCCCACGGTGCAACAATCATCGCGACTAGAATAAACCTGTCACGACAATTTCCCACCATGGAACGACCCTCAACAGATGGGAAGGAGCTGAGATGGCACAGGCGTCTGGCTTCTGACCAGGTGGGAAGGAAAGTCCACAGGAACCCCAGCTTCAAAATGCCATGAAAATTAAATTGCTACATGTCATTGGGCCGAAGGCACGAGGCTGCCTATTATTGTACATTTTAATTTGACTGGTTCTGACCGACAAGAAAGAATAAACCGAACAGTGAAAGAGTCGAGTGTCGGAAGGTGAACAATGATGTGCCTTTTTAGTGGAGTTTCTTGAAACAAGCAGGTTATTAGCGAGGCCAAGTAACTTGCAAGTGCTTGGTTTAAAATATAGTGGTACCTTTTAACCTGACTTTTTTTTGGACGGAAATGGACGCAGCCAGTTCTGACTTCCCGCATTTCATCTAAATGTAAAATTTAATCCAGTAGAGTAAACGACAAAATATTGATCCATACTACTCGTTTTGTATCTGTGTGTTGTTTTTGTTTTGTTTGTTTGTTTTTACCTTTACTTGGTCCAAAATAAAAGCCACATCAATGTAGCTGAAAACCGAATTCCCAGCGGTCCAAAATTGGTGGTGGCTTTTCGTAGGTTCAATGTTAAAATTTTTTTTATTCTCCACAGGTGTATGTGTCCCAGCTTGTGTGTGTGCCAGCTTGTGTGTGCCAGCTTGTGTGTGTACCAGCTTGTGTGTGTACCAGCCTGTGTGTGTACCAACTTGTTCGTGTGCCAGCTTGTGTGTGTGCCAGCTTGTGTGTGTGCCAGCTTGTGTGTGTGCCAGCTTGTTCGAGTGCCAGCTTGTGTGTGTACCAGCTTGTGTGTGTGTGCCAGCTTAAGTGTGTGCCAGCTTTTGTGTGTGCCAGCTTGTGTGTGTGCCAGCTTGTGTGTGTGCCAGCTTGTGTGTGTATACCAGCTTGTGTGTGTGCCAGCTTGTGTGTGTGCCAGCTTGTGTGTGTGCCAGCTTGTGTGTGTGCCAGTTTGTGTGGAACACAAATGATTGATATCGAAGCCACATTTGGTCGATCATATACTGGACACGCTAATCCTATATATCTTTCGTACATTTCTTCATTTACATCTATCTTATCCAACTGTGCTGTGACAATTAATATCCAGTTCAGGATAACGGCGCGACAATGGAGAGAATTCATGTTGTGCTGGGAAAAAGTAATATACGAGAATTAATTGCTGTTTCTTTTTATTTTTTTAAATTGTCGTTTATTTAGTGTGTAAACAGTCGTAATAAACATATTTAACCACAACAGCGTCAGGTGAGAAATCAATACGGTGGAAGTGATGATTTCGTTCATTTTTCTCTTAAATTTCTTCAAATTGTATGCACTAACGCGGATGTAGATAGACACATTTTGAAAGCGAATCAGCTATTCCGGGATAAGTCTGAGAAGGCAATTTTTCAGACTGGGTAGGCATTACTGTCAAAATTGATAAGCTAAAAGAAGCTTAGAAGATACAATTGATGACATTACCTCATTTTATCTAACAAATTTTGTCGAGAGTGGTATTTTTAAGTCATCATTTCTCTTCCTGTCTTCGCCTTTCTGTTTTCGTTGTTATCGTCCTTTGTCGTTTGTTTCAAATATTGTTATCGTATTTTATCGTGATGTATCTTTCTTTCATTATCTATTAGATAACTGTCCGTTGTTATTTCTCTGCTTTAGGTGTCGTTATCTTTATCATCTTGTTGTCTGTCTGATATGGAAATAGGGGAAGACAAATAGAACAGTTTGACGTTCTAATATAACTTAGCCTGTCTTCCGTTATTTGTTTCAATATTATTTACTCACATTGCCTTCTCGTTGCTTCTTTCTTTGAATTTCAGCATTCTTTTCTTCGAATTTCTTCACACAGTATTTCTTTTTAACAATCTCCACACAATCCTGTCTTGGACTATCTTCACAAAATCTTTTCGTTGACTTTCTAGACACAATTCTTTCTTTGATTGTTTTCATATAATTCTTTCAATGACATTCTTCACATAATCATTTCCATGACTGTCTTCGCACAATCTTTTATTTGACTGTCTTTACACACACTTTTCTGACACTGTCTAAACACAATCTTTCTTTGACAATCTTCACATAATATTTTCTTTGACTGTATTCACATAATCCTTTCTTAGACTGTCTTCATACAATCCTTTCTTTTACTGCATTCACATAATCCTTTCTTAGACTGTCTTCACACAATCCTTTCGTTGACTGTCTTCACATAACTCTTTCTTTGACTGCCTTCGCATAATCCTTTCTTTGATTGTCTTCACATAATTCTTTCTTTGACTGTCTTCACATAATCCTGTCTTTGACTGCCTTCATACAATCCTTTCTTAGACCAACCACGGAATTTTTTCTTTGACTGTCTTCACACAATCCTTTCTTTGTCTTCACACAATCCTTTCTTTAACTGTCTTCATATAATCCTTAATTTGACTGTCTTCATATAAAACTTCCTTTGACTGCCTTCACACAATCCTTCCTTTGACTGTCTTCACACAACCCTTTCTTTGACTGCCTTGATACAATCCTTTCTTTGACTGCCTGTGACGATATTCTCAATACAATAGCTAAATTAGATAATATTCTAGTGCATAAAGTCAAAAATAAGATAGAAAATAAAAACTGAGTCCAGCGTAGTATTCTCCTACGCCCGCCCGCATGTCGATTCTGATAAACCTAATAGCCGAATGAAAGATACTGTCTTTTCGAAAAATTCGTCCTTCAGATTAAATGTAACACTTTTGCAAGGTCAAGTCGAATTGCCAAGACGAGAGTGAAAGAATAAAAGAATAAAAGAGGGAAGGGATGGAAAGACAGAACCTAGAGAACGCCGTCTCGCGTTGATTTCAAAAAAGCCACCCCGAGCAAAAGAGCCGGGGGCACGTTTCAAATTCCTACACAAAAAAAAAAAAAAAAAAAAAAAATGGAATTATGAACCATAATACATAGGGCCATAAAAATTATATATTCGGATGCCTTATGATGTCCTGAGCAATAATATGGTGTCAGTTACCCACTAGTACAAAAAAAGAACCAAAATAATGGCAATAATATTATGTATGATAAGACGGACTGACGAGAAAAAAGATCCTGCCTGCTTAATTTTTTCATGACATATTTTTGAAAAAAAGCTTTGGGTAAAATAGGACTAAAAGGTACCAAGATTTTGATTGGCTGTAATTTAAAGGAAGGCGAGAGGGGATTGGTTAACCTAACATTAAAAATATATTTTTGTAGTAGTAACCGTAGTATTTTGGGAATGTTTTTTTAAAGTTCGATTTAAAATTCATAGTCGTCTGCTTCTATTGGCCAGCTTAGTTGATATTGAGGGAAAAGTGTTAGGCTAGGACGGCATTTCTTTAAACAATCTTGCCGCGAGACGAGGAGATCAGAAGTGTAATTCTAAATGAAAATAGTATAAACTTCTGGACAGGGCAGTGATAAACGGGGGACAGATCTGCCAGTCATCGTTACTTGTGTGTAATATTCATTGAAATTGTGGTAAGATTGAATTTATTAACCATTTTATTTAAAATAAAGTTTGAATGTGAGATACTAACATACGACTGTACGTAAGTGAGTCGATGGCAGACTTAGGCAAAGCCTAGAGATTGATCCATCATATGATAGCCTATCAGAGAGGTGTAGAACTACAAAATTATATATGATTGTCATCAAGGAGCATAACACCTATCCTACTGTATGGAAAAAGATTACTGTTGGAATTGCAGAGGCGTTGTAACCATTAGGGGAGAGGAATACTGGTATACATTGTCACTTCAAAATATAATGGTACAATAGGTTGTCATAAAGAGCTGACCCTATGCGTTTTTTTGTACTGTACCTGTAATTAACTGTGGAATATTTATTGTATGCTTATTATAAAGAAGGATGCATAACCTTCTTATTTCAGGGGTTTTTGTGGCCCTGACAGTCACATAAAACCAGGCTCGTGGGAACTGATTGATTCCTGACTTTGTTGCATAATTTGGGCACGTACTGGAGGCCATTGCCTTTTATGAAATGAACCAGATGGTCCATCGAGCCTAGGACGAGACTTACCAGGGTTCTCCTTCGAAGTTAAGTGCCCGTTCGGCACCGAAAGTTTCAACCTCTATGAACTTCAGTTATTACACCACACAAAGACTGAAATTATCAAAATAAAAAAATTCCACTGTGACCATATGAAAAGAAACTGATAACGATAGGGAATGATGATAACAAACAAAACCTACCATTATACGGTTCCACAGGTTGTTATTGCCGGGAGTTGTAGTGAGGATAAACTCTCACTGCAGATAAAATACTTCTATGGCACGCGCCTCAAACAGCCTCTGACAACCAAGTCCAGCTCCCGGCCTTCACGTGTGGCTCAATTTGAGCCCGGCGGAACTGTTTCCACTGACGGGAGAAGGGGCAAAGGCGAGCGACTGGCGCCTTAAAACCAGCAGCTTCGGGCAGATAGGGCTCGTGATCCTTGGTTGGTAGCTTATCTAAGAGAAGGAACTCTGAATTCAAACCACCGCTGCTTTGCGGGAATATCCATTTATGGAATTGGCTTCGGGAGTAAACCCTGAGGATAAATCCGGAGTCGGAGTCCCTAAGGCAGTCTAATGTCGATTCGACATTATTCTGGCAACTCCTGCGACATGGCTGGTACCAAACTGTATCGGCTACTGCCGTTCCTTTGGATCTACCGGCTGTGTGGGAGAGGGGGAACATGCTACATGGAACAGCTTGATCTCCATATAACTGTGCCCAAGCTCGCGCCCTGGAGAGGACACTCCAGCTTCACCCTATAGGTGTCGGCAAAACACGGGAAGTAGCAGTCACCGGTTATAAGCATTTTGCCCAATTGGCGTAGGGCATGGCGCCAGGGGCTACTTCCGACAGTGGGAGAGGTTCTAGGATCTCACTGGACAGCTACCGCCCGCTT
>JAMPIV010004530.1:185000-197500 GCA_024509875.1 Oreohelix idahoensis
CCCCCAATACATAGTTTCACCCATTCAATTTAAACCCCCTCCCTCCCAAACCATCTTAAACCCCCAATCCAAACAAACCCATTTACAAAATCACCCAATTAAAACCAACCATTAACAAAAAATGAAAACTTCTATTCCGCTTTATAACCTCTTCCAAAAACCACCCTGAACCACTATTCAACACCCCTACAACCCGCACTTTCCCCAACTCTGTTTCTCAATCCCCATATCCTTCCACAACTTTTTTCCACCCCCCCAACAAACCATCAACTACATCTTCCCCCAAACATAACATGACCACCCACCAAACCATCCTAATCCACCCACAAACCTTCCAACCCACCACTTCCCAAAGTCCTTACCACCCCACCCCCGATAACTTATCCCCACTTCGTCTTCATCTCACTCACCTTTGTACCTTCTCCAACCCCCAATTCCCCCCTAGGTCCCCTCCCCCATTTCCGCCGCCATCTAATCCCTTCCCCATACTCCCCAGGCCTACCTCATAACTAAACAATCCTACCCCACATGATCCGTACCTCCCGACCCCATGTTAAATTGTACCCAAAACCAATTCCACCCCATAACCCCCACCTACTATGTATGGATCATCATTCTCCATTTCCCATAAACCCCCAACCCACTTAACAAACCCAACCCTCAACCCTGGCCAAATCCAATTATTAATTGTCCCACCCAATTCCGTTAATAACCTCTATACACAAAGCCCCACCCCCCCCCTGATCACCCCCCCTACACCACATTTCCCTCCCTTCCTCAATGAAACTAACCCCAACAAAAATTGTAACCTTCCAATCACATAACCAACCTTTTTTACCCCTACTCAATCACTCCTATCATTATGTTAACCCAGTCCTCCCCCCAGACATTGTTGCGTCACGTTTTAAAAAAATCCAACAAATATTAAAAAAATAAACATAACAGACCATTAATGTTCTAAACTTTATTTCAACACAACGTATGTTAATCGTATTTCCATTCACCCATGTCCCCCCACCCTCTCCATAACAACAACAAAACAATTAAAATAATACAAACCAAACTCCCACCTAAACAATACCCCCTAAATCCTATCACCCCCGCACGCTTAAAACACCTAAAAGACCGTCCTCCCAAAGACATCCCAACAAACTCACCTTTAATCAATCTCATAGAAACAAGACATTCAATGACGTTCATCAACAATCCGATTCCAATAGATTTTCCCAGTGCTACAACCTGACATGATTCACCAACCAGTTATTTCTCTCACTAAACTCATAACCCTACCAAACATTCCACAAGCCTCCTTTTTATAATATGTAATTCCCCAACCACCTTTCCTCCCCCTTTCCCCTCATCTTCAATTCTACCGCTTTCCCCATCCGAGACCCAACTCTGCCCTTCCACTAACCATTTTCACGCACACCCACACCCACATAAAACACCAACCGTCCCCACGCGCATCTACCCCCCCCGTGTATCTGATCCCCCAAGAAAACATCTGTCCCTTCACCTTAATGTGGATACAACCCCCATGGTTACATTAAATTGTGTTCTTTTTCATAACACCCTAAGTTAACCCCGTTTACACCCAACCCGCTTCCAGCGGAAAAAACCCTTAAATCCCGCTACTCCCCCCAAACATCAACCCCCACACATGGACGACTCCATCGCCAAAGAAACACCCAAATCCCTACTTCCAAAACGCTATGATCCAACCCCCCAAAATCTTTAAAAAACCGGCAATACCCCAAACCACACCCTCCACTCCCAAACTTTGAGTACCCCGCCATTCTAAACATCCAAAACAATCCTAGCCCCGCTCCCAAAACCTTGAAAGGTCCACCTTCCATGAAGTTCTACACAAAAACCAACATCCTTTCATTGATACACTGATATCCACCTTTTTTTGTTCAAAACGGACGTTCCGGCCGCGTAAAGTGCGTTACTGGTTTTCAAAATGACCTATCTTTTTTCCTTGTCTGGTTCTATACACCATACCCTCCCAACCATTATATGCCTTATTTTGGCTCAACATTGCAAGAACAAATCGTAAATCAGGACAAAACAGTTTGAGGAAATAATCAACAATCCCCCCCCGTCAATACCCCCCACCTTTCCAACTAAATCTCCCACACCCCCAGGGTGGACCATTTTGGTGTTGGGTGCTGGTTCGGAAAAACTGCCCGCCCCCTCAAACCAGATAAATTTTATAAGTACCTAAACTATCAAAACAAAAAAACCCAATATGATTGATTAAAACAAAAAACACGTAATATATATCACACCACGAACCCAATAAAAACATATACATCCCTAACAAAACCAGTCACCCCCCCCTGTGGTGGTTTTCATCGCCCATACCCCCAAATTACAGCATTACCTAACCACCCTCAATTGGAAACAACGGACACCCTCAAACCCCCCACACCCCCACCCCCCTCCCCCCCCTTCAAACAAACCCTACCCCACTTACACCACCGACCCCCCCATACCCACCTCCCCCCCCATGCACCCCTACCCGCCCTCCAAACCCCCCCCCCCCCCCCCCCACCCACCTCACCACCCCCCGCTCACTCCCCCGACCCCTACCCCCCCCAGACTCCCTACCTCCCCCCGCCATACCACCGCCAATCTCATACCCTCCCATCCTCCAGTCCCCCGTTAAGTAGATGCCCCCCCCCACCCCCTGAGGCTCCCCCCCGTCCCACAACAGGCTAGCACCAAACCCCCCCCAATCACCAACCATCCGTTACATACCGCAATTTGTCCTCACACACCACCTCCACCACACCACATACGTTTGTTCACCCCTTATGGGTCCTTGTTAATCTCCACCACCGTTGAGCCCCACTCTCCCTCAACATCTGCAAAGCTGTCGACCAACCCCCCCCAACCGGTTACTTTTTTTATCAAATAACCCCCCCCAACCTCACCCCCCCCCCTTCACCACCCCCCCCTCCCCCCCCCCACCACCCCCCCCCCCCCCCGCAACCCACTATCCCCAAACCCCCCGTGGCCCACCCACTAGCCTCCCCCTGTCCCCACATGCACCGTAACCTAAAAGACAGCCGCACAAGGTAGAATACCCGCAAACAATGACCCTAACCATATCCAAAATAAAAAGACCGTATCCTATAAACAAACAAAAAGCACAAAACCAACATAGTAACAACATACACCCACACACTCCGGCCCCCTGTGTAATACGCGTGAATCCCTCTATTATGATCATACCTAAATACCAACGGATAGTGAAGCTGACGCCAACCAAAATCATATCCAAAATCACCCCAGATCTCACTACGCATCTTGATATCTGACCAGTCGTGACAGAAATCCAAGCAAAAAACCCCACACCCCATCACATATACCATCTACCTTTTTCTTCAACTGGTCCATTTAATAGTTGCAACCTTCAGGGAATTTCCTACGATGTCACAATCTTCCTATCGTGCTGACATAATGGCATGATATAGCACAATATTGTGCGCTTGAAAGTATCTCTACTCACTAGGGGCTATGTGGGGCTCATCACTCCTCGAGATACCTCTCTACGACCTCGTTTGTCTACCCTGGCAGCCACTATACATGACGTATACTGTGACTCGCAATAGTGATCCCACGATACTAGCATCACTCTCACACACTTGCCTAATCTATCAAAGGTGGGTTGAGGTGCCCCAGACGGTTTGTGAGAACCAACATCACATGATCGTGCGAGTCCAGAGATTAGTTAGACTTTTAGACCTAATTTAAATAGCTGATTAAATAACAAACCTAAGATCCACAGACATTAGATATGAAAAGAGAATCTAAAACATGAGGGCAGCAATAAAGAGACCATAAGATCTTGAATCTTGAAAAAACATTATCAGCCGCTAATTTAATATCTGAAATAAAGAAAGAATTAACTTTCAAAGTATTGCCAACAATATAACAAGGGCGAGAGAGATGACAGACAGCGAGTAACAGAGGGAGGGACAAGATGGAGAGTAGATAGACAATCGATAGCTGTTTTTATCTAATCACGGTTTTCAGACCTATCCTCCCATAATAGACCATCATTAAAATGTAGTGAAATCTCACATAAGAGACCATAGTCCACCTCTGATAGACTCCTCAATTCAGCAAGAGCAGCAACCCACATATCCAAAATCCTGAATCAGGCTCTGTACATTAAGACCATCAGTAAACATCACCTGTTTTCAATCCCACTACCATCTTCTCTATGAACTCTATAATCCATCACACCATCTATTTCACAGAGAACCCCCCCTCAAAACTACCACGACCTTCAACTATCATCTAACAAAACAATCAAATACCGAACTAACACGAAACCCAAAAAATAAAAATACCATCTGTGTCACCCATATATTATCTAATTCTCATAACCAGTAAGAGTTCATGCTCCTACTAACAATCAACTCTATATCTCCTTATAAATCTAACTAACTCCCACAATATTATAATCTTAAACATCCAAATAAACAGTCGTGTGTGTCTACATCAACAATACACGTGCTGTAAGGCATAATACCCACTCATATAATTCTATGCACACTAAGAGACCAATGACAAATATACTAAAAGAAACACACCACACTCTCCACAGAAGTACCGCTCCTCATTATGTCTGCAGTACCGCTAGAGTGTCTAAATACGAAAACAGATATAGATAATTACGAGAGAGAAGACGTAGATAACACCTAGATAAGTCCACTCTCACAACAAAACTACACACTTAACATACATCATCGCCCCTAACAATATAGAGATCTCTACACTGTTCCTCATACGCTTAATAAGAAAGCGTCTCTCTCACTACTGCATCTAGTCACATCCTGCTCCACCCCCCACTACATAACCACGCCCACCCCAAATAATCCTCTCCGCAATCCCACCAATATATCACACAGAAGACAGTGAAGAATAATATACTTCTCCCATGTCCTAATATACCTCTTACGTGTCACCTGTCACAGACTATAATGAGATGATCATCCTATACTATATCCCACCCTTCATACAACACCCACACACCAACATACCTACTTATCCACATATAATCCTCCAACACACACAAGAGAAAGATGAACAAACTCTGTGTGTAAGTATCTACATGATCCACCTATCTAAACAACACACCCTCAATGTGTATCCAGAGAAAAAACGCTCTGACCTCTCTTACTCACTATGCACTTTTCTATCACAATAATAGATATCCATCATTGCAATCACTAACCGTTCTAGATACTATCAGTCACACAATGTCTAATATATAGACACACACAGACAACTCAACAGACATCAAACATCAAGAGCCAAATGTGTGACCTCACTCGCACGCTCAATGTAATATATAGATCACAATCTCTAACCAAATAGCACACACAGAAACGAAAAGTAACATAACCTCATATCTGTCACGAATAGACTGAAAAGGAAATATAAGCTCGTGTTATACCCCCATATTTAACTCGCATCCTAGCTCGCTCGCTACCTAATCTGATGCGTCCAACTAGAAAATCAATGAGTCAGTGTTAGACATAGAATGATGTAAATGACATCTACTAATAGAACCTATCAATCAGCAGTGAGATATACTGTACTCCACTCTCCAAGACAGTCACCCTATCCTACTATCTTACAGTAGACAATATAATCATCAAATCTAGCCTCGCAGAGTAACTAGATCTAGAAACCAAACCATACATGCTTTTTCTTTTATTTTTTCTAAATTCAAACAAACAAAACAAATTTGTGTATATCATACTTTTATTTTTTTTTTTTTTTTTCAACCCCTTATCATTTTTCAAAAACAAAAAATCCCCCCCCATCAAACCATTACCCCCACTTTTTTACATTTTTATTTTATTTTTTTTTTTACTATTCTTCCTGACTGTTTCTTTTTTTTCTAATGATGTCTTTTTTTCCTTTCTTTTCTCTTGTCATGTGTACTAATATCTCTGAGGACAGCACATAAACGTCTAAAAATGTTTTATACAAGACAATTTTTTTCTTTTTATTAAACAATACCATTTTTTTTTTTTCTTCTTTTTTATTTTTTTTTTTTTATTATTTAATTTTTTTTTTTTTATTTTTTTTTCTTTTTTTTTTTTTATTTATTTTTTTTTTTTTTTTTTATTCTTTTTTTTATTATACAAAGTGTGACACATATTTTTTTTTTTTTTTTTTTTGTTTTTATTTTTTTTTTTTTTTATTTTTTTTTTTACAAACACCTATGTCTTAGTTCGAAAAACAATGAAAACGTGGGCCTCATATTGGCTAAACATACATAATTACCCATTCAGAGTTTCTAGACTCCACAGATATATAAGTTCTTCATATTATTTCAGATACTTTTACGTCAAAGTACTACTCAACTACTCACCTACCGTCAACTCTGTGACTGTTCAGAACACTCCTCCTGTATAACAATTAGAAGTTTTTTACACACCATTCTCTTTATACATATACTGGCTTAAAGGCAAAGCAATAAAGAACGAACACCAAGTTAGCCATAAGAATGGAATAACTCTCTCGACTAGGCACTTTCTCTTCTATTATTCTTTCAACCCCTGGAAATTTTTTCAGTGTCACCGTCATATATAATCCTAGTCTGACTTTAATTACTCCACATTTTGGTCATTTTCGATAAAAGTGGCCTTGGGGGTTCTACGTATAAAAAACGTGTGACTGTAGAATGCAAAAAAAAGATACTTCCGTTTCCGTGGTGATAAAAACGGGGTTAAAGTCTGGGCAAAAATCTAAAAAATACCTTCACAATTGTCTCTCTAAAATCATACGTGGCCTTCAGTTATACCAATGATTCAACTCCTCCTCTGGCACTGGCTATACATCAACTGTCCATCATCTGGGGGCCTTCTCATTTGGCATATAGTTTAGACCAACCCTCCACCTTTACATTCAGAGATCCTCATTTAGAACTCTCTAACTACCTAACAAATTCCCTCCTCCATGTCTCTACCACATTCCCAAACTCAATAATGCTTATTAATACATCGTCATTTTCATATTATTTCACCATTTTTGTAGGCTTTCTCCCAGGACCTATATCTTAGAAAATTGTAGAAGATTTCATTAGGACTAAATTCGATTTAGAGTCAGTGATTAATATAGTAACGCCCCGAATAGAATACTCCAAGTATCCCTCTCCCTTTCACCGACTCCTCCACTAGACGTATATACATTGCCTACTATAGAAGACCTTCACTAGATAGTATATAGACCAGACTAGTCCCCTCCACTATGCCTACTCCTCAGTTACCCAAGAGATAGCATACACCATCCACTTATATGCACCTTTACGACAATACCTTCCCCATTAATTAGGACTCAGTACAAAGAGTGAACAGTTATCTAGATAGTCAGAAGGCAACTATGCGAATACTCAATATAGACCCCACCATACAATGATCCTACCGATAACCCGGTCAATAGATGTATATCACCTTGAGAGCTGTGCACTCTCACAAGGAGCGACATACCTTCTCTTCCTGACTCGCATGTCACTCTTAGTATAACGCTAACTTATAGTCAACCAATCATAGCTCGTCAGAAGACCCCTACTTTATACAAGCACACTCATCTTACTCTCACTAGACCCCAGTCACATCCCTCCCCAGTAAACTTTCCAATGTATAACCTGAAAGGTAACAGTGGCAACTTACTATGAGATTAGATTATATATCGAGTAACAGAATATCCATATTTAACAATAATAGACCTATAGTCAAGCTATATACGTATTAGACACTTAGGCCTTCCCTAGACCCGAAATCAACATATACTTCCCCCATGATGAGTCTTTACTACCCTATCCCTAGTGTAACTCCCCCAGGCTTCTTAAATAAGAACCAAATAGACTTAGCCCACTTAGTCTTCTGTCTATGTGCCACAATTATGTACCAATATTCAATCGTAATCTAAGTACTAGTACATTTTTCCATCTGTATATTTTCCGCATATACAATTATTTTTGGTGCTTTGTGCTTATACTTCTAGGAACCTCATTAGTTTTACCCCGTTAGACAACCATTCCTATACCCCATGTTAGCCAGCTAACAGAGACAATTAAAATTCACGTTGTAATCTGCGCTGACTTTTCCTTCTTAACACCTGTCTATTATTGCACGATAATTCTTCACTCAAAGTTCTCTGAGTTCCCAACCTAAGATCTGATCATCTGTCAAATGTCATGCGCCTCTACATTATTTCACAACACACTATAGTTTAATTCATGTCATAGTACTTAATTCTTCACTCGAATTTTTATTTCTCTAGTTTGATCTAGAACAGATCCTAGGATAAGCTCGATATAAATACGCACTAGTGAGAAATGACTTCCTAGAAGTCTATAATCCCTATTCAACCGTGTACGCTATCGATCATATTTACTCATCGTGAATCTTCCCCCTCCTCCCCCTACCACTCCATGCTAATAGAACTCCAACGGGGGGGGGGGGGGCCCTATATTAAGTACTTGCTTCAATATCCCCCTGTGCTACACAATAAGCTGTAGTGTGTTAGAGTACAATGTCGGTCAAATTATTTCCAGTGCGTGATGTTCGTAATGCCGAACGCCTGTATATCTCTGTTATTACACCTCTAATCCTCTACTTTTCCCCCCCCTAGTAGAGAAATGATCTCCATATTCTCACCTGTTATGAGCTAGAGTATCTGTTCTGTTATCTTTTATGAAATAAATTATAGGTACCATCTAATGAATTATCACTCAATGTCCACTTGGTTCTGAGCAAAACACAATAAATCAATGGCATATTTAGCTAGGGGACACACTAACACACTATTAATGACCGGTAAGGCTACAACCAATTACCCGTTTCACATCTAACCACACTAGAACAAAACCCAACATTACAAGAAACCACTAAGACAAACACAGGCCAACAAACTACAAAAAAAATCACCAACAAACTCAAACTACCATTCTATACCCCCCACACAAGTGCGATAAACACCCACCCCCCAACACTTAGTTACTTATAGATCCACTATGTGTGAGAACTACTCCAACTACGTTATCGTTCAGTGAGTTCACTAGGAGTGATGATCACATAGTCCAGATAAACGTGCATGTCACGAACTCCAATCTCATGATAAATCGTTTATACATCCTAGTAGTATACACGCACTATGAACTCAAGATAAAGCTGATAATATGATGTGTAAAAAAAAAAAATACCAATTCAAAACAAATAAAATATATATCCAATTTGTAAACTGAGAGTAGTCTTCGCCAAGATTAAGACTAATCATGTTATTTTTGTGTATCACTCTGCACAGAATGATTTGCGTCTACTGTTGTCTAAGCATAGAACTTTGATATGATGCAGTTACGTCTCTGCTATACTATGATTAGAACAAGTCTCTAGGATTTTGAGTGCAGTGGAATGAGACTAATGTATACATCCTCACCCCTGTCATATTAGAATGTAATCAAGTAGGTAGTCGTTGTTATGAGTTGGGTGAAGTGTGTTGGAGCCTGTTTGAGGTTGTGTGTATATGTGGTGTTTTAATTTGAAGGTTAGTGGTGCGGTGTGTGATTTTTTCGGAGTGAGTTTGGTGGGGAGTGTTGGTGAATGGTGGGGGGGTGTGGTGGATTAGCAGATGACTGGTCGTATTAGTCATTGATCATTGGCGATACTGTGGGGTGAATTCTGGGGGGTGCTTGGGGGTGAGCCGTGTGGAAGTGACATAGTTGGCGGAGTTGGGTGTGGTTATTGTCTGTTGGTTTTGGTATATGTTGTTTGTGAGGTGTTTGGGTGTGGCCGGTTTGTTGAGTTTGTTAATTGCGTGCGTGTTATGTTTTTGGGCTGGGGGGGTTTATGTTATTGTTATTGGGGTTGAACCTATTGGGATAGAAATAATTCGTCCATCCTAACGATTACGGGTCAGGCTAACAGTGGATTGGGTGGGGGGAATTGGGGATGTGTGGTATCTTGTTTTTCTGTTCTTATTGGGGGTGCATGTTGTGGGGTTGGGTTGCATTAAGGTGGTGGGGGGGGGAGTGACCTGATATGATGGGTTTATACGGGGAATGGGATGTATGTTGGTGGTTTAGTTATGCGTTACTGAAGGGGGGGTGTAATAAAAGTGATATAGGGGTGATTCTTATGTTGCATTCTTGGGTTATAAATTATAGGATAGAATTGGGGGGGGGCGGGTTTTATAGTAAACTAAAAATATTAGATAATCTAATGTGGAATGAGGGGTATTATTATAGTTTATTGGAGTTTGTGGGGGGTTTAATTGCGTTATTATTTTTGTTTGGATAGTAGTTTATTATGGGTTGATAAAGTTAATGTGGTGTGTGTGGGGGCGGAATGGGAT
Source organism: Oreohelix idahoensis (assembly GCA_024509875.1). NCBI lineage: Eukaryota > Metazoa > Mollusca > Gastropoda > Stylommatophora > Oreohelicidae > Oreohelix > Oreohelix idahoensis. The sequence continues at coordinate 195,384 of JAMPIV010004530.1, forward strand.
CTGGTGGGGGGAGGCGGGGGGGGGCTCACGGCGTCTGGGAGTTGTGGAGTGTGGCGCGTTGAGTTGGTTAGGTGGGGTGTTTACGGTGTTGTACGGAGAGTCTGTGCTATAGGGGTGACAGGGGTTCTAAGGTTTTTGTGGCGGGAAGGTGGGGGGGGGGGGGGGAATTATATTGTAGGGTATAGGATGATGTGCGATTTGGGGGTCTGTGGAGGTTTGGTTGGGGGTGGGGAGGGGGGGGGTGGGGTGGGGGTGGGGGGGGGGGTTACTTTATGGGAGCAGCTGGTATGCTGGGGTTCGCAGGGTGTTTTGGGGGGGGTGTTTAGGGCTCATGTAATATGGGTTGGGGTGGGGTGGGGGGATTGTTTTTGGACGTTGGTATTCTAGGGGATGATTGCATTGGAGGGTTTGACTATGTAAACGTTATTGGGGTTGAGTCGAGTGAGTGAGTGAGTGTTGGTGAGTAGAGTGAGAGTGAGTAAGTGGGTTGAGTTATCTGTGATTGGTGAGAGTGTCGTGTAGAGCGAGAATGGTTGTAGGTGTGCCGTGAGTGTGGTAATTAGCAGGAGTTTGGGTGGGGTGGTTGTAGTGGGGGGGATAGTGATGTTTGGGTTGAGACTTATATAGTTATTGGGGGGGGGGTCCAGTTGATGTGGGCGGCGGGCTATTCGTCGGATTTTGGGTAAGGGTGATTGTGGGGGTTGGGGGGGGGGGGGGTTACGATGGGGAGCAAATGGGATTTATGTTAAGTTTAGGGGTTGAAGTATTTAAATTGCATTTGATATGAAGATGTGCAAAGTTGATGAGATGTTTTAATGTTAAGGTTATTAAGTTGAGGGGTTGTTTATGTGGTAAGTCCAAGATTGAGGGTTTGGTTATGGTGAGGGGTAGGTTATGAGTGGAGTACGTCCGTGGGATTTAAGGGTGTAGTTTGGTGGGGGTTTTGTGAGTGGTTGTGGGGGTGGGTGGTTATTTTGTGGTTGGGTTTTGGTTGTGTGAGTGGGGTTGGTTGTGTTTTTGTGGGGGTGTGTTTTATATTTTGGTAAATAATATATTGGGGGGTTTTTTTGGGTTTGGTAATTTGGGGTGGGTGTTAGTGTTGTTAAGGTTTGGGGTTATTTTTGAGGGGTGGTTTTTTTTTGGGGGTTTTTTCAAAATAAATTTTGGGGGGGGGGTGGTGATTGGGGGGGGGGTGTGAATTTTTGTGGTGTGTTAGTTTAGTTGTTGGTTGGGGATTGTTGGTTTTTAGGGTTTGTTGGGTTTTTGTTATTTTGTACGCGTAAGTTTTTTTTGTGTGGGGGGAAGGGGTTGGTTTTATTAGTTTTTTTTTTTTTTGTTGTAAAATTTGAGGGGGGGGTTGGGGGTGAAGTGGGGGGGGGGGGGGTATGAATTTTATTGTTTATTTTTTGTGTGTGGGGTGTTGTTTGGGGTGGGAGTGATTTTGTTTTAGGTTTGGGGTGGGGGGGGTTTAGTGGGGTTTGGGGTATTGTTTGGGGTGGTGGGGGGGTGTGGGTATGGGTGTTATTTGTTTTATGGGTGTTTGGTTGTAGTTTGTTGATTTTTTTTTTTTGGGGGTTAGTTTGGACAGTTATTTTATTTTTGGGTTGGTGTGTGTTCCAATTGGGGGGGGGTTTTTGGTGTGTGTTTTTTAGTGGGGTACCGAAACAAATGTTTTATATTTACAATGTAAAAGTGTTTAAGTGGGGTGTTTCTTGGTGGGTGGGGGGTGTTTGATTGGTTTTCGTTTTTTACAGTTTATAGGTGGGTGGTTATTATCTATTTGGGGGTTATTAGAATATATTCTATTTGTATCACAATTATTTCTATCTATCAATCTATCTATCTATCTATCTATCTATCTATCTATCTATCTATCTATCTATCTATCTATCTATCTATCTATCTATCTATCTATCTATCTATCTATCTATCTATCTATCTATCTATCTATCTATCTATCTATCTATCAACAGACTGACGGATACGAGAGTAAATTTTTTTTTTTTTTTAAATCCATTTATTACCATATCTATATATATATATCTATCAATATTCCAATAGCAAAATTATCAATATCTATTAAGTAATAAACTAGACTACCGAATACGATTTATTTT
>JAMPIV010004531.1:0-19929 GCA_024509875.1 Oreohelix idahoensis
TATTAAGCAGTATAGGCCGAATCCAACAAGACAAGGACCTTAATACTGTGTCCAGTAAATGATAGTAGACTAGAACAGTGAGAACAGGATAGTGGGTAGGTTTGGTATTGTATAAACATTTATTACACATAAGGGAGGGAAACCCGAGGCCTGTAAACAGTAAATTAATATGAAACAAATATAAAGGTATGTTATCAGGCACTCGCAGGAAATAAAGAAGTAGAACACCAGACAACAGACATGAGTGGCTTACCCAGGATTTGAACACTGGACCTTCCGTGCGACAACCCCGCCTAGCCATGCAAGCGAATCACACTATCCGCCCTGCCATCTACGCATCATCAAAAAATGATGTTTCAATGGCAGGTCAACAGTGCGAACCACAATACACGACACCAGAAGTCCGCCATGGGCAGTTCAGCCTATTAATGACGCAATCACTTCTGTTGTATTTCTATTAAGCAGTATAGGCCGAATCCAACAAGACAAGGACCTTAATACTGTGTCCAGTAAATGATAGTAGACTAGAACAGTGAGAACAGGATAGTGGGTAGGTTTGGTATTGTATAAACATTTATTACACATAAGGGAGGGAAACCCGAGGCCTGTAAACAGTAAATTAATATGAAACAAATATAAAGGTATGTTATCAGGCACTCGCAGGAAATAAAGAAGTAGAACACCAGACAACAGACATGAGTGGCTTACCCAGGATTTGAACACTGGACCTTCCGTGCGACAACCCCGCCTAGCCATGCAAGCGAATCACACTATCCGCCCTGCCATCTACGCATCATCAAAAAATGATGTTTCAATGGCAGGTCAACAGTGCGAACCACAATACACGACACCAGAAGTCCGCCATGGGCAGTTCAGCCTATTAATGACGCAATCACTTCTGTTGTATTTCTATTAAGCAGTATAGGCCGAATCCAACAAGACAAGGACCTTAATACTGTGTCCAGTAAATGATAGTAGACTAGAACAGTGAGAACAGGATAGTGGGTAGGTTTGGTATTGTATAAACATTTATTACACATAAGGGAGGGAAACCCGAGGCCTGTAAACAGTAAATTAATATGAAACAAATATAAAGGTATGTTATCAGGCACTCGCAGGAAATAAAGAAGTAGAACACCAGACAACAGACATGAGTGGCTTACCCAGGATTTGAACACTGGACCTTCCGTGCGACAACCCCGCCTAGCCATGCAAGCGAATCACACTATCCGCCCTGCCATCTACGCATCATCAAAAAATGATGTTTCAATGGCAGGTCAACAGTGCGAACCACAATACACGACACCAGAAGTCCGCCATGGGCAGTTCAGCCTATTAATGACGCAATCACTTCTGTTGTATTTCTATTAAGCAGTATAGGCCGAATCCAACAAGACAAGGACCTTAATACTGTGTCCAGTAAATGATAGTAGACTAGAACAGTGAGAACAGGATAGTGGGTAGGTTTGGTATTGTATAAACATTTATTACACATAAGGGAGGGAAACCCGAGGCCTGTAAACAGTAAATTAATATGAAACAAATATAAAGGTATGTTATCAGGCACTCGCAGGAAATAAAGAAGTAGAACACCAGACAACAGACATGAGTGGCTTACCCAGGATTTGAACACTGGACCTTCCGTGCGACAACCCCGCCTAGCCATGCAAGCGAATCACACTATCCGCCCTGCCATCTACGCATCATCAAAAAATGATGTTTCAATGGCAGGTCAACAGTGCGAACCACAATACACGACACCAGAAGTCCGCCATGGGCAGTTCAGCCTATTAATGACGCAATCACTTCTGTTGTATTTCTATTAAGCAGTATAGGCCGAATCCAACAAGACAAGGACCTTAATACTGTGTCCAGTAAATGATAGTAGACTAGAACAGTGAGAACAGGATAGTGGGTAGGTTTGGTATTGTATAAACATTTATTACACATAAGGGAGGGAAACCCGAGGCCTGTAAACAGTAAATTAATATGAAACAAATATAAAGGTATGTTATCAGGCACTCGCAGGAAATAAAGAAGTAGAACACCAGACAACAGACATGAGTGGCTTACCCAGGATTTGAACACTGGACCTTCCGTGCGACAACCCCGCCTAGCCATGCAAGCGAATCACACTATCCGCCCTGCCATCTACGCATCATCAAAAAATGATGTTTCAATGGCAGGTCAACAGTGCGAACCACAATACACGACACCAGAAGTCCGCCATGGGCAGTTCAGCCTATTAATGACGCAATCACTTCTGTTGTATTTCTATTAAGCAGTATAGGCCGAATCCAACAAGACAAGGACCTTAATACTGTGTCCAGTAAATGATAGTAGACTAGAACAGTGAGAACAGGATAGTGGGTAGGTTTGGTATTGTATAAACATTTATTACACATAAGGGAGGGAAACCCGAGGCCTGTAAACAGTAAATTAATATGAAACAAATATAAAGGTATGTTATCAGGCACTCGCAGGAAATAAAGAAGTAGAACACCAGACAACAGACATGAGTGGCTTACCCAGGATTTGAACACTGGACCTTCCGTGCGACAACCCCGCCTAGCCATGCAAGCGAATCACACTATCCGCCCTGCCATCTACGCATCATCAAAAAATGATGTTTCAATGGCAGGTCAACAGTGCGAACCACAATACACGACACCAGAAGTCCGCCATGGGCAGTTCAGCCTATTAATGACGCAATCACTTCTGTTGTATTTCTATTAAGCAGTATAGGCCGAATCCAACAAGACAAGGACCTTAATACTGTGTCCAGTAAATGATAGTAGACTAGAACAGTGAGAACAGGATAGTGGGTAGGTTTGGTATTGTATAAACATTTATTACACATAAGGGAGGGAAACCCGAGGCCTGTAAACAGTAAATTAATATGAAACAAATATAAAGGTATGTTATCAGGCACTCGCAGGAAATAAAGAAGTAGAACACCAGACAACAGACATGAGTGGCTTACCCAGGATTTGAACACTGGACCTTCCGTGCGACAACCCCGCCTAGCCATGCAAGCGAATCACACTATCCGCCCTGCCATCTACGCATCATCATCAAAAAAATGATGTTTCAATGGCAGGTCAACAGTGCGAACCACAATACACGACACCAGAAGTCCGCCATGGGCAGTTCAGCCTATTAATGACGCAATCACTTCTGTTGTATTTCTATTAAGCAGTATAGGCCGAATCCAACAAGACAAGGACCTTAATACTGTGTCCAGTAAATGATAGTAGACTAGAACAGTGAGAACAGGATAGTGGGTAGGTTTGGTATTGTATAAACATTTATTACACATAAGGGAGGGAAACCCGAGGCCTGTAAACAGTAAATTAATATGAAACAAATATAAAGGTATGTTATCAGGCACTCGCAGGAAATAAAGAAGTAGAACACCAGACAACAGACATGAGTGGCTTACCCAGGATTTGAACACTGGACCTTCCGTGCGACAACCCCGCCTAGCCATGCAAGCGAATCACACTATCCGCCCTGCCATCTACGCATCATCAAAAAATGATGTTTCAATGGCAGGTCAACAGTGCGAACCACAATACACGACACCAGAAGTCCGCCATGGGCAGTTCAGCCTATTAATGACGCAATCACTTCTGTTGTATTTCTATTAAGCAGTATAGGCCGAATCCAACAAGACAAGGACCTTAATACTGTGTCCAGTAAATGATAGTAGACTAGAACAGTGAGAACAGGATAGTGGGTAGGTTTGGTATTGTATAAACATTTATTACACATAAGGGAGGGAAACCCGAGGCCTGTAAACAGTAAATTAATATGAAACAAATATAAAGGTATGTTATCAGGCACTCGCAGGAAATAAAGAAGTAGAACACCAGACAACAGACATGAGTGGCTTACCCAGGATTTGAACACTGGACCTTCCGTGCGACAACCCCGCCTAGCCATGCAAGCGAATCACACTATCCGCCCTGCCATCTACGCATCATCAAAAAATGATGTTTCAATGGCAGGTCAACAGTGCGAACCACAATACACGACACCAGAAGTCCGCCATGGGCAGTTCAGCCTATTAATGACGCAATCACTTCTGTTGTATTTCTATTAAGCAGTATAGGCCGAATCCAACAAGACAAGGACCTTAATACTGTGTCCAGTAAATGATAGTAGACTAGAACAGTGAGAACAGGATAGTGGGTAGGTTTGGTATTGTATAAACATTTATTACACATAAGGGAGGGAAACCCGAGGCCTGTAAACAGTAAATTAATATGAAACAAATATAAAGGTATGTTATCAGGCACTCGCAGGAAATAAAGAAGTAGAACACCAGACAACAGACATGAGTGGCTTACCCAGGATTTGAACACTGGACCTTCCGTGCGACAACCCCGCCTAGCCATGCAAGCGCATCACACTATCCGCCCTGCCATCTACGCATCATCAAAAAATGATGTTTCAATGGCAGGTCAACAGTGCGAACCACAATACACGACACCAGAAGTCCGCCATGGGCAGTTCAGCCTATTAATGACGCAATCACTTCTGTTGTATTTCTATTAAGCAGTATAGGCCGAATCCAACAAGACAAGGACCTTAATACTGTGTCCAGTAAATGATAGTAGACTAGAACAGTGAGAACAGGATAGTGGGTAGGTTTGGTATTGTATAAACATTTATTACACATAAGGGAGGGAAACCCGAGGCCTGTAAACAGTAAATTAATATGAAACAAATATAAAGGTATGTTATCAGGCACTCGCAGGAAATAAAGAAGTAGAACACCAGACAACAGACATGAGTGGCTTACCCAGGATTTGAACACTGGACCTTCCGTGCGACAACCCCGCCTAGCCATGCAAGCGAATCACACTATCCGCCCTGCCATCTACGCATCATCAAAAAATGATGTTTCAATGGCAGGTCAACAGTGCGAACCACAATACACGACACCAGAAGTCCGCCATGGGCAGTTCAGCCTATTAATGACGCAATCACTTCTGTTGTATTTCTATTAAGCAGTATAGGCCGAATCCAACAAGACAAGGACCTTAATACTGTGTCCAGTAAATGATAGTAGACTAGAACAGTGAGAACAGGATAGTGGGTAGGTTTGGTATTGTATAAACATTTATTACACATAAGGGAGGGAAACCCGAGGCCTGTAAACAGTAAATTAATATGAAACAAATATAAAGGTATGTTATCAGGCACTCGCAGGAAATAAAGAAGTAGAACACCAGACAACAGACATGAGTGGCTTACCCAGGATTTGAACACTGGACCTTCCGTGCGACAACCCCGCCTAGCCATGCAAGCGAATCACACTATCCGCCCTGCCATCTACGCATCATCAAAAAATGATGTTTCAATGGCAGGTCAACAGTGCGAACCACAATACACGACACCAGAAGTCCGCCATGGGCAGTTCAGCCTATTAATGACGCAATCACTTCTGTTGTATTTCTATTAAGCAGTATAGGCCGAATCCAACAAGACAAGGACCTTAATACTGTGTCCAGTAAATGATAGTAGACTAGAACAGTGAGAACAGGATAGTGGGTAGGTTTGGTATTGTATAAACATTTATTACACATAAGGGAGGGAAACCCGAGGCCTGTAAACAGTAAATTAATATGAAACAAATATAAAGGTATGTTATCAGGCACTCGCAGGAAATAAAGAAGTAGAACACCAGACAACAGACATGAGTGGCTTACCCAGGATTTGAACACTGGACCTTCCGTGCGACAACCCCGCCTAGCCATGCAAGCGAATCACACTATCCGCCCTGCCATCTACGCATCATCAAAAAATGATGTTTCAATGGCAGGTCAACAGTGCGAACCACAATACACGACACCAGAAGTCCGCCATGGGCAGTTCAGCCTATTAATGACGCATCACTTCTGTTGTATTTCTATTAAGCAGTATAGGCCGAATCCAACAAGACAAGGACCTTAATACTGTGTCCAGTAAATGATAGTAGACTAGAACAGTGAGAACAGGATAGTGGGTAGGTTTGGTATTGTATAAACATTTATTACACATAAGGGAGGGAAACCCGAGGCCTGTAAACAGTAAATTAATATGAAACAAATATAAAGGTATGTTATCAGGCACTCGCAGGAAATAAAGAAGTAGAACACCAGACAACAGAAAAACAACAGACATGAGTGGCTTACCCAGGATTTGAACACTGGACCTTCCGTGCGACAACCCCGCCTAGCCATGCAAGCGAATCACACTATCCGCCCTGCCATCTACGCATCATCAAAAAATGATGTTTCAATGGCAGGTCAACAGTGCGAACCACAATACACGACACCAGAAGTCCGCCATGGGCAGTTCAGCCTATTAATGACGCAATCACTTCTGTTGTATTTCTATTAAGCAGTATAGGCCGAATCCAACAAGACAAGGACCTTAATACTGTGTCCAGTAAATGATAGTAGACTAGAACAGTGAGAACAGGATAGTGGGTAGGTTTGGTATTGTATAAACATTTATTACACATAAGGGAGGGAAACCCGAGGCCTGTAAACAGTAAATTAATATGAAACAAATATAAAGGTATGTTATCAGGCACTCGCAGGAAATAAAGAAGTAGAACACCAGACAACAGACATGAGTGGCTTACCCAGGATTTGAACACTGGACCTTCCGTGCGACAACCCCGCCTAGCCATGCAAGCGAATCACACTATCCGCCCTGCCATCTACGCATCATCAAAAAATGATGTTTCAATGGCAGGTCAACAGTGCGAACCACAATACACGACACCAGAAGTCCGCCATGGGCAGTTCAGCCTATTAATGACGCAATCACTTCTGTTGTATTTCTATTAAGCAGTATAGGCCGAATCCAACAAGACAAGGACCTTAATACTGTGTCCAGTAAATGATAGTAGACTAGAACAGTGAGAACAGGATAGTGGGTAGGTTTGGTATTGTATAAACATTTATTACACATAAGGGAGGGAAACCCGAGGCCTGTAAACAGTAAATTAATATGAAACAAATATAAAGGTATGTTATCAGGCACTCGCAGGAAATAAAGAAGTAGAACACCAGACAACAGACATGAGTGGCTTACCCAGGATTTGAACACTGGACCTTCCGTGCGACAACCCCGCCTAGCCATGCAAGCGAATCACACTATCCGCCCTGCCATCTACGCATCATCAAAAAATGATGTTTCAATGGCAGGTCAACAGTGCGAACCACAATACACGACACCAGAAGTCCGCCATGGGCAGTTCAGCCTATTAATGACGCAATCACTTCTGTTGTATTTCTATTAAGCAGTATAGGCCGAATCCAACAAGACAAGGACCTTAATACTGTGTCCAGTAAATGATAGTAGACTAGAACAGTGAGAACAGGATAGTGGGTAGGTTTGGTATTGTATAAACATTTATTACACATAAGGGAGGGAAACCCGAGGCCTGTAAACAGTAAATTAATATGAAACAAATATAAAGGTATGTTATCAGGCACTCGCAGGAAATAAAGAAGTAGAACACCAGACAACAGACATGAGTGGCTTACCCAGGATTTGAACACTGGACCTTCCGTGCGACAACCCCGCCTAGCCATGCAAGCGAATCACACTATCCGCCCTGCCATCTACGCATCATCAAAAAATGATGTTTCAATGGCAGGTCAACAGTGCGAACCACAATACACGACACCAGAAGTCCGCCATGGGCAGTTCAGCCTATTAATGACGCAATCACTTCTGTTGTATTTCTATTAAGCAGTATAGGCCGAATCCAACAAGACAAGGACCTTAATACTGTGTCCAGTAAATGATAGTAGACTAGAACAGTGAGAACAGGATAGTGGGTAGGTTTGGTATTGTATAAACATTTATTACACATAAGGGAGGGAAACCCGAGGCCTGTAAACAGTAAATTAATATGAAACAAATATAAAGGTATGTTATCAGGCACTCGCAGGAAATAAAGAAGTAGAACACAGACAACAGAAAAACAACAGACATGAGTGGCTTACCCAGGATTTGAACACTGGACCTTCCGTGCGACAACCCCGCCTAGCCATGCAAGCGAATCACACTATCCGCCCTGCCATCTACGCATCATCAAAAAATGATGTTTCAATGGCAGGTCAACAGTGCGAACCACAATACACGACACCAGAAGTCCGCCATGGGCAGTTCAGCCTATTAATGACGCAATCACTTCTGTTGTATTTCTATTAAGCAGTATAGGCCGAATCCAACAAGACAAGGACCTTAATACTGTGTCCAGTAAATGATAGTAGACTAGAACAGTGAGAACAGGATAGTGGGTAGGTTTGGTATTGTATAAACATTTTATTACACATAAGGGAGGGAAACCCGAGGCCTGTAAACAGTAAATTAATATGAAACAAACATAAAGGTATGTTATCAGGCACTCGTAGGAAATAAAGAAGTAGAAACACCAGACAACAGACATGAGTGGCTTACCCAGGATTTGAACACTGGACCTTCCGTGCGACAACCCCGCCTAGCCATGCAAGCGAATCACACTATCCGCCCTGCCATCTACGCATCATCAAAAAATGATGTTTCAATGGCAGGTCAACAGTGCGAACCACAATACACGACACCAGAAGTCCGCCATGGGCAGTTCAGCCTATTAATGACGCAATCACTTCTGTTGTATTTCTATTAAGCAGTATAGGCCGAATCCAACAAGACAAGGACCTTAATACTGTGTCCAGTAAATGATAGTAGACTAGAACAGTGAGAACAGGATAGTGGGTAGGTTTGGTATTGTATAAACATTTATTACACATAAGGGAGGGAAACCCGAGGCCTGTAAACAGTAAATTAATATGAAACAAATATAAAGGTATGTTATCAGGCACTCGCAGGAAATAAAGAAGTAGAACACCAGACAACAGAAAAACAACAGACATGAGTGGCTTACCCAGGATTTGAACACTGGACCTTCCGTGCGACAACCCCGCCTAGCCATGCAAGCGAATCACACTATCCGCCCTGCCATCTACGCATCATCAAAAAATGATGTTTCAATGGCAGGTCAACAGTGCGAACCACAATACACGACACCAGAAGTCCGCCATGGGCAGTTCAGCCTATTAATGACGCAATCACTTCTGTTGTATTTCTATTAAGCAGTATAGGCCGAATCCAACAAGACAAGGACCTTAATACTGTGTCCAGTAAATGATAGTAGACTAGAACAGTGAGAACAGGATAGTGGGTAGGTTTGGTATTGTATAAACATTTATTACACATAAGGGAGGGAAACCCGAGGCCTGTAAACAGTAAATTAATATGAAACAAATATAAAGGTATGTTATCAGGCACTCGCAGGAAATAAAGAAGTAGAACACCAGACAACAGACATGAGTGGCTTACCCAGGATTTGAACACTGGACCTTCCGTGCGACAACCCCGCCTAGCCATGCAAGCGAATCACACTATCCGCCCTGCCATCTACGCATCATCAAAAAATGATGTTTCAATGGCAGGTCAACAGTGCGAACCACAATACACGACACCAGAAGTCCGCCATGGGCAGTTCAGCCTATTAATGACGCAATCACTTCTGTTGTATTTCTATTAAGCAGTATAGGCCGAATCCAACAAGACAAGGACCTTAATACTGTGTCCAGTAAATGATAGTAGACTAGAACAGTGAGAACAGGATAGTGGGTAGGTTTGGTATTGTATAAACATTTATTACACATAAGGGAGGGAAACCCGAGGCCTGTAAACAGTAAATTAATATGAAACAAATATAAAGGTATGTTATCAGGCACTCGCAGGAAATAAAGAAGTAGAACACCAGACAACAGACATGAGTGGCTTACCCAGGATTTGAACACTGGACCTTCCGTGCGACAACCCCGCCTAGCCATGCAAGCGAATCACACTATCCGCCCTGCCATCTACGCATCATCAAAAAATGATGTTTCAATGGCAGGTCAACAGTGCGAACCACAATACACGACACCAGAAGTCCGCCATGGGCAGTTCAGCCTATTAATGACGCAATCACTTCTGTTGTATTTCTATTAAGCAGTATAGGCCGAATCCAACAAGACAAGGACCTTAATACTGTGTCCAGTAAATGATAGTAGACTAGAACAGTGAGAACAGGATAGTGGGTAGGTTTGGTATTGTATAAACATTTATTACACATAAGGGAGGGAAACCCGAGGCCTGTAAACAGTAAATTAATATGAAACAAATATAAAGGTATGTTATCAGGCACTCGCAGGAAATAAAGAAGTAGAACACCAGACAACAGACATGAGTGGCTTACCCAGGATTTGAACACTGGACCTTCCGTGCGACAACCCCGCCTAGCCATGCAAGCGAATCACACTATCCGCCCTGCCATCTACGCATCATCAAAAAATGATGTTTCAATGGCAGGTCAACAGTGCGAACCACAATACACGACACCAGAAGTCCGCCATGGGCAGTTCAGCCTATTAATGACGCAATCACTTCTGTTGTATTTCTATTAAGCAGTATAGGCCGAATCCAACAAGACAAGGACCTTAATACTGTGTCCAGTAAATGATAGTAGACTAGAACAGTGAGAACAGGATAGTGGGTAGGTTTGGTATTGTATAAACATTTATTACACATAAGGGAGGGAAACCCGAGGCCTGTAAACAGTAAATTAATATGAAACAAATATAAAGGTATGTTATCAGGCACTCGCAGGAAATAAAGAAGTAGAACACCAGACAACAGACATGAGTGGCTTACCCAGGATTTGAACACTGGACCTTCCGTGCGACAACCCCGCCTAGCCATGCAAGCGAATCACACTATCCGCCCTGCCATCTACGCATCATCAAAAAAATGATGTTTCAATGGCAGGTCAACAGTGCGAACCACAATACACGACACCAGAAGTCCGCCATGGGCAGTTCAGCCTATTAATGACGCAATCACTTCTGTTGTATTTCTATTAAGCAGTATAGGCCGAATCCAACAAGACAAGGACCTTAATACTGTGTCCAGTAAATGATAGTAGACTAGAACAGTGAGAACAGGATAGTGGGTAGGTTTGGTATTGTATAAACATTTATTACACATAAGGGAGGGAAACCCGAGGCCTGTAAACAGTAAATTAATATGAAACAAATATAAAGGTATGTTATCAGGCACTCGCAGGAAATAAAGAAGTAGAACACCAGACAACAGACATGAGTGGCTTACCCAGGATTTGAACACTGGACCTTCCGTGCGACAACCCCGCCTAGCCATGCAAGCGAATCACACTATCCGCCCTGCCATCTACGCATCATCAAAAAATGATGTTTCAATGGCAGGTCAACAGTGCGAACCACAATACACGACACCAGAAGTCCGCCATGGGCAGTTCAGCCTATTAATGACGCAATCACTTCTGTTGTATTTCTATTAAGCAGTATAGGCCGAATCCAACAAGACAAGGACCTTAATACTGTGTCCAGTAAATGATAGTAGACTAGAACAGTGAGAACAGGATAGTGGGTAGGTTTGGTATTGTATAAACATTTATTACACATAAGGGAGGGAAACCCGAGGCCTGTAAACAGTAAATTAATATGAAACAAATATAAAGGTATGTTATCAGGCACTCGCAGGAAATAAAGAAGTAGAACACCAGACAACAGACATGAGTGGCTTACCCAGGATTTGAACACTGGACCTTCCGTGCGACAACCCCGCCTAGCCATGCAAGCGAATCACACTATCCGCCCTGCCATCTACGCATCATCAAAAAATGATGTTTCAATGGCAGGTCAACAGTGCGAACCACAATACACGACACCAGAAGTCCGCCATGGGCAGTTCAGCCTATTAATGACGCAATCACTTCTGTTGTATTTCTATTAAGCAGTATAGGCCGAATCCAACAAGACAAGGACCTTAATACTGTGTCCAGTAAATGATAGTAGACTAGAACAGTGAGAACAGGATAGTGGGTAGGTTTGGTATTGTATAAACATTTATTACACATAAGGGAGGGAAACCCGAGGCCTGTAAACAGTAAATTAATATGAAACAAATATAAAGGTATGTTATCAGGCACTCGCAGGAAATAAAGAAGTAGAACACCAGACAACAGACATGAGTGGCTTACCCAGGATTTGAACACTGGACCTTCCGTGCGACAACCCCGCCTAGCCATGCAAGCGAATCACACTATCCGCCCTGCCATCTACGCATCATCAAAAAATGATGTTTCAATGGCAGGTCAACAGTGCGAACCACAATACACGACACCAGAAGTCCGCCATGGGCAGTTCAGCCTATTAATGACGCAATCACTTCTGTTGTATTTCTATTAAGCAGTATAGGCCGAATCCAACAAGACAAGGACCTTAATACTGTGTCCAGTAAATGATAGTAGACTAGAACAGTGAGAACAGGATAGTGGGTAGGTTTGGTATTGTATAAACATTTATTACACATAAGGGAGGGAAACCCGAGGCCTGTAAACAGTAAATTAATATGAAACAAATATAAAGGTATGTTATCAGGCACTCGCAGGAAATAAAGAAGTAGAACACCAGACAACAGACATGAGTGGCTTACCCAGGATTTGAACACTGGACCTTCCGTGCGACAACCCCGCCTAGCCATGCAAGCGAATCACACTATCCGCCCTGCCATCTACGCATCATCAAAAAATGATGTTTCAATGGCAGGTCAACAGTGCGAACCACAATACACGACACCAGAAGTCCGCCATGGGCAGTTCAGCCTATTAATGACGCAATCACTTCTGTTGTATTTCTATTAAGCAGTATAGGCCGAATCCAACAAGACAAGGACCTTAATACTGTGTCCAGTAAATGATAGTAGACTAGAACAGTGAGAACAGGATAGTGGGTAGGTTTGGTATTGTATAAACATTTATTACACATAAGGGAGGGAAACCCGAGGCCTGTAAACAGTAAATTAATATGAAACAAATATAAAGGTATGTTATCAGGCACTCGCAGGAAATAAAGAAGTAGAACACCAGACAACAGACATGAGTGGCTTACCCAGGATTTGAACACTGGACCTTCCGTGCGACAACCCCGCCTAGCCATGCAAGCGAATCACACTATCCGCCCTGCCATCTACGCATCATCAAAAAATGATGTTTCAATGGCAGGTCAACAGTGCGAACCACAATACACGACACCAGAAGTCCGCCATGGGCAGTTCAGCCTATTAATGACGCAATCACTTCTGTTGTATTTCTATTAAGCAGTATAGGCCGAATCCAACAAGACAAGGACCTTAATACTGTGTCCAGTAAATGATAGTAGACTAGAACAGTGAGAACAGGATAGTGGGTAGGTTTGGTATTGTATAAACATTTATTACACATAAGGGAGGGAAACCCGAGGCCTGTAAACAGTAAATTAATATGAAACAAATATAAAGGTATGTTATCAGGCACTCGCAGGAAATAAAGAAGTAGAACACCAGACAACAGACATGAGTGGCTTACCCAGGATTTGAACACTGGACCTTCCGTGCGACAACCCCGCCTAGCCATGCAAGCGAATCACACTATCCGCCCTGCCATCTACGCATCATCAAAAAAATGATGTTTCAATGGCAGGTCAACAGTGCGAACCACAATACACGACACCAGAAGTCCGCCATGGGCAGTTCAGCCTATTAATGACGCAATCCTGTTCTCACTGTTCTAGTCTACTATCATTTACTGGACACAGTATTAAGGTCCTTGTCTTGTTGGATTCGGCCTATACTGCTTAATAGAAATACAACAGAAGTGATTGCGTCATTAATAGGCTGAACTGCCCATGGCGGACTTCTGGTGTCGTGTATTGTGGTTCGCACTGTTGACCTGCCATTGAAACATCATTTTTTGATGATGCGTAGATGGCAGGGCGGATAGTGTGATTTGCTTGCATGGCTAGGCGGGGTTGTCGCACGGAAGGTCCAGTGTTCAAATCCTGGGTAAGCCACTCATGTCTGTTGTCTGGTGTTCTACTTCTTTATTTCCTGCGAGTGCCTGATAACATACCTTCATATTTGTTTCATATTAATTTACTGTTTACAGGCCTCAGGTTTCCCTCCCTTATTTGTAATAAATGTTTGTGCTCGATTCATCAGCTTGGTAAATTTAAATTTTGTGGCGGAATTCCTCGAAGTCCCAGTTCTATATATAGCGCCGTGTCCGCCCAATCGGAAGCACGGTCCAAAAGTATGTTTAGGAATCAAAACGTAGACGTGTTTTTCAGCTGGCCCGTATAATTTGACTAATTTTAAATATTCTATATCTAACTTATTACAGTACCGATTTTAAGTATTTAAAGTGATATTTAAACTGCTAATTTATCTCTATCTTTCTATATCTTTGTTGTTTAGCTATTTCTTGGCATTTAAATCTCATCATCATCATCAGTTGCCATCTCCACAACGGAGGTTGGCTGTAATGGATCTCCAACGTCTTCTGTCTCTTGTCTTGGTGGTACACTCTGATAGACTCTTTCCTGTCCATCTCTTGATGTTATCTTCCCACTTATAGCGCTGTCTTCCCCTTGCACGTTTACCTTCAACTCTCCCTTCTGTTATGGTCTTCTGCAAGGTGTTATGCCTTTTTATGTGGCCAAAGTATTTTAGCTGCCGAACTTTGACCTCTCTCATTAGTTCTCTTTTCATACCTAGATTTTCTAGGACCTCCTTATTTGTTTTCATCTCTTTCCATGAGATACGCCCCATTCTTCTATATATCCACATTTCAAGAGCCTCAATTCTTTCTTCCAAATGCTTATTCATCGTCCATGTTTCTGCACCATACAGAAATGCAGAATATATATAACACTTTATGATTCTCAGTTTTAATTTTATGAGATAACTGTTTAGATGTCAGTATATGTTTTCATGTTGTTGAATGTAGCTTTGGCCATTCCTATTCTCTTCTTGATTTCTGTTTCACATCTGCCATCTTCTGTTATTATATGACCAAGATATACGTAGCTCTTGACTTGTTCCAGGATTTTTCCCATTTACGCTTATCTTTAATGTGGGTTTATCGTCTGTTTTGCTAATTATCATAGTTTTAGTTTTCTCAATATTAATGTCGAGTCCATATTCATGACTTATACTGTTCACTTGCTTCACTAGTTCTTGTAACTCCTGTTCGCTTTCAGCTAACAACACGGTATCATCTGCATATCTAAGGTTGTTTATTGATCTTCCACTGATGTTCAGTCCTGGTATTTCCTGTATCTGTTTGAAAATTTTTTCGGTGTATAAATTAAATAGGCAGGGGGACAGCACACAACCTTGTCTGACACCTCTTTTTATGTCTATGTATGGTGAATAATTCCTTCCCGATCTTACTGTGGCAGTTTGCTCCCAATAAAGGTTACTGAGTATTCTTATATCTTTTCCATCAATACCTATGTCTTTGAGGCATTCAATTATTTTCTCATGATGGATTTAAATCTACGCCGTCTTTAATTAGCTAAATCGGGAACTACCCTGATGTAGGAATATCACTAAAACCAATTTTTCTCTTTAAATGAATTAATATTATGAGGCCGTCTTTGTACCTACTTATTAAATAATATCCCAGATATTATAATAGTTATATATTTCCTTTTATATATCGTTATTCTTAAAGAAATAAAATAATTCCCTCCTATCAAATACACAGAATAGGCCCTTTCTGTCCAACATAAAAAGGTTTCTTTATACATGCTAGAAAAGGAGCGTCCTGATTGGCTATTCTATCGGTCTATTAATCCTATAGTGATCGCGGTAAATATGACCGTGTTGTTACACAGATTCAAAATACGACACCTATAGACAACAAACAGAAACTATAAGAATTTGCAACCAAATACGACAGTTTCAGTAGTTAAAGCAGGGTGTTATTTAGGAATGTGTGCGGTCACTATCCGTGTCTGTACTTTCTTTAGGGTGAAAATATGAGATCCATATAGGATAAGGCGGGATTATATGTTGGTGGACAAAATATCACTGAGACATAATACAAATTGAAATGCGCCGATGACATGGTCTTGATAGCAACATGTAAAAAAAGAGTTACCGGTACTGGAAATGACTGGTACAATTGTGATAGAAAGATAGCATAAATACCTTGGCCTAAATTGCGAAAATGTAAGAAGAAAGTGTCATTTCCATGAAAAGAACTTTTCCAGAATGCGCCATCGAAGTAAATTGGACAACTGTGGGATGAATCAATTGATTCAGATATCCTGGCGCTTTAATCACATCAGATATATGATAGGTAGAACTATAACTTCATATCTCAAGTACGGTAGGCCTACTGTTTATAAATTCTGCTGTTGACATATTTCCTTGACGTCAAACTGTCCAGTATGTTCTCTCTTTGCTGTCAACTATCTCGTGTTCCTTATATATTATAACCCATCCGAACTAAATGAAAAAAGGCAATTTGTGTTACAATACGCATTCTATTGAATGTGTCTTTTTTCTCGTAAAACACAACAGTCGCAAATTTGATCACATGCTCAGCTGGCTAATTGCAAAAAAAAAAAAAATCCTAGATTTAGTGTTTGTTTCCTGATCGTTTGTGTGTGTTGGTTTTTCTCCCTTTCAATTAAGCTATCTTTTTCTACTAGTTGATTGAATTGTGATGGCGATATTCAATAATTGTCGAGCTCGTACGTCCTTTCTGCAAAATTGTGTTTTTAATACGCTTTCACAAGCTTTACACACTTCCTTATCTGTCTCCATCTGGGTGCTAAACGGCAAAACGTCCTGAGATCATGATCTGTTTATAGAGGACACCAGGGAAGGGGATTCCCGTGACTCATGGGTGAACCAATACCTTATATGGCATGTAACAGACATAATTATTATGCCCATTGCGGTGATCAGTGCATCGTATTTAGTAATTATGTAGTCAAATGACCATGTTAGCTTAATTTTCTTAAACTGGTAAACTTCTTGGATTTCGTAAAAATATAAATAATATAATACATTTGCTAAGTTAGTACTAGACCGCTGCATGATGAGCGGGTCTGTCAATCCGTGCAGGACCTAACATATATCACGTGACAACGGCCATATTTGTTTTAGTTTTTACATGTAATGTGGATCAAAATCCAAACCAGACTGATCATTTGTTTACCATATTTTCGACTTTACGGTAATTTATGTGGACAACATAGGCAAGGATACGTTATTCCAGTAAGTTGAGGTGACTTATTTAATAAGCATAGAATATTTCATAGAACTGGGTCAAAGGAAGGATATATTTCTCACGTTTACGGAAGTGTGTCGCCGTGTAGTTTAGGGACATGACACAATAGAAGAATGTGTCTATGAGCGGAAGCAATCAAACTGTTCATTACTTCCTGATTCCACTCCATTCACAACAGTCTACAGTGCCCTGTTGACATCTCATATATGCACTATGTCAAGTAAGTTGACAGAAGTTATTAGATAACATTGTTACGGTGTCATGTCATACATGAAGCAGCCTGTCTTCAAGGAAGCAGGCGTGGTCAGCCTTCATTAAGAGAGGGAACAGCATCATTTTAAAAGTGGTGCACTCATTTTATAGCAGTTTAGCTTATGGTGAAGACTAACATGTTTTAATTTTCACTGCTGGAGACAGTGTTAAGTTCATGCATAACAATTTGTTAGATGTTTGAGCCAGCTATGCCTTATAGGTCTACTTCGTTCAGAGATGACCAATTTTTGAACTTAAAATTGAAAAATAATTTTTATATATGGAGGGATGTGAAAGACTGCAGTTACTGCTATCGGTATCAGAAGCTAGTAACTATAAAAAAGATACTTGTTCCAAAGAGATATAAGATAGGCCTAATAAATAAACGTGAGCCTTTTGTTTTCATTCTTTTTTATTGCAAGGTTTAAAACACATTGATTGTGAGTCATTGTTACTGCATCAACAACAACCGAAGCCATCCATACACAGTCACAGTGAACATTCTTGAATTATTTAGAGCAGAATTAGAAGGATTTGTGAATTTAGACCCACTTTTTAAAAAATAGAACCTTGAGGTTGAAATGAAGAGTAGTGGGATGTGTGTCTGCATTAGCCCAAATGTCTCAATTCTATAGCCAATTAAGCCACCCACATTATGACTTCTGAACCTAACCATAAGGCATTACTGCATCCTTGGATTATTATTTAATGCAATTTCAGTGTGCATAACTTAATTAACCTTCCTTCAGATTGATAGCTATTAGGACAAAATTGGACATCTATCCCATCTTTTTTTAAAATTTAAGCAACTGATATTCTGATAAAGCATCTTGCATTAGATTTGTTGAAAGTTTTTCTTATAATGATCTTAAGAAACAGTGGGCTGTTACATGCTACACCATTAATAATTTAAATGCTGTTTAGATATTTCCATTTTCAGGCAAATTTCACAGATGTATTCTAGCTAAAGTGTGTTTCTTTGTGTAAACATGTTGTTTGTATTTATAAATGAATGTAGTAAGACCCTGCTATAACTTGACCCAAGATAACGTGAAGAGGCCTCAATTTTCAACAAGATAGTTATCACCAATAGTGCCACGAAAGGATTAGAATTAAACAGGAAAAAGATAAAAATAAGGTTTTATCCAGAAACAAAATAATTCCAGAATGTAAAATATTTGTTGGGGAGAAAGAATTAACCTCTTTTATACCAGAAAAGATATATTTTAACACTGAGGATTGGTTTCTTAAACTAGCCGAGGTTAGAAATTTCAAGCCATAAGACACTGAAAGGTAAAGGTAGGGCCATGTGGAAAGAAGTGTTAGAGACTTCACTATACTAGGTCCAGCATCGAGAGTTGGGGTTACCAGTTCCCGTCCTTGCTGCCTCTTCCTTCTGTAACTCAAGAGTAAAGTCAGGTACCCATTTACAGCTAGACAGACTGGCATGTGTCGATACCAAGAATCAAACCCAGCACATTTGCTTAGAGACCAGCGCTCTAACCACTCTAGCAAGATTAAAAATGATAAATGAATATATATATATATACACACACACATTCCGTATGTTTGTGAATGTCATTTTGCGCACATCCAGTATAAAATAATATAGTATTTGAACCCCCCCCCCCCCCCCAATATATAGTAGTAAGAGATGTT
This sequence comes from Oreohelix idahoensis, assembly GCA_024509875.1. NCBI lineage: Eukaryota > Metazoa > Mollusca > Gastropoda > Stylommatophora > Oreohelicidae > Oreohelix > Oreohelix idahoensis. Next base: position 19,115 of record JAMPIV010004531.1, read on the forward strand.
GCGGAGCGTTCCGATTGGCTGATTAGACCACTTTCCTCTCTTGGCACATTTTCCGGGATCTAAACCTGGTACTTTCATTGCTCCAGTCAACACAGCTGTAAATGTATATGTGACTCTGCTCTTGAGTTAGGGAAGTCAAAGGAAGGGAACTGACCACCGAAGACTCAACCACTTCACTCCTCTATGGCAGTGTCTGTTAGTATTACCATTTTAAGAGAAATCACAGGTGCAGTATAGCATCCTTAATTGGTGTCCAGTATCCAGGTGAAAAATGGTGTGTCCGCGCTAGCATAGAGACCTTATAGTAGGATTGAGGGTCTTGTTCCACTGGCACTTGTCTGGTTCTTGTCATCAATTCCACATTTGTGACTTTGTCATACCATATCAGTCCTTCTATTCTACGTAAGCAACCGTTTATAAAAGTCTGTAGCTTTTTAGTTGTTGTTTTTGGAGCTCTCCATGTCTCAGAGCCATACAATAGGACTGACTTGACATTTGAGTTAAAGATTCTTATTTTCGTGCTCAACTTGATTTCTCTTGTTCTCCATATGTTTCCCAATGCAATGAAAGCTCCTGTTGCTTTTTGTATTCTTATTTTGATATCATTGTCTGTCAACTTTATATTACAACCAAGATATGTGTATGATTCTACATCTTTTAGTGGTGTTTCTTCAAGTTCAATCTTGTTATCATTTCTTGCATTTATTGTCATAATCTTTGTCTTTTCCCTGTATATTTTCAGGCCCACTTGTGACCTCTCATCGAGAATTTTTATTTTCTCTTGCATCTGATTATGGTTATGGGACAGAAGAGCC
>JAMPIV010004532.1:0-56748 GCA_024509875.1 Oreohelix idahoensis
CTCGGAAATGACGCCCATTTTTAAGAACGTCGACGTCACGAGAGAAGATATTGGGTCTTTCATGCGGGAATACGCCGAGAAACACAAACTCCTGACTACCCCCAGACGGACGTTGATCGGGAGTTATGTGGGTAAAAAGATTATGTTGGCGACACCTTTGCTTCGATGGTACCTGACCAAAGGATTAGAAGTCACCTGTATTTACCAGGTAATTGAATATGTACCTGTGACGTTTTTCAAACGGTTTGGGGACACTGTTTCGAACGCGCGTCGACAAGGTGATATAGATCCTGCCTACTCCATAACCAGCGAGACCATGAAACTGTTGGGTAACGCGGCTTATGGTAAAACATTGACCAATAAGGCGAAGCATGTAGATATCTCGTACACGATCGGAGAGGCTACGTCTGACCTAATAAACTCACCCCGATTTAGTAAAATGACGTTAGTGACTGAGGATATATTTGAAGTAGAAAAACTTAAAAAGACAATTAGTTGGGACCTGCCCGTGCAGATAGGTTTTTTTCGTGTACCAATACGCTAAATTACGCATGTTAGAATTTTACTACGACTGTCTAGATAAATTTGTAGATTGGTCAGATTTTCAGTTATGCGAGACAGACACCTACAGTCTTTACTTGGCCCTTAGCACGAGTAACTTAGCGGACGTTGTTAAGCCCGCTATGCGACGCGAATTTTATAGCTCCTACCACCAGTGGTTCCCTGCCGAAGTATGTCCCGATCATAGACCCGACTTTGTAGCTAGCGAGGGTAAAACGCGCGCCCTTTGTCAAAAATGCCGCGCTAAAAAATTATTCGACAAACGGACACCGGGCCTTTTTAAATTAGAGTACGAAGGCAGCGGGATGATTTCGTTGTGCAGCAAGACGTATCACTGTTTTGGGGACTACGACAAAACAACCACCAAAGGACTCAGCAAACACCACAACATAGTAGACAAACACACATTCTTAGAAGTCCTCAACACACAACAAGCACAGGGCGGGAAAAATATTGGTTTCCGTGCACACAAATCCTCCATCTTTACCTACGAACAACACCGCAACGCCCCATCTTACTTCTACATCAAACGACAGGTACATCCCGACAACGTCACCACCTCACCCCTCAACATCTAAACTGTCTTCCACTCCAACACACAATACATAAACTCTCTATATCTTACGACGTGACGACAATGTGACGACACCCCCAAGGTCTGGCCTACAGCTGTGATATTTTTATTGTAAATATTGTATAAACATCAAATCTATGATAATGTATATTTTGAACATACATCTTTCCAATATAATACACCTATATGTATTATTTTTCAATTGTACAATATTGTGATTTGATAAAAAAATTACTGCATAATGTATATTCATATGTGATATTTGACAATGTCAATGTTTGATAATGTTATTTTGAACACCTCCCATCTTCCAATATATATATGTATATAACAAAGTACATGCCACTATGTGTTATTTGTCAAAATATACTCATATTGCTATTTGAATAAAATATATGCTCCTATATGTTTTGTTACTACAAAACAGTATTTGAAAAATAAAACTATATTAACTAAAACGCCTTTTTGCTACCTATATATAACTGTTCGTCTAACTGTTGTAAAATATATATCGTATAACTGTTGTAAAAATATATCGTCTTCTTGTTATCTCAATATATCGTCTAAATATATCGTCTAACTGTTGTCTAAATATATCGTCTTTCTATTATCGTCTAACTATTGTCTAAAAGTCTTCTTGTTATCTAAATATATATCTAAATATATCGTCTTCTTGTTATCTCAAGTCTCAATGTCTAACTATTACCGTCTTCCTATTATCGTCTTCTTGTTATCTAAATATATCGTCTTCTTGTTATCTCAAGTCTCAAAGTCTAAGTATTACCGTCTTCCTATTATCGTCTTCCTATTATCTAAATACCGTCTTCTTGTTGTCTAAATATATCGTATACATATCGTCTTCTTGTTGTCTAAATATATCTCTATATAAAAGTCACGCGCCACCAAAAAGCGCCACCACGTTTCCCTTATATAAAATGTCACGTGCCAACACCGCGCGCCACCACATTTTCCTTATATAAAAAGTCACGCGCCACCACAGCGTGCCACCACAATGATACCTGTTTTGCTATATAAAAGTCATCACCCTCCGCCTGAAATCGATCGGAGTATTTTGCTATATAAAAGTCATCACCCTCCGCCTGAATGATACCGAGTATTTTGCTATATAAAAGTCATCCCCCTCTGCCTGAGAACGCCTGAAATCGATCGAGTATTTTGCTATATAAAAGTCATCACCCTCCGCCTGAATGATACCGAGTATTTTGCTACATAAAAGTCATCACCCTCCGCCTGAATGATATCGAGTATTTTGCTATATAAAAGTCATCACCCTCCGCCTGAGAACGCCTGAAATCGATCGAGTATTTTGCTATATAAAAGTCATCACCCTCCGCCTGAATGATACCGAGTATTTTGCTATATAAAAGTCATCACCCTCCGCCTGAATACTACCTGTTTTGCTATATAAATGTCATCACCCTCCGCTTGAAATCGATCGAGTATTTTGCTATATAAAAGTCATCACCCTCCGCCTGAATGATACCTGTTTTGCGCATTGTATACTACTTTGGTGATGGTATTCGGCCAAAAGATTCGGAGAATTTTTCTTATGCATATTGTGTGAAAAGAGGACAATTTCGACATTTCTTTCTCTGTAACTCTCCAGCTCTCCGCGCCATAGAGAAGCACAGAAAGCACACAGCTCTGATATAATCCTAATTTTGTGCTTGTGCTGTACTGAGAGGACTTCCAGATGTTGTTTAGACTAAAAAAGGCTGTTCTTGCTTTGTTCATTCTGTTGTTGATGTCTCTGCTTGCTCCCCTCTCTGGTGTTACTATGCATCCTAGGTATGTGAAGGCATCTGTCTGTTCCAGTTGCTGATTCCTTACTGATATGGGCTCAGGATTGCTCACATTGAAAGTCATGACCTCTGTCTTCTTTATTTTGATGTTCAAGCCCACCTGCTGGCTATACTTATTAAGTCTATCCGTTTTTTCCTGGATGTGTTGATGTGAATGTGCTAGCAGTGCAATGCCATCTGCATATTCCAGATCTTCCAATGTAGAAAATGTAGTCCATCTTATTACTCTTGGATTGCCCTCTGTTGTCTGGCGCATTCCCCAGTTTATGACTGTTAAAAATAATTTTACAATTATATAATTTTAATATATAAAATATAAAATTATATAACATAAAATATATAATATAATAAAACATTATATTTATATTATTTTATTAATATTTATTAATTACTTGTATAATAACATTATAATAAAATTATATAATAAATTATATAATATTATTATTCTATTATTATAATAAAAATTGTATAATATATATATATATATATATATATATATATATATATATATATATATATATATATATATATAATATATATATATTATATATATATATATATATATATATATATATATATATATATGACACAGGGTATTTTGTATTAAATACACATATGCCTTAGTCCTCGAAAATACTACACACGAGAGAGAGACAGGAGTGGAGTGGAACACATTCAAGTAATAACGAACACTAGCAATGTTCCCAACTCTGTCTAATGTATTCAAATAATTATCACCACAAAATCACAACAATATATATGTAGTTAGCGAAGTGTAACACATTGATGAAAATTTCAGATAACCAAATGCCTTATCTTCTCACAACTAAATATCCTCTTGCATTCGACAATTCGAGTCAGCCATCATCACCAAAACCCTCATCGCTCTCTCTACTCTCGCTTCTTCACTGCCCCATCAGAACGCCTCTTGCGTTCACCCCTGACCTGCTGACCTCGCAGTTTCGTGTTGTTAAGTTAAGTGTATGAGAACACCTCTCACACCCGACTGGCATTATGTACCCGCCCCCAGCGGAGCACCGCCAGTCTACATCTGTGTTAATCACACTGTGACATCTACTCTCCCCCCCCCGGGAAAAAATGAAGTTTTTTCTTCTTCTTTTGGAAGGCGGCTGGGCGCACTCCAAACACCCAACATCCGGCTTTTGAGCCAAGTATACATTCATATCCTTCTTGTCCTCACATATCTTGCATACTCACTTAGACATCGTGCGGTGGAAAAAACCCAAGAAAAAAACAATCATTCTACAAACGAGACAGAGTGTCAGCTACAACGTTGAGCTTACCCTCTAGGGGTAAAACAGTAAATTTGTACTGCTGCAGTAAGAGAGCCCAACGAGTAAATTTCGAGCTTGTCGATTTCGACGACTGTAAAAATGAGAGTGGTCGATGGTCTGTCTGTAATACAAAATGTGCACCTATCAAATATTGGGACAATTTTGAAACTGCCCACACAATTGCCAAGCACTCCCTTTCAATCGTGGAGTACATAGTCTCAGCCGGCAACAGCTTCCGACTCACATACATCACTGGATGTAAGGTACTCTGGTGGTCTTGCATTAAACAAGCTCCAATTCCTACAGAAGATGTGTCTGTCCGCAAAACAAAGGGTTTGCGTAAGTCTGGCATCAGTAAGATGGGTTTCCTAGAGAACACCCTCTTGATTCTAGATAACGCTATCTCGCAGTCTTGTGTCCACACGACCCGATTTGGCATCCCCTTACTCGTTAGCGAGGTAAGTGTAGCTGCAATGGAAGAGAACTCAGGGATGAACTTGTGATAAAAATTCACAAGTCCAATTAGACTTTTCACTTGCTTTTTTGTTTTAGGTGTCTGCAACTGTAAAATCTTTGTAACTGTCACATCTTCCGGTTTCAGGTGATTATGACCTACAGTATGTCCTAAGAAATTTAACTCTTTAAAACCTATGCAAACTTTACTCGGCCGTGCCGTTAAATTATGCTGCATTAGACACCGCAATAGGGAAGACAACCCCATCATGTGATCCTCCCATGACTCATGAAACAAACATATATCGTCGATATATGTAATAATATCCGATCGATGTCCTAACAATCTTCTCATCATCCTCACAAATGTGGCGGGCGCGTTCACTAAGCCAAAGCACATGGCATTGAACTGAAACAATCCTTTGGGGGTGATAAATGCCGTTAGAGGTTTCGCAGCCTCCGCGAGGGGTACCTGCCAATAGCCTCTAGACAGATCGAGTTTGCTGAAATATGTAGCGTGGGGGAGTTGTGTTAACAGATCTTCCTGATTAGGTATTGGTTCAGCGTCAACGACGGTGATGCTGTTCAATCTCCGAATTTCAATACATATACGAAGAGATTCGTTCTTCTTGCGAACCACAACCATTGGAAAAGAATATGGGGAATCAGACGGAGAAATGATCCCCACTCGTTGCATGTCACCAATTTCTCTCTCGACAGCCGATTTGAAATGCATGGGCAATGGATACGGTTTTACCCTAATAGGCTGATCGCATGTCAGAGTGATATCATGCCAAATCAGGTCTTCCGTCCTGGCCGATCTGTGAGGACATCCTTAAACTCCGCTTATATAATCTGTACTTCCGACTTTTGTTCTACTGTTAGGTCATCCCCGATTCGCACCATATTCCATGACTCTGAAGGAACCAGGGGTACGAGGGATAACTGGATATTCCCTTCATCTTTTTCATCTCCCGTGTCATCAATGACTGCCGTTCATGCCACTGTTGCTTCAGTCTGTGCTGCCCTTGTGACTGCTTTCAATGACTCAGGTCGTTCTACATATGGCCTCAGCATATTCACATGAAATACCTTCTCCTTATTTCGGACCGAAATTAGGTAATCGACATCTGTCATTTTTTTAACCACCTTGAATGGTCCTTGCCACGTAATGCTCAAGCGATCCTCTTTAGCTGGTAAAAGTAGCCAAACTTCCTCACCTGGAACCAGGGATACTAGTTTGGAGTTCCGATTTGCGTATTTCAGATACCGTGCTAACGAACCCGCCAAACAATCACGTGCCACCAAACAAGATTTTACAATACGTTCTCTGAAGCTCATTACATACTCATAACTCGTAACTAAGGTGCTATTTGCAAATTTTCCAGTTAATAAATCCTTCAATATGTGCATCGGCCCCCTTGTGTTTGCTCCATATAGTAATTCGAAAGGGGAAAATCCTGTACTCTCTTGGAGAGCCTCCCTATAAGCAAAAAGGACCGCTGGGAGTACCCTATCCCATTCTTGGGGAGATTCTGCGGTCACTTTTGCCAGCATGTGTTTTAATGCACCGTTAAAACGCTCGCAAACTCCTTTTGACTGAGGGTGATATGGACTCGTGAATGTTTGGGCAATACCCAACAGCCCAGTGATTTCTGACATCTCCTTCGAAATGAACTGACGGCCCCTATCCGATAATATCTCTTCCGGAAAACCAAACCTGCAAAACAACATCTGCAAAGCCTCTGCGACTGCTTGTGAAGTAATACTCTTCATCGGCACCACCTCCGGCCACCTGGTGCACAAATCTACCATCGTTAAAATGAAACTATATCCCCTGTCTGAAGTGACCGAGAGGGGGCCTATAATATCAATCGCTACTTTCTGGAAAGGTCGTACTGACTAGTCCGTAACCTGCACTGGAGCTTTGGGAGTTCTGCCTTTATGCCTCATCTGTTTGCATATCTTACAGGACCTACAATATAGTTTAATGTCCTTGCTAAACAATGGCCTATAGAATTGTGACAGCACCCTCTGGCGCGTTCGAGCCACACCCATATGTCCCGCGAAAGGGGAGTCATGTGCAACCTCTAACACTTTTGCTCTAAAACTACACGGTACCACCACTTGGCGCTGAGTTTGTACTCCCTTAGCGAAACACGTAGTGAGAACATTATTCTTGAGCTCGAACCAATGTCTGGCCAACTTCGTGCAATTTACATCACCTCTCTCGGCAAAGTTGTAAAAATTACGCAATGATCCGTCTGGCCAGTGGTGCTGGATAAAGTCCGACACCTGTGTATCCTGACTCCCTTTGACCAATTCCGATGTCTTAGCTTCATGATGCGTCGCTTCTAATGCGTCATCTGCCTTTGACTGCACCCTCGTAATCACCGCATTGGCCCTAAGCACACGATTGTCCCTCCATTTCCGGATGTCCATCTTAGTACATTCCTGCACACCTTGCATATTACCCACAATCAAATCCGCTATCGATGCTTCGAGTACACAGGCCTGTACTCTACCAGATATGAAGGGTGTGTCCACCTCAATAATGGCAAGAGGGTAATACTCAATGTTACCCCCGAAGGTGACGCATCTTGCTGTCTTACCTATCAAGCATGAGTCGTCAATGCAGGATCTACGCACTCCTATAGTTGTGCAGCCCGTGTCTCTCAACACAGACACTTCCTGCTTGTGCACAAATCCTGGATGCAATTCCAAATGACCCTTTTTTTCAAGAGAAGAGAGACAAGGCAGAGTGTGACCACAGATAAGCATAGGCTTACCGTCTGGTTCAAATAATGGTCTACACCATTCGCAATTCTCATTGTTAAAGGTTTCTAACATGCAAGCCGAATTCGCTCGTTCTGAATTATTAGCACAGACCTTTGCCAAATGTCGTGTTCCCTTACAAAGACTACAGTGTAGCTGAGTATTGCTATCCTTTTTCGGACTATTGTTTAGAGAGTGTCTGACTACTCGGTCTGACTCCTTTTTCTCAAAGGATTTGTTTCTTTGGTAAGGTGAGCTTTTGCGAAATCGTCTTTGTTCCTGCTCGTTTGGCGCATCCATCTGGATCTGATTCCGCGGGTACCTATCATGTCTGTCTCCAGTATATCTGTATTGATTTCTATCAGATTGAAAGTTAAACTTCTTCCTCGGTGATATATGGTCCCGATAATTGTCATACCGTGCAGGAGATCTGTCTTTCCGAAAGTAGGGTCTATTATAATTAAATCTTCTGGGGCCAAATCTATCGGCACTCTTCGATCTATGTTGATTGTAAGATTTTCTAGTAATCTTTCCTATACTCGCCTAGAAAGTCTCAGAGATACTCTCTCTGTGTATGACCTTTCCTGGATGCGAGGTCACGTATTGGTGTCCTAATTCTGACATCTTACCGATGTTTTTGGGCTTGCGTTCCTGGAAAAACGCAATAAGCTCAAATGAACACGATGACAATACCTTGACCCGTAACATAAGGTCGAAAAGCCCATCACAGTCTTTAGTAATACCTTCCATCTCAATCCATCGATTTAATAGCTGAGTAATTTTCGCAATGAAATCCTCAAAATCCTGATTGACGCTTGGTCTCACGTCTCGGAAACGAGACCGATACCCTTCCGCCGTTAGACGAAATTTCCTTAACAACCTCTCCTTGACTATGTCATAATTTGCTCTGTCGGCTAAAGGGATACTATACACAGTTTCTAACGGAGATCCTGAAAGCAAGTTTCCCAGCAGAACAGGCCACTTTTCCTTCTTTATCTTCCAAGCCAAAACTGCTGTTTCAAAACGTTCCAAATACACGTCCATGCTGTCCAAATCTTGATTAAAATTGGGTAACCGTAGTCTATGGGGACGTGAGAATTCTTTCCCACCTGAATCCTGCTTCCTGGACTCATTATCTAGCTTCTTCAGATTTATTTCTCTGTCAGCTTCAATTTTCTTCAACTCTTTCTCCGCTTCCATTTTCTTTATCTCTTTCTCTGCTTCTATCTTGAATTTGTCAGCTTCTATCTTCTTCATCTCTTTCTCTGCTTCTATCTTCAATAATTTATCAGCTGTAATCTTCAATTTCTGGAATTCTCTCTCCTCCATCGTTCTATTCTATCATTTTCCTGTTTTTCTTTCCAATTTTGTTTCTGCCCATTCCTGTAGAGCAGGGCCTGTTAATGCTAGCTCTTTACAATCCTCAACAAATTCTAAGAGGCTAGCCATCGTAATATAATGTAATTAAATTAAAATTTCTTAAAGCAGTACTCAGTGTACCAAAAAAAAAATGCCTACAGTATTCCCCACTGGAAAATTATCAGATATTGTACTAAAAAAAAGAATCAAAATTATATGTAATGCTTAGTCAGAAATACTGACTGTACCAATAAAATAGGTGTATTCAGTATTATTGTGTGAAGTTATTCAACAGCATAATTTGCTGTATTCATGACATCCATAATATTTAAGCAGTGAACCTAAATCCCACTGCAATACAATTAATGGCATAAACATACATGTGATTCTCAACCAAACCAGAAAATTACGCCTACACAAGCAAAAATACACAACCTACTCTTATGCCATCGGTACTGGAATTGAAATTGAAATACACTTCACTAAAACAAAACAAACATAAAAACAAACAATGATGACAATAATGAAGATGATCAAGACGACCTTACTACACGAACGAACACAACAGTACGGTGGAATTTAAAAAAAAATATCCTCAGATAGCAGCAGATGTCTAATTATAAACCGTAGCTGTTAACAAAAGAAAACAAGAGTTTGGGAAATTAACGTATGTACATGATAGTAAGAAGAATACAATAGAATACTCCAATTAAACATGACAAAGAGACACTATTACAAATATGACACCGTGCAAACAAACCAAATCTGCACCACTAATACACTAAAATGTGCAACGTGAATTATGCAGGGCAGCCAATAGGGTCAGCTCTATGTGCCCGTGCTCCAGCACACAATTCACCCAGCAACAGTCTTAAAGAACAGTTTAGCATAATCTCTTTCCGCAATGCAAAAGAGAAAATCCTAAACCCACACAACAACCAAATGACACCAAAATTATACTTCTACGAAGACGCAACAAAAACCTACAATAGACAATGAAGTGACCAAAGGTAGTATGTTGCAACACCGCACCAGTTGGATGACATACTCACCAACCAAATGGAAAAGAGGTCAAAGGAGACTGATTACTAATTATATCATATTATAAAGTAGAAAGGTACTAAAAGAAAAATAAATGCCCAATAATATATAATAATAATGCTATATTAAGAAAATTAACTATAAATCAATTAAATTGATGATCTCCGAAGGTCTGGGTTCCTGATGATGACGTTGATATCCATAGCACCTTAGTCACTAATAATCCAATAGTCCACACAACTAACGACACGTTACAAAGTTACGTAAAGTTACAAATATTGTCCATTAGGATGACCCCTGAGTGGTCCAAGCACTATCATGTAAGGCACAAAGGGTACTTGTGTGATATTTCACCGCTAAAATAAAATTTTCCAAATTTATTACCCAAACTGACAACCGTACTCTTTCCTTACAATTTTTTCTTTTTTTTCCGCCTTCGCGGCTTTTTTTTTCGCCTGCGCGGGATTAGTCCATTTAACAGGTAGGGGTTGTGGGTTAGTATTTGAGGGCTGCCACCTCGGGGGCGCATTCCCATGGTCAGTTATGACTGAAGGGGCTATTATTATTATTATTATGTATTTATTTTTTTTAATGGAAAATTTTTGCCTCGTCTTGGCGGGGCGCGTCCCGTTCAACCAAGTCATCATCATCATCAGCTTTCAAGTCCCTAAGGAGCATTTGCTTTATACCAAGTCTTCCTGTCCTGTGCCATCAGCTCAAGGTCGTTCCATAATTTCTTCATCCTCTTCTTGTCTGTCATCAGTTCTCTTCTCCGTGTATTCCTTGGTCTTCCTCTGCCTCTCTTACCCTGGGGGTTCCAGACCAAGGACTGCCTGGTAAAGCTGTAAGCAAGTTTGCTCAGTGTGTATCCTATCCATCTTCAGCGTCTTCTTCTCATGTCTCGTTCTTCTGGCACTTGCTTGGTTCGTGTCATCAGTTGCACATTAGTGATCTTGTCATACCACTACAATCCTTCTATTTTAGACAAGCAACCATTTATGAGGGCGTCCGTGGTTTCAGCGCAGGCTTCTCGCGACACAGGTAGTGGGCTGGAGACATGGTGGCGTCACGCTACAATCTACCCAGCTGTAAGTGGATGGATACCTGACTCTGCTCTGAAAGGTAAAGGCAGCCAGGAGGGGAGCTGGTTATAGCACTACTCTGAGATCATCCAGGTCTGTATTATTTTGGCTTTTCAATGCCGCAATTACTGACTGTGCATCGGAAAAGAAAGCAACCCTTCTCTCTGCGCTTTCCTCTGTCAATATAACCTCTGCTACAGTTTTCAGGGCCTCTGCCTCTGCTCTGAAGTTGTTGGAGAATCGTCCTGTCGCCACTGACAGCATTTTTTCTGCACCAGTGCTTAAGGTCAGAAAGACGCCCCCACCTCCATTTTCTGTTGCATTTGTTTCTGATCCATCTGTGTATGCATGGGTCCAGGTGTTGCGTGGATAATGTTTCTCTATGTATTTTGTAAACAACTGTGACTGACGAAGGAATCCAAATACATCATTCAACTTTTGATAAGCTTTCTGGAGTTTTGACAAGGTAGCAAGCTATCAATAAGGACAACTTATTTCGGCTTTTAAACTGCTGAGAAGGCGTTTGAGATTCATCAATTGTGCTGGAACCACTGAAATCATCATACTGTCGATTTCGTTTGTATTTCCTTCGAGTTTGTTCTTGATAATGTTCACACTCAGTCACATCCTTGGCCTTTTGCTCTATGTCTGCAAAAGTAGACAGCATAGCTTGAATATATCCCCGCAGGGATTCATAGAGTGCACAAGCCGTATTCAAATCTTGGTCAGAAGATTGCAAAGAAGCACTGGTCATTTGAAAACGGTGTAATACTTGATCCCACAGTATGATCATTATTCCTGTTTCTAACTTCATCATGGTTGAAAGTAGACAACGAGCCTGTTGACGACACTCTGCCTTCTGATCATTGTTATCTGAAATATCATCAAAGACTTGTTTAAATGCAGAAAAGCTGTGTAAAAGTGCTTTTGTCGCATCTGCCCAAGCGGACCATTTCACAAAGGGCAAATGGGACTTATTATGACTACCGCAAGCACATAATGCAGTAGAAAGGAGACCCCACCGGTAGGTAGAAGAAGAAAAGAAGGTGTATAGGCTTTCAACAAATCCAAAGAAAATGACTGCTTCTGTCCGCAAACAGTTAAGATAAAAGTAATGAAGAGTCACACTAAGTCACCCTGTTATGCTCTTTCTCTCACAATTTCGTGACATCAAATGAAAAGGCGCTAAAGATGGCATACATCACAAGATCATTGGTTTAACGCTCGTATTAAAAGATGACCAAAAAATGATGTACATATTTATTGGCGCGGGGCCCTAAAAGCGCGGGACTCGTAGCAAATGCTACTTTTGCTACTACGTTAATCCGGCTCTGATTAGGTACATATTTGACAAGGATCAGTGCATAGTGAGGGAGGGGGACCAACTTCCCACCCAGCCCTCTCCACCCAGCTCTCCACACCCAGCGGTGAAAACAAATAAAGGATTTATTGCCATGGTACAGTTTTGTTGGTTTTGTGGGCCCTAAACAGGATCGTGGTGCAGTTTTGTGGGCCCTGAAAAGGATCGTGGTAGGTGCAGTTTTGTGGTTTTTGTGGGCCCTGAAAAGGACCGTGGTAGGTGCAGTTTTGTGGTTTTTGTGGGCCCTGAAAAGGACCGTGGTAGGTGCAGTTTTGTGGTTTTTGTGAGCCCTGAAAAGGACCGTCGTAGGTGCAGTTTTGTGGTTTTTGTGGGCCCTGAAAAGGACCGTGGTAGGTGCAGTTTTGTGGTTTTTGTGGGCCCTGAAAAGGACCGTGGTAGGTGCAGTTTTGTGGTTTTTGTGGGCCCTGAAAAGGACCGTGGTAGGTGCAGTTTTGTGGTTTTTGTGGGCCCTGAAAAGGACCGTGGTAGGTGCAGTTTTGTGGTTTTTTGTGGGCCCTGAAAAGGACCGTGGTCGGTGCAGTTTTGTGGTTTTTGTGGGCCCTGAAAAGGACCGTGAGGGGAACAGATCACCAAGGATCGCTGAAGCGTGGCACATATCAGGACATACACATGTTCGTTCGTAGCTGCATAATTTACAGAGGAGGCCAAAATTCTGCAATGTCAAACAGGATATTGTCGAACGGGTCTGACTGACGAACTTTATTCCGATGTCGCCACAAAAATTCACACATGTAGGAATCTAACATGTGTCTGTATGTCCCGTTCTGACGTTAGTTGCGTTCTTTCTCAGATTTCCACAACCTCTCTATTTGTTGTGTGTTTGCTCCTGTATTTGAATCGACAAAATTTGCAGAATGATTCACCGTTTGGTGAGTTAAACCTGGCAAATTCTGAATGGTACCATATGCGCGCCATTGATCAGAAACAACTGTCGTACCAGGACGAATGTTGGCTATGATAAGGGGCATAAGTGTAGCCGCTGTGTGGTCGGGCACTGGAACCATGAAACACTCACTTGTTTCACGACATAAGCCACCAAATACCCACTGCTGTGGAAATACACGACCGACGTTATTTTTTCTGCGTGTGAACACACTTTCATCGATCTCTACCGTCGTATTGGGTCCGCCAATTACAGCGGGATTTGCTTCTTCTTCTTCTTGCGATCGCATCTTTGATGATTACACCGTCAGACGAGTTCTCATGATGAATTCGACTGTTGTTTGAAGTTCCTCTTTAACTCCATATAGCTTTGAGTTTAGTGTTGAGTCATTGGGCCAGTATATCTTTCTTAACTGGTCATACAGAGGACAGTCCTGTAGAACATGCTCAGCAGTTTGTTCGTTTAATCCACATGTGCACAGTGGTGAAGCAGACAATCGTAGCTTGTGCATGTGTTTATTCAGTTTGTTATGCCCTGTCCTGAGTCGAAAAATAGTTATCTGTCCGTGCCGGTCAAGAGTGTGATAGTCGTCTTTGGGTTGGTTCTGTTCTCTTCTGATAGTCTGGATAGCTCTCTTTTTCTCAAAGTATGTGACTTCATTATCTTCTTGTTCACATTCTCCTCCCTTTTTTGCAAGTTTATCTGCCTTTTCATTTCCGGGTACACCACAATGAGATGGTACCCACTGAAGTATGGTTCTCTTTTTGGCAGCTACCTTGTTTAGTTCATTTCTCAGATGCGGGAGTTTACCACCCTTGAGAGCTTGCAGGACAGACAGTGCATCTGTGAGGATGACTACCTGGTGGCAGTCAGAGTTGGTGTTATAAATCATATTTGCAGCTTGCTCTAGAGCTTGAACCTCAGCTGTATAGTTGGAACAGAATTTACCAGTGGGAATGTGCCTAGTCTCATAGTGGTTGTCAGGATATGAGATAAAGATACCGGCACCTCCATTCCTAACAGCATTAGTTGCTGATCCATCTGTATAGGCATGTATCCATGATTGCTCGGGATAGCTTTCTTGGATCATACTCAATGTAGCAGTTCGTTTTTGCAGATCATTATACTCACATCCACTTGTGAGACCACTGACTGATGTATTAATTTGGAGGGCACTGCTGGCCTGCTCCCATGGTACAGGGTATAGGGTGGGCTTCAGTGGTGTTGTCTTCATGGATAGGTCTTCTTGATGCTGTCTTATAAGTCTTTTCCCCCGATGCACAAAGCTGCTACGCTTTAGACGTCCCAATGCCAGATCATCTAGTCTTGCCTTCATTGGGTGCATTGGCATACTGTTGTACTTTTCCATCTGGATCATGGTTTTTTGTGTCTCTTCTATGGGACAATGTCTGTAATCCAGCAACCTTCTGCATCTCTGTTATTGGTGTAGTTTTCATGGCTCCTGTAATGAGCCTGAGAGCTTGATTTTGCACCTTGTCCAAAGACTGCAGATGTGAGTTAGCAGCTGATGACCATGCTGCTGAGCTAAACTCTAAGTGTGGTCTTATTACTCCATTATAAATCTTCTTTAGATTTCGTTCATTTGCTCCCCAGTTGGTACCTGCTAATTTTCTGAGTATGCCTAGTCGTCTTCGGGCCTTTCCTTCTGCGTTTTCAATATGCTTATTCCATGTAAGCCTTTGGTCAAATGTCACCCCAAGATAGGTGGGGTAGCTTTCTTCCTTGATCACGGTTGTCCCTAGGTGTATGTTAGCTGATTTGTCCTTGGGGGCGAGGGAGAACAGTGTTGTGGAGGTTTTGTCTGTGTTTATTGTGATAAGCCATTTCTCTGCCCATGACACTAGCATGTCTGCTGCCCGCTGCATTCTATAATTTGCTGTGGTGACATTTTCATCAGCGCACCAGAGTACTAGGTCATCTGCATATAAGGCAGCTTTAACACCTGCAGGGAGATCTTTCACCAGGTCATTGATGTAAACAAGGAAGAGTGTTGGGGAAATTACTCCTCCTTGAGGTACCCCCTGATGGAGCAACACTTTTCTGCTCTGCAGACCGTCAAGAGTGACTCTAGTTCTCCTGTTATGCAAGTATGACTGGATCCATTTCATCATGTTGCCTTGGATTCCACTTCTCCTAAGTTTTGCAATGAGGCCATCTTTCCACACCTTGTCAAAGGCCTGCTTGAAGTCGACCCAGATCGTTAGGACCTTTTTCTTCTCCTGGAAGGCATCTTCTATTGCTTGAGACAAGTAAGTAACTTGGTCTTCTATACTGTAGCATTCTCTAAATCCAGCTTGTTCCGGCACCAGGATCTGCTCAGACTCTAAATACCATTTCAATCTGTGGTTGACTATTCGCTCCATAGTCTTCCCAACACAGCTTGTGAGACTGATTGGCCGGTAACTTGCAGCCTCAGTCTTACATTTCCCTTTCTTTAGTATGGGTATTGTGATGGCTTCTCTCCATACTTGGGGTACCGTTCCTTTCAACCAGCTGTGGTTGAATATCTCAAGCAGTTTTGTCTTTGCTGCTGAGCTCAGATTTACTAGCATTTCATTGCTGATTTTGTCTGGGCCGGGTGACTTTTGAAACTTAAGCTTGGAAATAGCCTTCTGTAGTTTTCTCCTAGTGTGATGGGTTCCCTCATTGGGGCAGGAGTATCTGTCTGTCCCATGGTTGCCAGTATTTCTTTTCTTATCTCTCTCTGATGATCTATGTTAATGGGTAAGTTGCTTTCTGAACTGTATCTTCTAGCAAACAAGTCTGCAGCTTGTTTTCCTCTGAAAAGTTTGCCACCTTCATCCAATGTGATAGTCTGCCTAGGTGAGGAACGCTCTTCATTTAGAGACTTGACTAATCTCCAAAGTTTCCTGCCGTCTTTCTCAAGGTTCAGCGATGCCGTTTTAGTTCTCCAGCTTTTCCGTTTTTCTTCTAGCTTTGTTCTCTGAAACTCTGCTACAGTCTTTTTCCATTTGTTGTGAGTTTCAAGTGAAGGCTGAGACTCTGCGTCCTTTCTAGCCCTGTCCATAGCTTCCTGACGTTCTTGGAGTGTGCTGGACCAGTATGGTATGTAGTTACGCCGGCATCCTTTGGGAATGGTTTCTTTTGCTGCTTGTAGTATGCATCCGTTGAAGTCTTTTACCACTTCATTAATGTCTCTGTTCTGTACCTTGAGGGTAGACAGCAGCGTGTTCACCTGATGCCTGAATAAACCCCAGTTGGCTTTTTTGTAGTTCCATCTTGTAATGGCTGGGCCTGTACTGAGAGTTGCACTCTGGACAGTAAGAAAGATTGGGCGATGGTCGCTTCCCCCTAGTTGGTCTCCTACTTCTCTACTAATAGATCCAGCTATATCTGGTGTGGAGAAGGCAAGATCTGGTGTTGAAGTTGTGTGCCATCCTCTGGAGTAGAAGGTAGGAGTATCTGTGGCATTATTGACTAGGATTAGGGAGTGATCATCTTGCCAAGTTTCAACCTCTTCACCTCTGTGATCCAGATGGTTATAGCCCCAGCTCTGGGTGTGGCTATTAAAGTCTCCAACTGCTATAAAGTTGGTGGCTGGTACCTGTATAGAGCTGAGACTCAGGGGTTTGTTGTTCGGACAGTAATAGTTCAGGAGTTCTATTTCCATCTTGTCTACCTTTATCTGCAGCAGCTGATATTCTGCTCCATCCATGAAGGTTTTCCTTTCGTGTGCAGGAATGTTATTCCTTACAAGAGTAAGTACTCCTCCTTTTCGTCTATCTTTTCTGTCGGATCTGAAGCATTGATATCCCCTTATTTTGAAGGTTTGATCTGCTTTCAAGTGAGTCTCTTGGATACAGCAAACACTGACTTGCTTCTCATACAAGATGTTTTCCAGCTCTGTCTTTTTGCTGTATCCAGCCTGCTTGCTGTTCACTCCCTCTGCATTCCAGTGCATTATGACAAGTGGCACTCTGGGTTTCTCTTTTTCTGTTTTGTTTTGGTCAGTAGTTCTCCTCCGCCGTCTGCTGACTCCACAAGACGGTCTAGAGGGTCCTCCAGTAGCTGAGGGTGGGCTCTGTCGAGGCTCAGAGCCCGGCACTGCACCTGCCTGGTGGAGCTCCACAGGGCGAGCACCAGAACGAGATTTATTTGACGGTGTACTCTCCATAGAAAAAAAAAAGCGAGTTGCATGATACTGTGGTTTCCGGTGCGCCTTCTGGCCCAGTATCTACGACTTTAGCACCTGTTCAACGGGAGAGTGGGCTCATCCCTAATCTGTTTATGTTCCCAGTAGTAGACTATTCGCAAGCAGCCTGGGGGTGTCACTGCTCTGCGCGGACCTTGTTTACCGAGGCGGCGTCCGAGCTCGTATGGTGAAAATATGGTTGCGTTATCTTCAAAATAGCCCTGTCTTTCCCGTGGCTTTTCTGCCATCCTGCAACTTTGAGTTAGGGAGTTCTGAGCTCCAGTCTCTTTCCCAGGCATTTTATCCTGGCCTGGCACGCATACAGAGGACCCCACTTCTGGTTCTAATTTAGCAGTTGGGGATAGGTGGGGTAGCACACTGTGCATTCCCCGTCATCCAGGGGGCTCTCCAACTATGCAGAGCTTGCACAATGCTGTGCTCTGGTTCTGGGCTCTCCCAAGGAATCCTCACGTCCTGCACAGAGCCACTTCCAGATACCCACCACCTGCCAACCCTCCATTGTAGAAATCTCCTGCATGCGGCCATCCAGTCAAGAGCCAGTATTAAGTCTGGTGCCCAAGTGTTCCCCCCAAGCTCAGTGTGCAATGCTGGGTTCTCATCATGCTGCAACACAGGGGGGATTGTGATGCTCAGCCATCTCTCTCAATTCTGCACCGATAAGTGACATCGGGGACTTAACTGTGCCTCAGTACTGGGAGGCCCCGTTTCCGGGTACACCACACACAGCCAATTGAGGCAACGGTCGCCGTGGGTGTGATAGACGACAAACAGTGAAGAATGAGGCAAGAAAGCATTTAACCCATGAAGTGGGGGTGGATTGGTGCAGACCAGAGCATGTACCACTCGCCGGTGGGTTCTGCATCTACACCTATAGGGTTCCACCCACTCCTCAGCCCATTTAGTCTGGCCCCTCACCCAGGACCTGTCCGGCTTGGGTGACCCTGCCAGGAGTAAAACTCCCGCCGGCATAGCTCCCGGGATCATTGGGGCGCTCAAGCTCTCCAACCACGGCAAGGTAGGCTTACATGTGGAGAGAGCGGGATTTGCAATTAGTACATTTACACAAACCTCACGGAGGTCGCTGTTCCATTTAATGGTAGCTTGATTGGCAATTCCTAGCTCTGATTTACAGAAATCAATGCTAGTCTTCTCTTTACTCCAACAGTAAATGAACAGAATAATCTGCCTGAAGGACAGACGTGCACCCTGTAACCATGTGCCAGAACGAAGAGGTATATCCTTCTTACATATGTAACATCTCGAACGATCTTGGCGAACCGACAAGGACAAATTCATCTGGTGATTGTTAGCCCACTGTCGGACGTTGTGTAGAATGCCACGATTCTGCAAAAACTTCACACAGTTCTCTTTGTTACGTGTAAAATCTGACACCTCCAGGAAATTCATCTTCCACGACTCTGGACACTGCTATCAAATGACAAATGGAACGATAAGATTTCCCGCTCGAAAGCAGCGCCAAGGCACGGAATTTAAGAAAAAAAAATGAAAGAAAAAAAAAATGTAAGAAAAAGTACCGCGAAAAATCGGCAAATCCAATCGCAATGTCTAGGCCGTAGAGTTGTCACATTTTTGCCACCCCCTTACGCGACGTCACAAATCTCTTACCCACCCCGTCCCCTTTTTTGTCCTTATTTTTTGTAATCCTGAAAAAATACAACTTACTCGAATGTTTTTTTTTTTTAAAGTTTTGTCTCGTTTAGGCGAGGCGCGTCCCGTTCAATCTAGTCGGTTATATTAGGGCGCATGTCCAAATATAAAAGACCCTTAAGTCTAGGGAATTGCTAGTCATCGTAATCATCATCATCATCAGCTTTCAAGTCCCTATCAGAGTCAGGTATCCATTTACAGCTGGTTAGACTGATGCGTGACACCTGTTCCCGTCCTCGTTGCTGTTGCCTTCTCTAACTCAAGATCAGAGTCAGGTACCCATTTACAGCTGGTTAGACTGATGCGTGACACCTGTTCCCGTCCTTGTTGCTGTTGCCTTCTCTAACTCAAGATCAGAGTCAGGTACCCATTTACAGCTGGTTAGACTGATGTGTGACACCTGTTCCCGTCCTCGTTGCTGTTGCCTTCTCTAACTCAAGATCAGTCAGGTACCCATTTACAGCTGGTTAGACTGATGCGTGACGCCTGTTCCCGTCCTCGTTGCTGTTGCCTTCTCTAACTCAAGATCAGAGTCAGGTACCCATTTACAGCTGGTTAGACTGATGCGTGACACCTGTTCCCGTTCTCGTTGCTGTTGCCTTCTCTAACTCAAGATCAGAGTCAGGTACCCATTTACAGCTGGTTAGACTGATGCGTGACACCTGTTCCCGTTCTCGTTGCTGTTGCCTTCTCTAACTCAAGATCAGAGTCAGGTACCCATTTACAGCTGGCTAGACTCTACCAAGCTTTGAACCAGAAACCCGGTAACTTATCGCGGTAATGGAGCACTGTTGACGCATCTTAGGTCCCAATTAAATACCGTTTTATTGCTTATAAACTTAAAATACGGGGGGGGGGGAGTTGAGGGCGGGTCTGTCGTAAGCGTGTCAACTATGACTGCACGACGAACTTGCAGTCCCAAATCACAATGTGAAATCAACCTTTTTCAGTCAAGAAAAAGTATTGTTGTCAGTTTGGGTAATAAATTTGGAAAATTTGATTTTAGCTGTGAAATATCACACAAGTACCGCACAAAGTCCACGCTTGTCACCAGATAGTGCCTTGTCTTCACTGAAATATCACAGGGATGTCAAGCAAATAGTCAGACCACACGCATCAAAGTTATACCACAACTGTATACTAGCTCGTCGTCAGCACAAGGCGAGGATTTGCCAGCTCCACTCCAATAACATCTCACGAGTTCATGAAAGTTAGCACGGTTTGCAAAGGTGTAGTGCCGCCTTCTACGTGAGAAAAAGTTCAGTACAGTTTATGATGATGGACTGCAGTGTTTTGTATAAGGCAAAGATCGTAACGTAAATCTGGTACTGTTCAGCTTCTTGCAACCTCCGTAACGACCGTGTGTAAAATGTTGATACTGTAATGCACCAGTTCCCGTGTTTGGCATGCACCCAGTTCAACAAGAAGACTCAATCACTTGATTTCCACAGGTACGTCGTCTCCTGAGCCAGTAAACACTGTGTAGTGGCAACACTGTCCCACTGTTGGCTTTCAAACGGCGCTGCAGCGGCCTCTAGTCTTGACCAGTCAGACGCTGAAATGTATGCTACCAAGGCTGCCATCCACGTGTTCGCCCAACCTGTATTAGCAGCAACATCTTCGTCCTCTCAGCTTTGCAGACAATAAAATGAATGTCAACGAATCTGCTACAATTTGGTTCACACTGCAGACGTTGGCCGACAACGGCGTCGTTTTCTTAAGCAGAGGAGTGCTCAATGTCGCCCTGACATTTTGTTAGATCTGACACAGCGTACTGTTCATAATAAATACCCCACTTCACTGTGTATCGCTAATCCGTGACCCATGACTCACTATTCAAAAAAAAATACCTCACAACTACGTGAATGAAAAACAGGCCTACAGTGTACGTGACCTAAAATAGATTTCTGACCTGGCGCTGCATTGAACGTGCAAAGATAATCAAACATGAGGACCCAAATACGAGCCCCCACCTGACACAGGGTATTTTGTATTAAATACACATATGCCTTAGTCTTCGAAAATACTACACACGAGAGAGAGAGAGAGAGAGAGGGGTGGAGTGGAACACATTCAAGTATTAACGAACACTAGCAATGTTCCCAACTCTGTCTAATGTATTCAAATAATTATCACCACAAAATCACAACAATATATATGTAGTTAGCGAAGTGTAACACATTGATGAAAATTTCAGATAACCAAATGCCTTATCTTCTCACAACTAAATATCCTCTTGCATTCGACAATTCGAGTCAGCCACCATCACCAAAACCCTCATCGCTCTCTCTACTCTCTCTTCTTCACTGCCCCATCAGAACACCCCTTGCGTTCACCCCTGACCTGCTGACCTCGCAGTTTCGTATTGTTAAGTTAAGTGTATGAGAACACCTCTCACACCCGACTGGCATTATGTACCCGCCCCCAGCGGAGCACCGCCAGTCCACAGCTGTTAATCACACTGTGACTATTATATATATATATATATATATATATATATATATATATATATATATATATATATATATATATATATATTATATATATATATATATATATATATATATATATACGGTTCAAAAAAAGAAACGCATAGCTACTGAAGGCATATACATAGCCATAATTTTGACATTCAAGAACTTTTTTAATTTAATGAGTTAATTGTTCAAATTGCACACAAGAATACCTTAGGGTTCAACCAATCAATTGACAGTTGTTTTGCATCTGGGTCACGAGAGTTTTTTTTGGCGTACGGGCTGTCCCGTTAGTATAGTGTGTGTCCTCCTCTTGCATCGATCAGCGACTGGCATGGATGCGATCAGAAGTCTGATGTGGGCCTGTGGGATGGCTGCCCACTCTTCCTGGAGTGTCTGGAACAGATCACGATGATTGGTTGGAGCAACGTCTCGGCGACAAACACGTCTATGCAGCTCATCCCACAGGTGCTCAATCGGACTCATGGCTGGAGACAGGGATGGCCAGGGAAGGGTGAGAATGTTGTTGGCAGTCAGGAACTGCGTGGTCAACCGTGCACAATGTGGTCTGTCGTTGTCCTGTTGAAACAGACCTTTGGGCAGCCAAAAGTGGAAGGACATGGGGTCGAAGAATTTCATTGACGTATCGTTGCGCATTCAAGCCTCCTTTAATGTGCACCAATTGACTCCTTCCGTTGTAACTGATCATTCCCCACACCATTGCACCTCCACCACCGTGCGGCGGAGCTTCATCAACGCAATTTTGGGCAAAACGTTCATTTCGCCTACGGTAGATCCTACGCCGTCTATCATGACGCTGCAACAAAAAGAAAGATTCGTCACTAAACCAGACACGTCTCCATTGATTGTCAGCTGCCCAGGGACGATGCTGGTTGGCCCAAAGAAGTCGATTTTGGCGATGGTGGCGCGTAAGGACAGGTCCTCGGTGAGGTCGTTGTGCCCAAAGTCCAGCGTCATGCAGTCTATTCCGGACAGTTTGATCAGACACATGACGTCCTGCAGGCAATGACTGGGCAGTTGAAGAAGCTGTTGTAAACCTGTCTCTGAGGTGACGAAGCCGAATAAAGCGATCCTCCGCTGCTGTTGTCACTCTGGGTCGTCCACTGCGATGCCGGTCTTCAACTGAGCCAGTGGCTTGGAACCGGTGCCAAAGTCGACTGATGGTACTCTGATGCACGTTTAGATGCCTGGCAACCAGACTTTGACTTTCGCCTGCATGCAGTCGGCCAATAACAATGTTCCTTAAATGTATCGATAGAGACGCCATAAATGTCTGCTTGAAAATGAACTGAATATTTTTTGTGTAGCGTTATCCTTTTATAGGGTTTCAGTTGCGTAGTCAGTGAATAGTGTTCACCCCAAATTTTGTTGCTTTCACGTGCGCGCAACATGAGCTGTGGTCAAAAATTGCGTCTTAAACACTATTGACCACTGCGTTGAATCGATTACAAAAACGAACGCAGTTCAGGTCAACTCGTGCATTTGACACTGTAGAGAACATTTGAGGCTGGTTTTTATACACCCTAGCACCAAATTTTACTTACAAACTCATAAAAACGCGCCCTCGGATAGCTATGCGTTTCTTTTTTTGAACAGTATATATATATATATATATATATATATATATATATATATATATATATATATATATATATATATATATATATATATATATATATATATATATATATATATATATATATATTTATATATATATATACAGTTTGTGGCCTCGTATATATATATAATATTATTATATCTGTACATTGTCGCATTTTTAATGAAAACAAAAACTGGTGTGATCATCTGGATCTAGTAAAACTGTCAGTGTCTACAACAGTCATTCACCAGTTTTCACATTTCAAACTAGGTAAATAGTTTAATGCGAAGAGAGTATGTTTTGCTAAGTGTTGCAATTCTAACGAAATATTTGTTTCTAAATAGTCGAATTCTAACGGAATATAAAATTTAACGGAGTATGTGTTAAAAATTCACGCTACTGATTCTATTCAACAAACCGGTAAGTAAACTAGTTTTCTTCTTTTTGTTTTGTTAGTTGCAATACAAAGAATAGTACAAATATGTGCTACTGTATTTGCATCTAATTTTATTTCAAATTATTAGTTTAACCTAAACAAAAATGCAAATTGGGTCTGAAACTCGCGATTGGGTCTATTTCCTGCAATACGGGTACAGCCGAAAATGGCGGCCAAATTTTAGTTCGCGTAACTCTCTATAGTATAAAGGGGCACTATTTTACTCGGTTAGTAAATCCAAGAAAGTGACTCCCTTCGTTGAGTTTGTTATTTACTCTGTCTAAAGCTGACTAAAATTGATAACTAATCTGATCTTTTATTCACACTAGTCATTAGCTTCTTTCGTGTTCCACGCAGGATCTGGTGTGTTTGTCTGTTTAATTTTACATTTTATTCAAGCAACTAACAAATAATAGACCTAAAGGTTTTTTATATTTGGACATGCGCCCTAATATAACCGATTAGATTGAACGGGAGACGCCTCGCCAAAACGAGGTAAAATTTCTTTAAAAAAAAAAAAAACCCCAAACATTTTGTTCCGTTGTTTAATATTTGTTCTTTGGTATGTCAAATATACCTTTGATATGTCAAATATACCTTTGATATGTCAAATATACTTTTGGTATGCCTTGTTGTATTGTGTAATTTTTCTTTTCCTATCAGAACGTATCTGAATTTATTATTATCGTATTTTTCTGCTTCTTGAATTTATTGCTCTTTATAGAATTTAGGCTAAATACAAGATAAATATTATAATTGCAGTTGCCCTCTCCATCTAACGGGCATAAACATCTATTGACCTGTGTTTGTCTGCATGATCATTTTACTGTAGCTCTGTACTATTGGGTATCTACCTTTTTTGGTCTCTGTTTCTATATTTTACTTTTTTTTTTTTTTTCAATGGTGATGGGTCGAGAGAGGGCACTTAACAGCTGCCCATTATTGCCTCAGCTTGTCCACCATCTTGGTCTACCATGTTCAACCTAAGATTTGGTTATAATTAGGGTATTTACTGTAACTTTATTTTAGGTTTTGTATTTAGCTAACTATTGTCTTTTGCAGTTTTAACGTATTAGTATTTCTTCTTTTAAAGTCTTGTCTCTTGTTCGTTTGTTACTTTTTTGTTTTTCCTTGCACTATGAGTTGTCAATAATGTAACTTTGTGTTTATTTGAAGTTTTGTAATAGGACGTTCGTGTGTCAAATATCCGGTTTAAAAAATGTGCATAAGGAACACTAACGGACTATGAGTTTAAATCAAAGGTGAGAATCTATTGACTTATGAAATTATAGCACGTTTCACTAGCTTTGCCCTCAAAGAAATGTAATTATCTGATTAACCGTCGAACGTATTAATGCCATTTTTTGCATACGATGTTATATTGGGTTAGACCCAACAAATATATACTTTGTATCTGTGCATCATGTCCAGTTCCCATAAACGGATGAAATCCTTTGATCTTTGTCGGCATACTAATTATTGTGTATCAAGAAAAGAAATTTTACCACTTCAGTCATCGATTCGGTGAATTGATTAGCCATAGGCTTTTCTACTATTACAATAATGTGGCCATCACGCTTGCATATGAATACCTGTTGAAGATGATTTCTTAAATTATCTGCACGCGAGATACTCGTGACATTGTTTGTCATTGACATTTAATGCGCTACCAAACTCGACCTTCATTGATCTAATTATTTCAATAGGTATCACCTCTTTGCGGTTCATAAATATCATAATGGTACGTTGCTCCTCTAATGTGCTTGTAAATAACGGTAAGATCATCTTTAAAGAAATTAAACTTCATCCGAATCATAATCAGATGTCTCTGAGAAATTGATAATCAATCTCGGCTGAATGAAGGACAAACCATCATTCTTCAATATTCTTCTTCCTCTTGTAACACATGGTTCTCACATTTCTTCCAATAATCCCTGGCTACATTGGAGATGGCGGCTTTTGTAAGTATTTCAACATCTTTTAATTTGAACGTTCTATTTTCTGTTGCTACCTGTTCCTTAATTTTAGCCCAGACTAATTCTATTCGGTTTAAGTGAGAATGGTAAGGAGGCAATCTTAAACATCTGTGACCATGTTCATGGATTGCCTTGTCTATGTGAAATATCTTTGTATGCTGTGTCTTTTTTACAATTCCAAGTAATTCAGGCTTCAGGGACATTTCGTTGAATGGAATGTTGTTTTTGGTCAGCAAAATCTTTATTACATCTTTAGTACTTGATGAATTAGGAACTTTATCTTCTGGTGCCACAACGTTGTGATATGAAGCATTGTCCATTATCAAACACGACGGTCTATCCAAGGAAGGAAGTACATGATTCACAATCCAATCTTTAAATATCTTGCCATTCATCTCTGTATGATAATCCCTATTATCAGTGGATTTTGAAACAAATATGAGTTCAGTATTATTTAGAAGCCCATGATGGCTGCTTCCTGCATGTGCAATTATTAGGCGCTGTCCTTTGCTGCTTGGTACTAGTCTCTTAGTTGTCCCATCAGATGATTGCCATTCTCGTTCAATACTGTGGTGCGCATTGATTCAAGTTTCACCTAAATACACAAAATCATAACAATCTCTTCTCATTTCTCTGACCTCGCGTAAATATTTGCTTCTCATTGCAAGTATATGAGGCTTCTCACAAATAAGATTTCTACCACCAACCTATTTTCTAAAAGTGAATCCCAAACTCCTAATAGTCCTCCATAGCGTAGATATCAATGTCATTATTCTTTCTTAACCAAATTTTCAATTTCCTTAAAGTCACTGCCTCATTGTTGCGAAACATATTGCACATTTCTCTGCGGATCAATTCTCTGTCAAAATTATCCACCACTCTTGGCCTAATTTTCGTGTCCAAAACACTGGAATTAGAAATTTCAGATGTCGCTATCCAGCGGTGCAATGATCGTTTGCTTATCCCCAAGGCATGAATAGTCCTCTTGTGTGGGTTTGAAATAGAATGATATAGTTTTCCTCGAGTAGCTTCATTGCAGAAATACTTAAAAATCCTATTTGTGATTTGCTGTAATGTCATAAAATGTACTCGCAGACTCATTTTTCCTACTTAACCACACAATATTTTTTGTAGACACGCCACTGATTGACAATGTGTGAGTAACACCGGATATAAACTGTTTTACGTTCAAGAAGTGCAATTTCACGCAATTTCACGCTAAAATCATGCGAATTGTTTGATAAACCAAATCATGTGCAAATGAGGTCGTATAATTTACTGTAGACATTTCAAAATGTGTGTGTGTGTGATATGTGTTAGCAAGTAGACTTTTGATATTATATCGCAAAGAAACGAAAATTGAAACTAATGGCTGCATTTTAATGAAAAAATTTAATTCATAGGGTCTATACCATTTCAAATTCACACACAAAATTTCACTTACATGCGTTATATATTCGCTGAGATATAGCATTTTGAAGCTGGGCAAAGCTAATGAAACGTGCTATAGAAGCACCGGGCAATAATCCAAAATAGGCATTAACAATAGTGTTTTTACGTCCCTTGAGAAAAAGTCGTGTTTTTAGTTTGGAATTATTTAGTGTGGAGTTTTGTTTTGGAAGTGAGTTCGGTTGCGATACTGAAGGTCCACGGGTTTAAGTTAGTTGTTTGCGAGACAACTTGATCTAGAATGTTCGGAAAATAGTTATCGTTGAAAATCGTGGTACAACATATAGTCAGTAGATTCGAGAACCCGTTAAGCGTAGGTTCAGAAGAAGGGCTATCTCCCAAGTGTGTAATATTTTAGCACAGGTAATTTGATACGTATGATCGGGCGATAATACCAAGAGTTTGGTTTGCTTCTGTGGTGACAGAAATATGAATATCGCCTAGCCGATCAATCGCTAGGTACGCCACTATGACAGTTATTATATTTATTCTGTAAACAACAGTGACAGTGCTGCCATTTTAAGAATGTGGGTATTTACAAGACCATCAGGTATGTTGAGTTTTACCAACATTGATAAACGGTTTAGCATATGGCAAGAACGATAGGCATCAGCTAGTCCTAAGAAGTAGGAAATAATAGACCTTGGCTAAAATTATCATCCCTGGCGGTAGGCTAGTCTCACCAAGATATGCCAAGCAGAAGAAATAAGAGACAGAGTCAGAAGAATTATGTTAAAATGGTAGACAGACAAACAATTTCATATAAAATGAAGAATTTTGATGACAGCAAAAAATATCGACAGCAGTGATTATCTAGCCATGACCACCATAGATACTAGAGACAGTATTGAATACAGAAGTGGTTCTCAAGCCATGACCACCATAGATACTAGAGACAGTATTGAATACAGAAGTGGTTCTCAAGCCATGACCACCATAGATACTAGAGACAGTATTGAATACAGAAGTGGTTCTCAAGCCATGACCACCATAGACACTAGAGACAGTATTGAATACAGAAGTGGTTCTCAAGCCATGACCATCATAGATACTAGAGACAGTATTGAATACAGAAGTGGTTCTCAAGCCATGACCACCATAGATACTAGAGACAGTATTGAATACAGAAGTGGTTCTCAAGCCATGACCACCATAGACACTAGAGACAGTATTGAATACAGAAGTGGTTCTCAAGCCATGACCATCATAGACACTAGAGGCAGTATTGAATACAGAAGCGGTTCTCAAGTCATGACCACCATAGATACTAGAGACAGTATTGAATACAGAAGTGGTTCTCAAGCCATGACCACCATAGATACTAGAGACAGTATTGAATACAGAAGTGGTTCTCAAGCCATGACCACCATAGACACTAGAGACAGTATTGAATACAGAAGTGGTTCTCAAGCCATGACCACCATAGATACTAGAGACAGTATTGAATACAGAAGTGGTTCTCAAGCCATGACCACCATAGATACTAGAGACAGTATTGAATACAGAAGTGGTTCTCAAGCCATGACCACCATAGATACTAGAGACAGTATTGAATACAGAAGTGGTTCTCAAGCCATGACCACCATAGACACTAGAGACAGTATTGAATACAGAAGTGGTTCTCAAGCCATGACCACCATAGATACTAGAGACAGTATTGAATACAGAAGTGGTTCTCAAGCCATGACCACCATAAATACTAGAGACAGTATTGAATACAGAAGTGGTTCTCAAGCCATGACCACCATAGATACTAGAGACAGTATTGAATACAGAAGTGGTTCTCAAGCCATGACCACCATAGACACTAGAGACAGTATTGAATACAGAAGTGGTTCTCAAGCCATGACCATCATAGACACTAGAGACAGTATTGAATACAGAAGTGGTTCTCAAGCCATGACCACCATAGACACTAGAGACAGTATTGAATACAGAAGTGGTTCTCAAGCCATGACCATCATAGACACTAGAGACAGTATTGAATACAGAAGTGGTTCTCAAGCCATGACCACCATAGACACTAGAGACAGTATTGAATACAGAAGTGGTTCTCAAGCCATGACCACCATAGATACTAGAGACAGTATTGAATACAGAAGTGGTTCTCAAGCCATGACCACCATAGACACTAGAGACAGTATTGAATACAGAAGCAGCGACCATGAACTTAGAGTGAAAGTAAGAATGACAGTATCAATTATCTACAGGAGTTTTGCTGTATAAAGCATGCCTGCCTCATGAGGAAGGTTGGTCATATCATAGTGTCAACATTTGATTTGATCCTGTAAATAAAGTTTTCAACGCTAAATCCCATCGCTGTTCGAGTGAAGTCACTCATCGATAATTGAGATCATCCATATATTGTCAGTTTTACACTGCTGTGAACTGTTGTCGTTGTGTTGAAGAGAGAAGTCATCCTAATACCACCAACTAAATGCTACCTACTGTTTAGGGCAGGGATACGAACCCACTATACATTCATCATCATCATCAGCATGCCCGACCACAGTTTGTGGCATGGCTACATTTTTTTAATTCAACAAGCTAAAGATTGGAACTACCGATCAGTGTAGCTGTGGCACTGATAAAATGACTGGTGAGTATTTGCTTCAAAGTTGCCCAACTTGTGCGGAACAGAGTAAGCACATATGACCGACACCAGTACCATTCGTGGAAAAAGCTCTACAGAGATTTAAATAGCCTCAAATTGACTACTGCTTTCTTTGAAAACATTCAGGTGGAAGTCTGATAGTGTACGAAGAAGAAGAAAGAAGTTTATGACGTTTCTAGGCTAAAGCATTCCCGTAGTAGTGCTGGGTCTGTGGAGTGTTGATGTGTTTGTGTGTCATTACTAAAGAACGCTTCCGCCCCACAAATTTCTTTAAAGAAAGTAAAAGCCCGTTTATTCGTATGCGCTATGGTAGAAATAGGAGTGGTTGTATGAGAGCGAACGTCGAAGAAAAAATGCAAGAATTCAAAACAATAATACACTGACATAATGTTTAACCTGTACATTTATATGTGCTAGTATAGAAATGCTAAAGATAAACAGGATCTGCCATGGTTTTACTCATTTGTAAGTGACCGAAAGGTCAGCCATACATGATTTCAATGGAATGACCATCTCAAGTAACTTATTCGTGTCAAAGCAACATTGGAACGATTCGAACACACGTTCTGATGCAATGCCTATGTAAATGATACATTCATAAAGTGTTTCATTTTAGATTACACCTTGATAGTAATTCGATGAAGGAATATAATGAGACAAAATTAAGAAAGGTATATTAGGCATAAAAACTATTTTACAATTTAAAAAATATAAATGTAGTAATGCTTTTGACTCTTAGAAATTTTTTTGTAAATGTTTTCTATGAGTTACTTCCCTTCAATAGTATTCCTTAATGTAGTTATTTCCCTATATCTTTTGTTTCATAACAAACTTTTCCATATTAAAATTTATTTAAAAAATATTAATATTAAACTGCTGTATAATTAAATTTGCACAATTTATTATTATTGATGAAAAAATATTACATGAAAGTTGATTACCTCTAAATAGTATATCTGTAAAGTTTGCTTTCACTCGCACTCTGTAAAGTGTCAGTCTGTAAAGAAGTGTACAGAGTTGTTGAGATCGGGCATGCTCCAGTTTACACAGCTGTAAATGGGTAACTCACCCTAGTCCTGAGTTAGGGAAGGCAAAGGCAGCTGTAAATAGTAGTTTCCCTCTAAGGCTCCAGGGGAAGCAGGCCCTAAACTTGGTCACTTAAACCGACGCATGGATGGTGTATGTATGGAGTAGAAGTGTAGAGTGTGATTAACGCGAATGGTGTACTGTTCGTGTTCTGACCAATCTAATCACTCATACACTTGTGTCTACAAGGCACCAATGCAGACTGCTGGAATCTTTGTTTACACAATTTACTCAGACGTACACACTGGGACATAACGAGTACATCATGGGTATGTTGACACATCAATTTGTAGGCATACATAGCAGATCCAAAGTCATGACACATTCGTAAATAATGGGTAGTACATCAAAAGTTCAATGTCATGATACATTATGGTCGCATCCCCTATCTGACTAAACGCGTCAGTGAAGGCGGATCGGTAAATAACTAAAGTTGCTTGACGTCCATAGTTTGTAGCATATTATGAAACCACGAAAAGGGGGTTCCTATCAAGATTGAGATCTCCTTGCCACTGTCCGATAATAGGATATGTAATCTGTTCTCTTGGCAGTGATCAAAACATATGATGACAGAAATATAACATGGCCGCCTCCCTGAGTTGTCACTCACTCACTCGTAGGAAGGTGAATATAAGCCAAAGTTAATTTATAATGGGCATATAAATCATTTCATAAATGTTTCCATACAGCTCTACGGTAATCAGGTTAATTCACGTAGCCATAACCGCTGTAGGAAAGCCTGTCATCTTCGTCGATACAAAACACGACCCTAGCGATACGAAGCACAATGTTCCATCTAGGTCTAACCGACATGAGATCATCAAAATGGGGACTGGCAATACATGGAGTCCGAATTATACATTGTACCGTACCTTAGGAGAGTCTCTAACACAAACTCTAGTAGAGATACCATCTCCTTTAGAAGAAAACCACTTCATAAATCATTTTTCCTTAAGAATCTACCAGCCCTTTGAAAAATGCGTACCCGCCATTATCACGGTACATCGGAACTCATCACGACTTGTCAAGACAACTCATACTTCCGCTAGAGCGGAATAACAAGAATCTAGTCCCGCCTACCCATCCAAAATATTCAATATAGGACTGATTCTACTTGTACTAATAATATGTAATACATATGAATTCAGGCCATAAACATAATAAGCAAATTAATCTATTTTCTGGCCCTAAAAAATAAGTACAGATATAAGAGCAATATCCGTGCGCCGGATCAATATCAAGAACGATTACTCCTATAATCAAAAGTGTGAATCAAACATGGATTATCTCGCTTTCCCCATAGACAGCATTTTCATACACAAATGAATGAATGTCTATATCTTTTCCATATTAAATAGCCATATCGATTTTTGTAATATGTGCGTCAAAATATGCACGCAACAATATCACATCTTAAAACTAACATTTGATAGTTATGTATATTAAAGACAATTTCACTCACGCCTTTTTACACCATGTACAAATGTTGAAATGTAAGTTTATAATATTTAATTACGCAAGTAGAACATGCCACTATTCCGCCACTTACCACAAACTCGTTAGACAATGTAATTGTTAATCAGAATCGACCTCACTGCACGCCGGGCAAACCCATAGGTGCTCAGTCTCCCTCAGCAAATGTCGATGAGTATGAATGCTAATTGTATAGACAACATAAGCAACATTATGTACTCAGAATCTGACTCATAAAACACCAGTAATGACAATTTTACAGTGGCCGTCGGGGATTTAGAGCAATCACATTTTTGAATTGCCCCGCGCCGGCATCAGTGATGACTGCTTTGGCTCCGCTCCGACTATGTAAAATAAAACATAAATAAATGCACACTGTGAGTATGAAAAAGACACTTTATTTATTCAAGAATTCTCAGTTTGAATCTTTTCAACTAGTATCATTCAATCATCCTTAAAGTCATAATTCATTATGTTTAATATTATTACTGCAATACAATTGTCATAGCCTGTCGTAGATCATTGAAAATTAACGTTAAAACTGAAAAGTCATCTCAACTTGCTTGATGAGTTGGCATGCTCAAAGCGACTCTATGTGCGTGAATGACTATGCGTAAATGTACTTGTGTATGCTCAGTTTCTGATTTTGATGATAATATTAATTAATCCTGTCTGAAGTTGTTAATATTTTAATTTTAATTTGTAAAACGCTGAAAATTGTATTGCAGGGCAGAGATGTAAAAAGGCAATTATGCCTATTTCTTTACCCTGATTAAATAAAGATTTCGTTCGTTCGTTCGTTCAAGCAGCCTGAATGTGGTATGGGTAGCTGTGAAAGGAGGGGTAACCCGAGGCCTGTAAACAGTAAATAAATAAATATTGCACGCATAAAGGTATATTTAAGACACTCGTGAGAAATAACGAAAACTAGACGACAGAAAAACAACAGAAGTGAGTGGCTTACCGGAGAATCGAACCCGAGACCTTCCGAACGGCACCACAGCGAATCACACTGTCCTCCCTCAGGTGATGCCTTTATAAACACAATAATCCTCTTACATATTTACGTTTTGTATTGCATAGTATTTCACGTTGAGTAATTATTGTATAATTTCTTTTTTTTTTACAGTCAGGAGAAGTAGTATTTACAATATTCAAAGAAAAGCGAAGTAATAGCATCCTGTCTAAAATAGTGGCACAGAACCAACAATAGATATACGTAACGGTAATACGTTTTAAATTATGTAAATAAGGGAGAGAAACTGCGGGCAATTCATTATTGCCTATTAGAGACTGACACTGCAATCAATGAATCATCAAGGCTAAGATTGCTGGAATTTGGTATCAAACGTGAGACCAGCAGAGATGGACGTATGAGAGGATGCATACGTCGTGTATGCAACCAAGGCGCAACAGGAACAATTAGCATTCATACCCTCCGACATTTGCTGAGGAAAACTCAGCACCTATTGGTTTGCCCGGGGTGCAGTGACGTCGATTCTGATCAGATACATTATCACATTGGGGGTAAGAATACCCTGGGTCAGCTGATATACATAAGTACATATGTGTATGTATAAATAGGTTTCACTACTTCAGCCACCATGTTTTTTTTCATCTCCATTTATGCTCCCTATGGATATGAAGCCACGGCTGCAGCTAGTCGCCTTGTAGGAAGCTTGTACTCATGCAGTGGTGGTTTCTGTAGACATTTGTTTTACGCGATGTGATTGCCAGCTCATGCATAATATTACATACAACTAGTGTAAAAGCCCGTCATAAGACGGGAATTAAATTCAAAAGCACCAACACCTTACGGCAATTTTACTTATTCAAAAGTATTTTTAAAAATCACCACAGTTCTATAAATATTTTTGTGCACACTGTCACTTATTAGCTACTGTGGTAAAGTGGGATGTTATAAATATTTATAGGGGACTTAGTGTACTGACTGAGATCAGCTGTGAAGGTATCTGTATCTAATAGGTGTAGTGTTTTACAGATAACCTTACTTGCTACCACATTTATACCTCAGTCAGAATTATTCTGGAATATTGTGATGACTACGTTAAGTGTCTAGGGTTATGTAAATGATGAAGTGTAAATCACAACAACAACAGACAGATAAACATTTTAATTTATTCCACCACACTTGACAACACTGTGACACTCACACACATTTAACACTCTATAAGACTATCTTAATTGAGTCAATGGTAAAAGTTCAAATATATATGTATTAATTACTTTCACTAATATATATATCCTGATTCAACTACACAGTGAACCAGGAATCACAATCAAATGTAATCACAATTTATATGTACATAATTTATAAATATGAACCTTGTAGTGACATATTGTAATAGTATTATCCTATGTGTGTTAGTTGTGTAGTAGTACTATGAGGTAATACTGGTTTTGTTTTTCAAGCTATGTTGTTATTTGTCATCATGACTTCAAGTGTTTGTTTATCTTGGAAATAGTATGGGGAAACGTTCACAGTTCCTATCAATTTAAACAAGGTATTGTCCCTCTGTTTTACTTTACTGTCAATTTTTGAGGGGGACACATAATGTTGAGCTCCTCTGGCCACAGAAGCTTATCTTTCGTGATGGTGGCAGGAAAAGACTCCTCTGCTCGATAGCTTCCCTGTGTTCTGGAGACACCTCACTGGTCGCTATCTGGACCCAGGAGTACGCTGTCAGCCTCTAGATTCAGCAAAGCTCAGACCAGGTGCTGCTCAATAACTTTAGGACCACGGTCCCTGAAACAAGAAGGTTGTACCTCCTATTTCAGAACTAATTTATAATCTATTTCCAGACTGAACACAATACATAACAAACACTGAGTTCAGAGCGGTAGGCCAACTGCTATCTTCATCTGAAACAATTTACACCAGTATACTCCTCCCTAATGGTTACTACGCCTCTGCAATTCCAGCATTAGTTCCTTCTAGTCAATAAGATAGGTGTCAGTGTACTGTTAGGCAATTCCATGCAATTTTACTTTTCTCAGACGCGTTCTGTTCAGGTTGGAGCAATATCTAGGCTTTGCCTCATGTTTGCTACTGAACTACACACATATACAGACATAAATTATCAATTTACATTCAATTTTCATTAAAAAGATATCAAATATTTCAAGCTTACCACAATTCATGGAAATAATACACAATTACGTTGACTGGCAATGAATATGGCACAAAATCCGACCTGCCGCTGTCTCAGGCTTTTATTTAGAAAAATATAAGCTGAATCTCAACGCACTGTTGCTTTAGAAAGTTTATTTGAAAATGTGGTGCTGAACTGACGCTTCTAATTGACTATATTGGCGGGTCTAACCAATCGTGCCATGTTTACACAGCTTTTCAAAAAAGTACCTCTACTACTGTTTTCCCTAACAACAACAAAATTAGTATTGATAGTCCGACTAATCGTGTTTCGCCTTACATTTACTGCGCTCCAATCAAATAGGATTTAACATGGGGACCTATTTCCCGTACAATGGTGGTTTCAAAATCTGCCACTGAGCGATTCTGATTTTGGTGTTGTCTGACACCCTCACTATTTCTTTTGGCTATAATTTGTTAATTCCTAGACTATTTGCGTAACACTTAACATATTATTTGTCAGCAAGTCCTAAGGAACCCAAATATACAAATTTAAGGGAGCTAAGTGGCTGCGTTCAAAATATGTATTTTCTAGGATAGTCGTGTATTTGTTTTTTTATTTTTTATCTTTAGAACCGCCACCTGTCCTGCTGTACTGTCATACTAATGTCAGGATTTTAGACATAAAACAGTAGAATGTCATGTTTCCTAATAAGCGTTTTGTAAGTTTTTAAACCTAACTCTCGTATGGGTAGTGTTTTTTATCACTGTCTATCTGAAAAAAAGTTATTGCTTCTGGCCTTACGCTAGGGGTGGGTGGCATTAATTGTATATCGCGAGACGCGTGTTTAGTGTGGCATGCGTTCCTGCTTTCAGCCCTCCCTTCTCTCTATCCTAAGTTCATCTGTCTTTTCATCACGCCGTGTATAAAAAGAAATTAATGGAAGTATTAATTTAGGTCATTACGCAGGGTGCCTAGCTCAAGGTGTTCTTAGAAATGCAGTACACGTTTTATTGTAGAAAGCGTGTAGTGATGCAGTAGGCTTTTTACTATCAACGTGAAACGTTACAATTTGCAGACGAAGTAGACAACAAGGGGATTTTCGAGTACCGTCATTGTGACAGCACTGTTCTTTACCATTCTTCTTTCCTTTTATTGAATTTATGTGTTAGGCTTTACCTTTACTTTTTAATTTATATATATGGATTAGAATTTCACACGACAAATTCTCCCCACTTGAAACAGACGTTATATGTCAGTCTATAATTCTATATACACATAGAGAAATTTATTATCTTTCCTGGGGCTTAGGGTGATTCTCATCACACGGATGGCGGCTTAAAAAATCCGCTCCCAGATTTGTTTTTCCACTTATATACTCTATGCTAAACTCATATGGCTGCATCAGTAATGACCAACGGAGTAATCTAGAATTTTCATGTCTAGCCTGCGCTAGAAACGACAAGGGTTTGTGATCCGTTTGCAACTTAAATGCCTTCCCATACAGATAAATATTGAATTTCTTTATCGCCAATAACTTAAGTCAGGTAATTTCAAAATAGGTTTACTTGTGAGCTTTTCCTTCAATTCCTGGTAAGCGAATTCGCATTGTGGAGTCCATGTAATTCGATCTGGGTGTCCTTTACGTGTCAAATCAGTTAACGGTGCACATATGGAATTAAAGTTTTTGATATACTTTTGGTAGAAACCACATAATGAGACAAAGGATCTCACGTCTTTCTTGGATTGTGGTCTCGGGGCTTTCTTTAGTTTCTCTAAATTCTTGGGTTCAGGGGTCATGTTTCCCTGATGAACTGTGTGTCCCAAGAACTCTAATTCTTTACATCCAACACAACATTTGGTTGGTCGGGCTGTCAAATTCGCTTCTCTAAGTCGATTAAACAGCATGTTCAGAGAGTCAATGTGTTCCTCAAATGTTTCTGTGGCTATAAGGATATCATCCATGAAATTTGTGATACATGGATTATTCAGAGGGACCAATAATTTTCTCATCATTCTAGAGAAGACACTAGGCGCATTCTTCAATCCAAATGGCAATCTGTTAAACTCATAGTGTCCCTCTGAGGTACTAAACGCTAGGTATGGTCTAACCTCAGGCTTTACTGGAATCTGATAGTATCCTTTACTTAGATCCACTTTTAAGGAATATTTAGCTTTATTTAGCCTGGCAAACAACTGATTTGTATCCGGCAATGGATCCACCTGTCCTTCTGTGATAGCATTCAGTCTCCTGTAATCTATACAGAGTCTATGTTCTCCAGAGGGTTTCCTTAAGAGTACCACACTGGAACTATACGCAGATTCACTGTGTGAAATAATTCCTTCCTTCAACAAATAGTCTATCTCTTCCTTCAAAGCTTTCTCCTTAGCAAAAGGAATCGAATAGGGTATCATACAGACAGGTGTGGGGTCTATCAGTTTCATGTGATATTCCAATAAGTTTGTATGCCCCGATCGGTCTGTTAACACCTCTGCATGATTATCTAGAACCTGTTGCACTCTCTCTTTCTGATTTTTCGTTAAATGTGTACTGATTTTCACCTGTGCCGCTGTCTCACAGGGGTGTAATGGATATTCAAATGATGAAAGTGGTTCCTTTTTCATCTCCATGGCAATGGACAAGGTCAACAAGTGTGTCTCTTCCTGATTTTCTCTTTCCAAGTATTTCTTCAGGAGATTCACATGATAGATTTTTTCTTTCCCCTTCTTATCTATCTTATAATTGGTTCTAGACACCTTCTCTAGAACTGTATATGGACCTTGATATTTAATTTGTAACTTATTCTGACTGCCAGGGAGAAGAAGCAGTACCTTCTCTCTCACAGCCAAATCTCTGTCTTTAGCCTTCCTGTTGAAATAGGCAGCATGTTTCTTCCTGGCTTGTCTCAAATTTTCATTGGCAAGTTTCCAGCCAGTTTTTAAACGAGTGGTCAGCTCATTCACATATTGGTATGAGGATGTAATATTTTCCTCTGCCTTTTCATCAGTCCACGTTATTAACAGCGTTACATATGGACCTTTAATTTTGTGGACCTATTTGTCCATGCACCGGTATGGTCTCTTCCACTCGAAGCGCTATAGTGATGATTCTTCTTCCCAGAATTATCAAGCACAAAACGACCGCTACCAATTCTTTTCTTGGGGCTTTCTCCCCACTTAGAATTCTTGATGAGAGATTTCCTCTCTACATCCTCTTCCTCCAGTTTGTTTAAGTCCGATTGAGGGATTTTCGACTTATCCTGGGGTAAGACATCTTTTTGCACTCGCTGCATAGTGGCCATTGTAAAACAGTTAATTGAAGCTTGTCCGTGAAAAGGGGCTTCCCATTCCATTTGGTCCACTTTATCAAATTTGTTTTTCTTTCTATTGTCAGGCCTAAGTTTGCCCCGTGGCGTGTCCAGATCCTGATCAATGTTCCCACTTGTGGGTGTTCCCTCATGTGCTATGCTACACCTCTCTACAAAATTCTCAATGTCCCACCTTGCCTTGGGCCAATAATAATTGTGAGCCACCTTTTGGGATGATGGTACCTTTCTTCTCATGGTCCCCATCTTTTTTCACATGTAGGCTCCTTATTAAGTCTGTCCTATATCTCTTTGGAAGAACCAACTGTCCGTGACCATGGGATCTAGTTCCGGCCTTCCTGTAAATCAACTTGTTCTTCATGTAAAAATCTCCCTTTCCTGGAGTTGTATGACAGGTTGACAATTTCCTGAAACAAGGCTTGAGGGTCTTATCCCCAGCCTGTGCCTTCCTCATCTCTTCTGGAGTGGTATTTAACATAATATCCTCCTCCTGTCTTGAAGTCGACCTGACCTGAAGGGTGGCCATAACTATAGGGTTCCTTCTGCAACGGTCAGTGTCATGATTGTTCAATTTACAATTTTTACACCATCTCTTTCCTTGGTTGTAAGATTTTCTTTCATCATATTTCCTTTCATCGAATTGTGGGGTTTTATTTTTATTGTCATACCGTGGCCTATCAAACTGGTGCTTACCTTTGTTTTGATCTCTAGGATCAAATTTATTAAAGTTCTGTGGTGCCTTAAAATTATCTACCTGTTTCTTTTTATTACCTGATACCTCTGCTTGAGCTGCTTGATACCTTTCTGCAACATTTAGTAACGCACCCAGCCTCTCTGCACCTTGTTCCATGAGAAACTTTCTCAGGTCTGGAGCCATGGACTCTCTTAATTGTTCTATAAGGATAATTTCCTTAAGATCTTGGGTTTTCCCCAGAGAAGTCCATTTCTCCAAGTATGTTTCTATCCGTGCAGAGAACTGGTGATAGGTTTCACCTGACAGTAGTTTAGCATTCCTAAATTTTTTTCTATAAAATTCTGCGTTCTTTTCATATCTTAACAAAAGAGCCTGCTTTAGCATGTCATAATTTTCTTGATCACCTCTGCTCATTTTGGCAAAAACTTCATAAGCTGCCCCACGAAGCCCTTGAGATAACTTTAAGCTCCACCTTTCTCTCTCTAACACATACGTGGTAGCTAATAGTTCATATCTATTTAGATAGCTCTCAATATCATCGTCTTTCTCAACAAAATGATCTAAATGAAAGGTCATAGCTGAGGTTGAGGCTCCCTGACTAGCAGTGGCATCGGAGGTAAAGGGACTGGCACCATTTTCAGGAGCATGGCCTTGAAACTCAAATTCCCTTAGTCGTAACTCATGTTCCCTTTGTAATCTCTTCTCCTCCTTTTCTGCTTCCCTCTCTGCAGTCAATCTTCTTTCCTCTCTTTCTGCAGCTAATTTCTTCTCTTCTCTTTCTGCCTCCAATTTCTTAGCCTCAGCCTCAATCTGCAGCCTCTTAGTCTCAGCCTCAGCCTCAAATTGTAACTTCTTAATTTCCTTTTCAGCCTCTAACTTTCTTTCGGCCTCTTTTTCTAATCTTCTTTCTTCCCGTTCAATATATTTGTCACATTCAGCAGTGACATAAGCAATCATAATTTGTCCGTCCATTCCTAACTCTTTTGCAGTCTGCACAGCAGCAGATCGAAATTTTGCCAAGTCGGCCATTTTCTAACAGGTAAATGTATGTAATGTCTAACTAAACAATACAATCTGTAATTACTTATCCAAGGACACCACAGGCACTGAGAGCTCAACGTTATTTATTTCCACCCAAGGATACCTTTTAATTCTTATTATTCCCAATATATATAACAGGAGAAAGTTCAATATCCCGGGAGCGAGACCCCAATATATGTGGTAAAGTGGGATGTTATAAATATTTATAGGGGACT
Organism: Oreohelix idahoensis; assembly: GCA_024509875.1. NCBI lineage: Eukaryota > Metazoa > Mollusca > Gastropoda > Stylommatophora > Oreohelicidae > Oreohelix > Oreohelix idahoensis. The sequence continues at coordinate 40,609 of JAMPIV010004532.1, forward strand.
TAGTGTACTGACTGAGATCAGCTGTGAAGGTATCTGTATCTAATAGGTGTAGTGTTTTACAGATAACCTTACTTGCTACCACATTTATACCTCAGTCAGAATTATTCTGGAATATTGTGATGACTACGTTAAGTGTCTAGGGTTATGTAAATGATGAAGTGTAAATCACAACAACAACAGACAGATAAACATTTTAATTTATTCCACCACACTTGACAACACTGTGACACTCACACACATTTAACACTCTATAAGACTATCTTAATTGAGTCAATGGTAAAAGTTCAAATATATATGTATTAATTACTTTCACTAATATATATCCTGATTCAACTACACAGTGAACCAGGAATCACAATCAAATGTAATCACAATTTATATGTACATAATTTATAAATATGAACCTTGTAGTGACATATTGTAATAGTATTATCCTATGTGTGTCAGTTGGGTAGTAGTACTATGAGGTAATACTGCTTTTGTTTTTCAAGCTATGTTGTTATTTGTCATCATGACTTCAAGTGTTTGTTTATCTTGGAAATAGTATGGGGAAACGTTCACAGTTCCTATCAATTTAAACAAGGTATTGTCCCTCTGTTTTACTATACTGTCAATTTTTGAGGACACATAATGTTGAGCTCCTCTGGCCACAGAAGCTTATCTTTCGTGATGGCGGCAGGAAAAGACTCCTCTGCTCGATAGCTTCCATGTGTTCTGGAGACACCTCACTGGTCGCTATCTGGACCCAGGAGTATGCTGTCAGCCTCTAGATTCAGCAAAGCTCAGACCAGGTGCTGCTCAATAACTTTAGGACCACGGTCCCTGAAACAAGAAGGTTGTACCTCCTATTTCAGAACTAATTTATAATCTATTTCCAGACTGAACACAATACATAACAAACACTGAGTTCAGAGCGGTAGGCCAACTGCTATCTTCATCTGAAACAATTTACACCAGTATACTCCTCCCTAATGGTTACTACGCCTCTGCAATTCCAGCATTAGTTCCTTCTAGTCAATAAGATAGGTGTCAGTGTACTGTTAGGCAATTCCATGCAATGTTACTTTTCTCAGACGCGTTCTGTTCAGGTTGGAGCAATATCTAGGCTTTGCCTCATGTTTGCTACTAAACTACACACATATACAGACATAAATTATCAATTTACATTCAATTTTCATTAAAAAGATATCAAATATTTCAAGCTTACCACAATTCATGGAAATAATACACAATTACGTTGACTGGCAATGAATATGGCACAAAATCCGACCTGCCGCTGTCTCAGGCTTTTATTTAGAAAAATATGAACTGAATCTCAACGCACTGTTGCTTTAGAAAGTTTATTTGAAAATGTGGTGCTGAACTGACGCTTCTAATTGACTATATTGGCGGGTCTAACCAATCGTGCCATGTTTACACAGCTTTTCAAAAAAGTACCTCTACTACTGTTTCCCCTAACAACAACAAAATTAGTATTGGTAGTCCGACTAATCGTGTTTCGCCTTACATTTACTGCGCTCCAATCAAATAGGATGTAACATGGGGACCTATTTCCCGTACAATGGTGGTTTCAAAATCTGCCACTGAGCGATTCTGATTTTGGTGTTGTCTGACACCCTCACTATTTCTTGTGGCTATAATTTGTTAATTCCTAGACTATTTGCGTAACACTTAACATATTATTTGTCAGCAAGTCCTAAGGAACCCAAATATACAAATTTAAGGGAGCTAAGTGGCTGCGTTCAAAATATGTATTTTCTAGGATAGTCGTGTATTTGTTTTTTTATTTTTTATCTTTAGAACCGCCACCTGTCCTGCTGTACTGTCATACTAATGTCAGGATTTTAGACATAAAACAGTAGAATGTCATGTTTCCTAATAAGCGTTTTGTAAGTTTTTAAACCTAACTCTCGTATGGGTAGTGTTTTTTATCACTGTCTATCTGAAAAAAAGTTATTGCTTCTGGCCTTACGCTAGGGGTGGGTGGCATTAATTGTATATCGCGAGACGCGTGTTTAGTGTGGCATGCGTTCCTGCTTTCAGCCCTCCCTTCTCTCTATCCTAAGTTCATCTGTCTTTTCATCACGCCGTGTATAAAAAGAAATTAATGGAAGTATTAATTTAGGTCATTACGCAGGGTGCCTAGCTCAAGGTTTTCTTAGAAATGCAGTACACGTTTTATTGTAGAAAGCGTGTAGTGATGCAGTAGGCTTTTTACTATCAACGTGAAACGTTACAATTTGCAGACGAAGTAGACAACAAGGGGATTTTCGAGTACCGTCATTGTGACAGCACTGGTCTTTACCATTCTTCTTTCCTTTCATTGAAGTTATGTGTTAGGCTTTACCTTTACTTTTTAATTTATATATGGGGATTAGAATTTCACACGACAGCTACACACATCATCTATCTTGTGGCGAACGGCAAAGATAATTTTTTTTTAAAAGTACTATTATGGTCATGTGCCGCCTGCAAAGCCACAATGGGGCTATCACTGCTTTATACAAGCAGAGAACATGACATCTACCACGTGATCACCGTAACGTACGTTATAGATAATGAAAAGATGAAACATTCCAAAACAAATGACTGAATGAAACTTTACGTGAAACAATGAAAAGAAAGTAAATAAATAAATAGTATACACATAAAGGTACGTTTCAGGCGCTCGTGAGAAATAAAGAAGCAGAAGACTAGACACTAGAAAAGCTACAGAAATGAATGGCTTGCCGCAGAATCGAACCCATTACCACCCAAACGGCACCACCTCCTAGCTACAGAAGCGAATCACATTATCCTCCCTGCCAGCTAGACGCCACAAAAATAATGCTTCGAAGACAGGGGTCATTAGCGCGGTTCGCAGCATGTAACACCGGATATGTACCTAGGGCGATCCAGCATAATTAATGACGCAATCACTTCTGTTGTTCCCCTATTATACAGTATAGGTCAGATTACACCGGGCAAAGACCTTAATACTGTGTCTAGTAAAAGAAGAATCAGAACCGTACAGGACAGAGATTAGGTTTGGTATTTTGTAAACATTTAAACTGTTTACCTTTTACAGGCCTCGGGTTTCCCTTCTTTATTTGTTTCAATGAAAAGACACATCGTTTAAATGGTACAGGACATATTTTTAATTCATTACAAAGACGACACCTGTTACAAAATATTAATTCCAACACACCTTTCGGGTGTTTACTTTGGATGTGTGCAAACGGGCTCTCTCATTTAAAAAAAAAAAAATAATAAACAAAAGTACATCTCTACAACCGATCTCACGAGTTGTACCTCGTGATCACCAAACAGATCCTCTGTTTGCATAACAAACCGAAAGCGGAAATTAAACTTCCAAAGCAGTACCAGATCTGCATATTGGAGTATACCTTCACTGAGTAAGGCAGGTTTACAAATCGGATATCTATATTGACACAGCAATTTTGAAATGGGCCACAGCTTGAAGGAACTATGAACATCAGCGGAATAAAAGTGCAGACAAATGTTGCAAAGGAATTTACTTGTTTAAACTGAATATGGACGAGTGTGTCTGAGATGTTTGCAGAACGACTATTAAAAACAATTTTTTTTAAATTTAAGTTTCCTTAGTACGTTTAGGAGGACCCTAAAATTAGGAACATGGAACGTTAGAACTCTAAACGGGGAAGGAAAGCTTGACAATCTAATATTAGAGGCAACAGATATGAAACTTGATATCCTGGGAGTTGCAGAGGCAAGACTATTGGATACAGGCTACATAAATAGAGACCAATACACGCTTTTACGTGGCCGGCGTGATGCTGACCACATAACCCCTAGTGTGCTGAGGGTCAAGAAAATATGGACCTAACACCATATTCCCAATATGCCTCAATGGGCGTTTAACGGGATCCTTTACCTTTTTTTTTTACATGCTTATACACTCAGAAGGAGAAAAACATGAAAGAGGAGTAGGAATGTTGATAAAGAAAGAGTTAGAAAAATACGGATGTGGATACTGGACACACAATGACAGAATGATGTTACTAAAGATGAGAGCAAAGCCATTCGTTATATCCATCTTACAAACTTATGCACCAACTAAAGATCATAGCGAGGAAGAAATAGAAGAATACTATGAAGAGCTACAACACATACTTAAACCAGTAAAATCTACAGATGTGTTGATAGTAATGGGTGATATGAATGCAAAGGTAGGACAAGGAAATACAAGAAAATAGTAGGACAGTATGGATTAAGGACAAGAAATGATAGAGGAGACAGGCGTATCCAGTTCTGTGAAGAAAACCAGCTGGTCATATGTAACACCTTTTTTGAACACCACCAAGGAACGCTGAAAAGAACATGAAACAGAAGACAGGAGGAACCCCAGATAGAAATATCAGCACTAAAACAACCAGATATAAAACAAAAATATCTAATCGACGTCAAAAATAAATATCAACAGTTACTGACAGAAAGCATGCAGCAGTATAGAAGAGATAACCCAGAAAAAAAAGTAACCACAAAATGGGAATGCTTAAAAACAAAGATACAATCAGCAAATGCAAATTTACCTAAAAAGGAGCCTAAGAAAAATCAAATTTGGATGACAGATGACATCTTGAATAAAATGGCAGAAAGAAAGAAAGCAAACAACACTCCAGAATATAAAACAATAGACAATGACATACGTACTATGTGTAGACAAGCAAAAGAACGGTGGATAGAAACAAAATGCAAGGAAATAGAAGACTTGGAAGCAAAGCACATGACAAGAGATATGCATGAAGAAATAAAGAAATTATCAAATCGGTCGCGGTTTGCACAAGGAGGAAGCTGTATCAAGAACAAAAATGGTGTAATATTACTTGATGAGAAAGACATATCAAACAGATGGTCAGAGTATGTAAAAGAACTATTCGAGGACAGCAGAGGTAAAAAACCATCACCAGATTCTAATGAAGGCCCAAACATTCTCAGATCAGAAGTAGAAAATGCAATACATATGATACAAAAAGGAAAATCAGCAGGCATGGACAACATAAAAACTTAAATGATAGAAGCCCTGGAGGGCTTTGGTATAGATACAATCACAGATCTACGCAACGATATATACAATACAGGATATTTACCACACGACATGAAGACATCAGACTTTATAACATTGCCCAAAAAACCTAACGCAACAGAATGTTCAGACTTCAGAACAATCACCCTGATGAGTCATGCAATTAAGATACTGCTCAAAATCATACAGGAAAGAATAAAAAGTAAGGTAGACAGCGAAATCCAAGAAGAACAGTTTGGTTTTAGACGGAACAGCGGAACAAGAGAGGCAATATTTTGCCTAAGAATATTAGCAGAAAAATATACAGAGGTCCAAAACATTATGTACATGTGCTTCATTGACTATAAGAAGGCTTTTGACAGAGTCCATCATGAGAAAATAATTGAATGCCTCGAAGACATAGGTATTGATGGAAAAGATATAAGAATACTCAGTAACCTTTAACTGCTACAGTAAGATCTGGAAGGAATTATTCACCATACATAGACATAAAAAGAGGTGTCAGACAAGGTTGTGTGCTGTCCCCCTGCCTATTTAATCTATACACCGAAAACATTTTCAAACAGATACAGGAATATCAGGACTGAACATTATTGGAAGGTCAATAAACAACCTTAGATATGCAGATGATACCGTGTTGTTAGCTGAAAGCGAACAGAGTTACAAGAACTAGTGAAGCAAGTGAACAGTATAAGTCAGGAATATGGACTCCACATTAATATTGAGAAAACAAAAACTATGATAATTAGCAAAACAGACGATAAGCCCACATTAAAGATAAGCATAAATGGGAAAATCCTGGAACACGCCTAGGTGATATAATAACAGAAGATGGTAGATGTGAAACAGAAATCAAGAAGAGAATAGGAATGGCCAAAGCTGCATTCAACAACATGAGACAAATACTGACATCTAAACAGTTATTTCACAAATTAAAATTGAGAATCTTAGTGTTACATATATTCTTCATTACTGTATGGGGCAGAAACATGGACGATGTATAAGCATTTGGAAGAAATAATTGAGGCTCTTGAAATGTGGATATATACAAGAATGGGGCGTATCTCAATGAAAGAGAAGAAAACAAATAAGGAGGTCCTAGAAAATCTAGGTATGAAAAGAGAACTAATGAGGGAGATCAAAGTTCGGCAGCTAAAATACTGTGGCCACATAAAAAGGCATAACACCTTGCAGAAGACCATAATAGAAGGGAGAGTTGAAGGCAAACGTGCAAGGGGAAGACAGCGCTATAAGTGGGAAGATAACATCAAGAAATGGACAGGAAAGAGTCTATCAGAGTGCATCACCAAGACAAGAGACAGAAGACGTTGGAGATCTATTACAGCCAACCGTCGTTGTGGAGATGGCAGGTGATGATGATGAGTAAGTTTAATGCATGCCCATTCAATGTTTTTAACAGTTCTGTATTTGTCCTAGTTCCAGATGACATTGTTTCATCGCAGATTATTTCTACATCAGGTCATTATATCTGTTCTCTTTGATTAATTTGTACGTCTGATTGACAGAGCAGTTAGAGCGCTGGTCTTGCGCGGCAAAGGATCCAGGTTCGGTTTAGGACATGGATTTTTTTTATTTTATTTTAATCGTACGCCTGCTTTTACTCGAGGCGAAATCGGTGGTTAATTTGTCTAATCTGAGACTGATTTTACGTGAGTATCCCTTTTTTCCCTGTACAATGACAGTTGTTCTCTCGCCATTCAGGCAGATACTCGCCGATTTCGGAGGTACCCATTAGAGCTGGGCCGGCTTAGGAGCCGTTCAGGTTATTCCAGTCCCTGGTCGACGACACTCCTTCAAATGTCTCAGCCAGGGCTCGAACCTGGATCACCCGATCGCCAGCGCAGTGTGGTAACCATTACACCAGCGCGGATCCCGACGGCATTGACAAGCTCCAGTCTACCAAGCTGTCAATGAGTACCTGACTTTGCTCTTGACTTAGTGAAGGAAAAGGGCAGCGAGGTAAGGAACTGATCACCCACCTCTCGGTGCTGGACCTAGTATAGTGAAGTCTCTAACACTTCACTCCCCTTGGGCAGTATCTGCTATGCAACTACATTTTCTTTATACTACCATATGAGAGAGGCCGGCCAAAAGCAACCGGAATGGAGAACAGTGGAAACAGATACAAAGCATGAACCAGAGTTGGGGTACCACACAACCGATGGCTGCCGACCAAATAAAGACAGTTTGTTGCGGACCTACAAGACGCCACCACGCTTGATGGCCGCTGATTACTATGTCAGTCAGTGGCCAAAGACCTCAGAAAAAGACGCCATATGATATTAGCTGTGTTACTGTAGTTAGTTTTTGTTCCGTTTATACTTCTTTCTGATATAGTATTTTAAGCTGGTAATCAAATATAATTTTTCCTGCATGTCCTTGTTGTTTTCATATAGACTTTCTCAATTATCTCATCATGGTTTTCTGATTTGGACTGCGACTGACGTAACATTTATCCCGAAACGTCACGTGTCCTCTACTGAACTGTTTATTTGTAAATAGTACCGTTTTTCCAGTGCATTGCTTATTTGTAAACTGACTTAATTCCCATTTGTTGTGTGTGTGTGTTTTTTTTTTTTTAGTGACTGGTCTCAAGTTTTTTTTTTAAATTCTATTTTTACGCTCCTCATGGAGTATCGAGCTAAAAACCACTACAATTATTCCATCTACAAGAAATCTGCGTCAAAGCACGTCAGGTGTTCTAGTAACTGTGGTTTCTGTAGCAATGTTGATTTAACCGATGAGGATGCTGTACATTAGTCGCCTGTTACGACATGCTTAATGAAGCTGTGATTTCATTCTTTGTCTTCACATAGATCACATTGAGTAACAGAATTTTGTATAAGTCAAATATACATCTTCTTATGTGTCTGACAAGGTGATAGATAAGGTAACAAACGAAAAGGATGAAAAAAAAAAGAAGGCCGAGTGAAATATGCAGAGGCATCAACTGGCGACAGACAGACAGATAGACAGATTGACAGACGGACAGGTAGGTAGGTAGGTTGGTAGTTAGGTAGATTAGTAGGTGGGTCGACAGACAGACCAGTAGGTAGGTAGGTGGGTGGGTGGATGGATGGACAGACAGACAGATAGATAGATAGATAGATAGATAGATAGATAGATAGATAGATAGATAGATAGATAGATAGATAGATAGATAGATAGATAGATAGATAGATAGATAGATAGATAGATAGATAGATAGATAGATAGATAGATAGATAGATAGATAGATAGATAGATAGATAGATAGATAGATAGATAGATAGAATGAATGAACGAACGAACTTTATTTTCAAAGGGTTAAGAATTGGGCACGCAGGCCCGTCTTACATTCTGCCCTTCATCTCTCTGTCATCTTGCATACTGTATCCTTTCAATCGCACATGTATTTTGAGCATTATTTAAGCATACAACATTATCAAGGTAAAATAATAGCATCCATTTGTAATATCCAGTCATAATCAAATTTAAGTATGTTAAAAAAGAAAGAAATTAAATTTTTAAAAATTAAAAAAAAAATAATTAATTAAATAAAAGAAAGTAATTTTAAAAAATCTAAACTAACAGTAAATTAGACAATCACTTGAAACATAATCAGATTATGGTGGCATATAATAGGAACTCGTGAAATATTGGATATCTGCTATTGAATGAATAGGGACTTCGTGTGTTATCAGCGTATGCGGAAAATTATCCCAGAGGTGAGCGGATTTGTCCCAAGCAGATACTGCCACAGGGAGTGAATTGTTAACGCCTCCACTATAGGAGATCCAGCTTTATGACCTATGCTCCTTAGGGAGGTAAAGGGTGTTGACAGATAGATAAGAATCGTGCATATAGGCCCGTCTTGCATTTTGTCCTTCTTCTTACTCATCTTTTATTGCTAGTTATCCAGACATTCTCCAACATACTTAAAGTATTAATTTAATTTCGATGCAACATTATAAGTAGTATAACATCATACATTTACAGTATCTGATTACAATTAAGAAGTAAAGTATATTAAAATGAAAAACTAGATCATCAGAGAACTACAGTATATTAGATAAAAATTCGAAGCATAATCAGTTAGGGCGGCGTATAATCAGCACTCATAAAGTGCTTGAACAGTCTACGATTATATGAGTAGGGACTGTGTATGTTTTTCAGGTCATGTGGACGATTGTTCCAAAGATGAGCAGCTGAATAAGCCAGCTCTTCTTGGGTACTTCCCTTGCTTGGGTACCTGTAATTTGTGTAAGCGTTAATACGTTTTTCATTGAATTTTAAAAGTGGCCACAGATACGTTGGAGCATTCTGTGACAAGAATTGGTGAGCGAATTTAGCTTTGTTAAATAGGAAGCGCTTTCTAAGGGGTAATATTTTAAGATAGTTATCCAGATCTGTTCAATGTGTTTGGTGTTTATCAGCAACTAGGCGCACTGCACGTTTTTGAAGTGAATGGAGCCTTTTCGTGTTGGATATGGAACAACCATCCCAGATTGTGGAACAATAGTCTAGGTATGTTTGTATATGAGATGTGTAGAACATTTTCCTTGCCCCATCATCCAGGAAGTGATTGATTTTGGCTAATTGGTAAACTTTCTGTGCCGTTAGTATTGTGAGTGCATGTACATATGAGTTACAACTTAAGTGCTAGTCAACAGTTAGACCTAGAGTTTTTTTGTTCATTTACGTTTTCAATTAGTGATGCTCCAATGTAGAGCTCAAGTGTAGTTTTCTGCTAGTTTTATAGCTTTTGTCTGGTTGATATTAACATACATTTCGTTTTACTAATATTTATTTGCATTCGAATCTCGTTGCTCCACTTAATAAGATTATGTGTATCGTTTTGTAAAGATTGTTCTAGCGAGGAGCAACTTTTGTCACTGGTATAAAAAAGGTACAGTCATCGGCAAACAAATCACACATATATATATATATATATATATATATATATATATATATATATATATATATATATATATATATATATATATATATATATATATATATATATATATACTTACTTACTTAGTCGTTCCCCTTCTACCGTGAGGTGTAGAGGTTTGGAAGAGAGAGCGCCAGACTATCCTATCGGCTGTCTTCCTCCTCGCCTGGTTCCATTCTAGTCCTCGGTCCTTCAAAGATTGTCTAATGTTGTCCTCCCAGCGGACTCTGGGTTGTCCTGGGGGTCTGGATCCCTAGCTCTTAGTTTCCCATGCTTGTCGTGGTAGCCGATCTTCTCCCATTCTACAGACATGGCCAAACCATCTTAGTGGGGGCTGTTCTACTTGGGTCTGCAGGGGATGGGATTTTAGGCCTTGACGTATCGTCTGGTTGCGGACCATATCTCTTCTTGTTACTTCAACCACCTTCCTCAGATACCTCATTTCTGAGGTTTGGATCTGGCTTTTGTGGGTTGTAGTCATTGCCCATGACTCGCATCCATATGTCAAGACTGGGACATAGGTGGAGCGGTATACAGCCATCTTCGTTTTCTTACCAACCTCTCTCTTGCTGAGGAATACTCGATTTATGGCCTGAAAAAGTCTCACAGCTGCTGCTTTTCGAGTGGCCAACTCTTCTGTGATGCCTCCCTTTCGATCTATAATAGCTCCGAGGTATTTAAAGTGGTCGACCTGCCCCAGGACCTTTTCTCCCAGCTTAATCTGATGTCTTCTTTCTTCTCGTGATATCACCATGGATTTTGTTTTAGAACTGCTTATGACTATCCCTCTCTTCTCCAGCTCTTCCTTCCAGACTTGCAGGTTGGATTGGAGATGTGCCTCTGATTTAGCAATCAGGGCAACATCATCAGCAAATGCCAGCTCTGAAATACAGACCCGTCTCATCTTCCAGTACCCCACTGAATACTTTCTTGTTGTCTTCTTACATGAATTGATGACATTGTCCATGAGAAGTATGAAAAGATAAGGTGACAGGGTATCACCTTGTCTTACACCAGTGGTGGTCCTGAACTCTTCTGACTTATGGTTTCCTGTCCTCACATAACTTCTGCAAGACTTGTAGAAGCTTTTATAGCATGAATCAGAGGCACTGGACCTCATCCAATTGTGGCTCAGCAAGGCGTCGGAGTCTCTGCTCTAGGACTCTAGAGTAGATTTTACCAGGGGCACCGAGAAGGGATATGCCTCTATGGTGACAACATTGTCGATTGTCACCCTTCTTGAAAATTGGTGTTATGATGGCAATCTCCCAATCCTTTGGGTATGGTCTTGTTGCACCACGCTGCCTGTAGGACCCTTAAGATTAATAGGTCGCCTGATGCTCCCAAGTACGAGTACTTATCCATTTCTGGTGTTATACCATCATGCCCTGCTGCTTTGCCCGTCTTGATTTTCTCCAGTGCTGCCGTCAGTTCTTCCATCTTTATGTCATCTTCATCACCATTGGTTTTCTCTTTTGTGCTAGTGGTTACCATTTCTGATGCTTCACCATCCTCACCATTTAGGAGTTCTGAGAAATATTCTTTCCATCTTTCCATTACTTCCTTCGGGGCAGCAAGCAATTTGCCTTGCTTGTCCTTTATAAATTTGAGAGGGCATTGTTTTTCCTTCCGCGTGTTCTTAGGGTCTTTTAGAACAATTTCTGGTTTTCTTGCGCATCTTTTTCTAGCTTTTCTCCAAATTCTTCCCAGGACTTCTGTTTTGCTGCTAGCACCTTAGTTCTTTGCTTCTATTCTGAGTGTCACATATTCTCTATATTTCTCCATTTGTCCTGTTGTGTTTTTAGCTCCTAAGTATTGTTTCCATGCCATTTTCTTTTCTTTTATTTTCTCTTTGACTTCCTCTGTCCACCAAAGTGTCCTCTTTCTCTTGTTCCCAAATCGGACTTCACCACATGCTTCTGCAGCAGCTGTCTTTATGATGTCTTTGAATTTAAGCCAGAGGGTTTCCAATTCCACAGGTTGTTCTTCTGTGTTTCTCACCGCTGCAGCAATAAGCCCCTGATATCTGGTCTTAATTTCTGGCTCTCTCAGCTTGTAGGTCCTAATGCTCATTTCTCCTGCTCGTTTACTTGGTTTCTTGCGTGATGTTGGGCAGTTCCTAGGCGAGCAACTCTTTCAGTTGTTCGTTTGATTGTTAGCAGGTAGTGATCACTTCCAATCTCTGGCCCCCTCCAGACTCTTGCATCTCGGACATATCTGAATGAGCTTCTCCGAACAATGGCATAGTCGATCACTGACTTCTCATTCTTTGTTGGTTCACATCTAGTGTATGTAAGTACGCGTTTATGGGGGAACTTTGTGTTTGTAATGATCAGATTCTGCTCACTGCAGAATCTAAGGGGTCGCTTTCCATTGTCATTGAGAGTATCTTCTCCATATCTTCCGATAACTCCACCCCATCTAGCATGGTCATTCCAACTCTGGCATTGAAATCTCCGAGCATGATAATTTCATCTATGCAGTCATCCACTGTCCTTTGAAGCAGCTCGAAGAATTCCTCCTTGACCTCTGCTCTCTCATCCTCATTTGGCCCATACACTATGATCAGGTTGACTATGGTTTCTCCTACTTTTAGTTTTACAACCATAATGCGCTCCGAGACAAAGTTCCATCCCTTGATACTATCTTTTTGGTTTTTGACCACAATGGAACCCACGCCCCCTTTAGCTCTTTATAGCCAGGATTTCTAGTTTTGCTTTCCTCATCTCTTCCACCAGTTCCTCTTCTTTCCCATTTATACTTCTGTCACAGAGAGTTTATGGATCGTAAATTGCCTATATCTTCTTCTTGTTCTTTCACCCGCATCCTCTATTTATTATCAATCTTTTCCTGTATTTTTTTCGCATTCGTTCGTTTGCGACTATATACATTACTATTTTCCCATTCAAACGTTTACCTGCTTTTTTTCTCACAACTGAGAACGCAGTTATGACGTAACGTGTCAGCCATACACGTGAAGCAGAGTGTTAGAAATTCCTTCTATCAGACCCGAGATGGCAGACAGTTGTCTGCATTTTTCAGCGAACACGCGCGGTTGTTTCGGGCTGAGCGCTTAGGTAGGCGTTAAAACTGTCACCTATACGGCGTAGAGCAGACATATAGTCTGGGAAATTCAAACTGACACGTAGCTCTCGGTTAACTTTCCCAGCGGGAAGTGTGATCTGTCACCGCCTCCCCGCTCAGAAATGGGAATAGGGAGATGAAGGTGCCAAGACGCTCAGGGGCAGTTACGACATGCTTCTAGTTAAACGAAGGTTAATGAGAAGGGGGAGAGATCGGGGTGGGGGAAATAGTTCATCCTTTGTCTGTTTAAAATATTAACCCAAGTTTGAACCTTTAATTTCATTCTCCCTCGTAAAGCTGCAGCAGACAGAGCGCTGTGCTATATCAAATATCTGTGTTTTGGCGAAGTCTGAGTTTCCTGGCAACATTTTGCCGAGTTCTAGATTACCATTAGATTACAGTATTCTAGTTCATGGTTTAGTCTGTAGTGCTGTGGTTGAGGTAACTATATAATATCTAGTATTTATGAAGTGATTAAGTGTTAAATCGCCGATTTCATTTTAAACTAGTTCTGTGTGCAGAGTGATTATTTTTATAGTTTTTTATTTCTTTAGTCGACGAGTTACAGTGGAAAGCAAGATAAATTATAAATTTCTAGCTAAACCCATTCGGCTATTAAAACAATTTAATTTAACTGCTAACTGCTCAGTCGAGTATATTTTTCTAAACAAACTTATAAATGCTAGATGCATCATGAGTGGTGATGGAAATACGCAGATATTCCTAATTCATGATGAGGGATTTTTTTAAATATAATTTATTTCACGGGAAGCTTTAAATATAAGTCAAGCTGTAGGCTTACCGTTTAAAATGTAAGTTATAACGAGTATATATTCTGTATATTATATTACATGTTGTTCTTTTTCATTCAGTGAATACTGGGGTGAACCCAACTTGCCGGCGTTTAGTAGTAAAGAGACATACTTGTGAGAAGAATAGACATTTCCTATCTTTAACCACGTGGGTTGTTTCAAGTAACACTGGTCTGACAGTGCACGTGCCATCAGAGATAGACAGTAATACCAATCCCACTAACGGTTTCTAAAGACTAGAAATATATACTGGGCTTCTGAGCCAGTTCATATTGCTCCACAAATTTAAATGTACATGCTGCCTGGCGGCGAGAATCATTACAAGAATTAACATTAATATTTCCGACAAGTATTGAAAGAGTGTATAGTGAACCAAGACTATCTGTTAAAAGAAGTTGTCCACTGGTCAGCTTTTCCCAAATGAAGGAAACCCTTGTGTTTTGACTCTGTGTGCCCGTTCAAACTTGCTTACCCTAACTGATCTTAGTGACATGAACAGTAATCTAAAAAACATAACTGGTGAAGTGAATGCTCCCCGAAAAACAGTGGAAGAAACCTGTAATTGTAGAGCTGGGATTCGCTTTATCAAAAGAATACAGATTCACTGTAGAGAAGTGTCCTAAGGTTGCGCCAGACGGTGAACAACATCAAGTTTTTTTTAGGTAAGCACGTGAGCCAGGGTACCCTGATGAATGAACCGAGTGAAAGTGACGGAAGTATGTTCGTTGTTTAATGCACTCACTTGTTGTATTTTTTTTTCTTCCTTAGGCGAGATTTGCTGCTTAAGTAAATTGTTCCTTTAGAATAGATACTGCTGTCAAAGTCAGTCTATACCTTCTAAGGGGGACAATAGTAGACCCTAACCATATGTATTTGTGACTCTTTGGGCCATCATCTGTCTCATAACGGGGCTGTGAGCTAAACCTAGAGTTAATATCATAATGGGGCTATCATCCTTGTAGCATTCTCTTGATATTTTATGACTATTTGTATATTTTTTTGATGAAATTTCTATGTGTTGTGAAGAAATTTTAAATGATAATTAAAATTTCCCTTGGAATTAATCAGCGTGTTGGTCAGCTCGTTCTAATATATATATATATATATTCATTGCTATAGATTTCCCACGTCTGTGTGTTTAACTGTCGTCACGTGTATGTGCGTGCCCGTGAGTAGATAGAAATATATGCAATATATATATCTGTGTTTAGACTGTCTGACGCCTTAAAAGCTGTCGTAGAGGATAGGTGAAAGAGAGAAGATTTCCTCAATTTTTTTCAGAGACAGCCTCTTTATCACAGTCTATCATCTCACTTGTGGAAATTCTATATTTTCTTTTTACTAACTCTCACTGTGTCTATCACCTATTCAAACCTATTCAGAAGGGACCAACCCAAGTCTTAATTCTCCTATCCAAAAATCTACGACAACTTCTTGTGTTCCAAGTTCCATAAGTCGTAGTCCGTAGTCCGTTCCAGTTCGTCGCCTTTAGAATCAGTCCGGTTTTCTCTCTTGTCGTAATCAAAAGTTTAAAGCAAACAGGTGATTGGCCTGTTGTGCCTTTGCATGGTGGAGGGGCTGCCTCCTTACGGCCTCCATGCAGGCCGCCCTCCTCCTTTTTTCAGCCTGGCTTGGGACCGGCCTAGGCGGAGTTTATATATATATATATATATATATATATATATATATATATATATATAATATATATTTTATATATATAATATAATATTTATATATATGTATATACTAGAGATATATATATAAAACGACCATGGCCGCACCAAAAAGCTGTTTACCTGGGGCACCAAATGAGCTATGTTCCTGGGGCGCCAATCACCCTGTTTTCTTTGGGCACCTGTTTTGCTTATCACCGGTCCTTTTACTACAACTATGACTTTGACTGTGAACCCTTCATGTTTCAATTTCATGTAATGCTTGTTTTGTAATAGAGTACAAATTTAATAGCGCAAAATTTAAAGTTATAAGCATATGACCAGGAGGCCTGCTGATCCCTGCAGAGTAGCTTATCATCACAAACTGACGCACAGATATTATTACCAATGACGACGACTATGATGAATTTGGTAACGCTAATGATGGTCATGATAATAGGAAACCCTATACAGGGCGAAACAACAGAGGCAATCTGATAATCAGAAGGGTCCCCCGTCGATCACGTGTTTCGGCCCCTTAATCTCTTTTGCACTCTAAAAGGGGGGGGGGGCGGGGGGGGGCCGCTC
>JAMPIV010004533.1:0-210980 GCA_024509875.1 Oreohelix idahoensis
ATAATGACAAGACAATAACCAACACCGTATATAAACGAAAATGTGTAAAAAACTAAAAGATAGGAAATAGAGAAAGACGCTCACAAACAAATTAATCAATAAACTAAAAAACTGAGAAAAATACTACGAGAACAACAATGAAACGTTACTTCACAACTATACACTTACTTGTCCCAAGAGACAACTAGTAACCTAAACTTCGGTAAGGTTTGTAATCTTAAACCGGAATTGTCATAGAATTGACACTTACTAACCAAATCCTAAAGAATGCTTATGAAGCCCTGGGTAAACTGGTATATAATCTCCATAAGTAGACATGAAACATAGAATATTTAACATGAAATACTCATTACAACAAATAGTACACAATATATATAGGAAGACTTGTTGACACAAGATAAAATGGCACAGTTTCCACAACATAAACCACTTATCTTCAATAAAGGAAAATACGCCCGTCCAAAACGCTGGGTATCACAAAGTCTGCTGAAGAAAACAGTCCACCGCATAAGGTCACCGCAGCTTGACACTTCTCACTTCAGGTCCTTTGTCCTTGCCACGGTATGATGTGTGCTCGTACACCGCATAGGTAAACATGAACTGTATTACTGCCAATCATCTACTTGAGGCACACGTGTAGAATGACTGCATATCCACTTGAATTCCCTCTGTACTGATACAACCTGATACATTCCCTCAGTAACTATAGGGGTACACCGTCTGTCAATCTCGTTGATAATCCACTTGAAAGGAGGTACTTGACATCTCTTGTATACTTTGATGGTAAACTTCTGTAATTGAGCCACCAAAATACTGGCACAGTTGACTTGAAAACTTCAATTCAAAAAGGAGAACTGAACCATGAAGCATATCTTGGCAATGGAAATGTTAGATATGTTATAGTCCTGTTTGTGGGAGGGTATTAATAAGCTGCACTCCATCAGATATGTTACCGCCTAGTTTTGGGGTAAGTCTTATATAGTAGGTATCACACCATGTAAGTTTGAAAACAACCACTATTGCACCCGTAGTTGGTGATGTCATCAGTATAAAGTTTGATAATGATGATATATTCTTAAATGCGCCACATAGCATAGAAGAAAGTCACATACCGGAGATGACGTGGGCATCACGTCCGAAAGTTTTGTCCACCGCCTGATGTGTACAATTGCAACAGTGCAAACCATAGAGTAGTCGAATACCAAGGTTGCTATACATTATATCACGCCACACAGGCTACTTATTATAAATGTCGTGAGTTCGATCCAACTTGAACTGAAAACCACCAACTGATACATCTGGTGGTTTCAGTCATAATAGTGTACCATAAAGGATTTTCATCATATAATAATAATAATCCATCAAGAAGGACTACTGGCAAACGCAGTACCAATAGTTATAGGCCTCAAATAACATTATGCCTCAGCGCTATATAATCCATCCAGAAGACTGCTGACCATCGCAGTACTACTAGTTATAATAGGCCTCAAATATATGACGTCTCAACACTATATAATTCATCCATAAGACTGCTGACACTCGCAGTGCTAATAGTTATAGGCCTCCAATATATGACGTCTCAACACAGAATACTGCTGACTAACAGCTTCACAAAATCGCTATACTGCAGTTAATCATAGTAATAGTTCCAAACATTTCCACTGTCTAGTCACGCCCAGGACACAGACTCTTCAAAAAATGTACATAATCTCTAAACACTGGCCTGTATACTCCAAGGCCTAAGGAACATTTCCTTAAATAAATTACATCTCATCTAAACACTGGCCTGTACACTGGTACACATTGAAAAACACTTCACATCTCCTCAGTGCACTTGCTCGGCACACACTCCAAAAAATCATTCTCTCATTAGCACACCCCAGCCAATCACAAATGCCTGGGGCTAACTTCCCGAGAACTTTTGCTCACAGCTCAAAAATAGCTTAGAACATTTATCTCACGTGGAACTCCGCCACCGTGACAAGCGTTCTGAATCTCGAAGATTCGAATGCTATACACTCATATATTTTTTAAATAAATTAACAGCTAGACAACAGCTGTTCAAGTGGGATAACCATTATAATCTATTACTCATCCCGGACTTATAACGATTAATGAACTTGCTTAGGTTTCGACCTAACAGGTGCACAGCGCAATGTACCCTATTGACCGGATCTGCTGCTCCAAAGATTTGACAAAACAATGGAAAAGAAAGAGGCCAAAGCTGTGATAAAATTTCTGATGTTTCAGGGGAAAACACCTACAGAAATACACAGGGAGATGGAACCAGTGTTTCGTGATTCTTGTCCTTCATATACTTCGGTAAAAAAACTGGTGTCAACAGTTTAAGTGCGGCCGCTCAAATGTTGCTGATCTGCCAAGATCTGGTAGACCAGCCTCAGAGTGCAACGATGAAAATGCAACAAGAGTGAAGAAAATCATTGACCAGGATCGAAAAAAGATAATTGTGGAGATAGCTAGTAGAGTAAAACTAAATGAAAGAACAGTTTATAGAATTTTACACAACAGACTGAACATGAGAAAAGTGTGTGCACGCTGGGTTCCGCGACTGTTGACACGTGAACAGAAGCAAACGAGGGTAAATTGTTGTCAACAGTTGCTCAAAAAGTGTCAGTCACAAAATTTTTTGGAGACCATGGTGACAGTAGATGAGACTTGGGTACACCATTATGACCCCGAATCCAAAATTGCCAGCATGCAATGGAAAACCCCGGGCTCCCCAACACCTGTCAAGCCGAGCGCAGAAATCTGCAGGAAAAGTGATGCTGACTGTTTTTTTGGGACGGCAAAGGTGTCCTTTTGAAAGATTATCTGCCTCGTGGCAACACAGTTAATGGACAGTAATATGCAGATCTTCTCACCAAAATAAGAAAGGTTGTGACCAGGAAACGAGGGATAACGCGCACTCAAAATCTTCGTTTGCTTCAAGACAACGCGCCCTCTCACAAAGCACGGCTTGTGCAGCTAGCAGCCAACGATTTGAATATTGAAATTCTTCCACACCCACCATATTCTCCAGATTTGGCTCCATCAGAATTTTTTCTATTCCCAAATCTTAAAAAACAGCTAAAAGGAAATCATTTTGACAACGATAAAGAGGTTATACTGGCATGTGATGACTGGTTTAGTTTGAAAAATAGGGTGTTCTACTTCCAAGGTCTTTTCAAGGTCAAGCAGAGATGGCAGAAGTGTGTCGATTCAGACGGTGGCTATATTGAAAAGGAATAAACACTATACAAAATTTCAGCTCTCTGTGATATGTCCTTCATGGTCAGGCCCAAGACTTATGTCAATCCCCTTGTAGTTTAGGAAGAATATACTTAGTAAACATCTGCTGAAGAACAGACACAGACAGGATCCAATGAAAACAGGTTACATGCAAAGATATTTCCTTCTGGAGACAGGTCACTTTTTCTTTTTAAATCTGGAGGCAAGTTATGTTTTTAACATACCCTCCAAGGTCATTATGATTCCCATCTGACCTAGCTACGGTTTAGCCTGCATCAAAGAACTTGGACCCCCCCCCCCCACACCCAATTAAAATCAAATTTCAAGTAGCAGACTCCTTCCAGACACTCATACTGGCAACAATGTATTTAGCACACAAATATATATTACTTGGTTTGTCGTATTCTGAACCTAAGATCTCCAGGTTCTCCATCAATGTGAGGTTCACCTGGAGATAAGAAAAAAACTCAGTGAAGAAAGGTTACATAAGAATTCACTTATCAATAAGGAAATTGACAATGAAAAAAAAATTGAACAAATAGAAACGTAATCGGACACAAGGATATCTCAGAGCAACTGTGTGGATATATGACACTGTGAATATATGTCATAACTTGTAATGCTTTATTTCCATGACATCTCATGTGTGTGTCAATCTCTGTGTTGTTTGCTTTATTTCTGTTGCATATGATATCTATCCATCAGCCTTGTTGTTTGCATCTTCCATCTTTTCTTTATGTACTTTTTTGTCCCTCAGTTGCTTCTGTTTTTTTACACATCCTAACAACCTGTCTATTTGCCTTTAGATTAGTTAACGGGGAAAGGAAATGTAATAGACTGTACACTTTTTTCTTTGCAGGCTCATTTTTAGGGCTTTCCTGAATGGCTATAAGTATTCACATAATGAAGCTGTTTATTTTTTCAGTGCCAAGTACATACTTCAATCTGTAGAATCAGGAATCTCTCTTAGCCCATATTTGCTAATCTTGACATGCCTGGCTTGGAAAATCCTTTGTGTCAGATAAACCTCAAGCCATCAAGACTCTCAATATTTCTCATCATAATCACGGAGAAAGATCAATTCCTGTCATTCAACCATTGATTACTTGTCAGCACCCTAAGGATCATAGGGCTTCAACAAACTCATGCCTTGTCCATTTCCTGTGCCATCAGCTCAAGGTTTTCCCCCAAGTCTTCCCCTTCCCCTTTTATTTATATCTCAAGTTCTCTTTCATTTACGTGTATCATTCATCTCCTGCTAGTGTATCATTTGACTCCTGTTAGTATATCATTCATCTCCTGTTAGTGTATCATTTGACTCCTGTTAGTATATCATTCATCTCCTGTTAGTGTATCATTTGACTCCTGTTAGTATATCATTCATCTCCTGTTAGTATATCATTCATCTCCTGTTAGTATATCATTCATCTCCTGTTAGTGTATCATTCATCTCCTGCTAGTATATCATTCATCTCCTGTTAGTATATCATTCATCTCCTGTTAGTATATCATTCATCTCCTGTTAGTGTATCATTCATCTCCTGTTAGTATATCATTCATCTCCTGTTAGTGTATCATTCATCTCCTGTTAGTATATCATTCATCTCCTGTTAGTATATCATTCATCTCCTGTTAGTGTATCATTCATCTCCTGTTAGTGTATCATTCATCTCCTGTTAGTGTATCATTCATCTCCTGTTAGCATATCATTCATCTCCTGTTAGTATATCATTCATCTCCTGTTAGTATATCATTCATCTCCTGTTAGTATACGAGAACTGCTTTGACGCTGTCTTCCTGTAATGTGCCTTGCTGCAACAGTGGTTGCTCTATAAGTAGTAAACAAAGAAATAAATGAATGAGGTCAACATGAAGAAACTACTGGCTGAAATGAAGTACCAGGAAAACATGTACAAACAACTCAGTACCTTCAGCAACAAAGGGATACTCTTGTCCACCTCTCATTCCTGGCTCTATTTCAATCTCTAGAAGCTTCTCTTCTGGAACAAATCTGGAAGAAGCAGGAAACACCCAACACTAGCAAGTGTGTGTGATGTGTAGAAATTTACAACATTCAGTTCTAGTGCATATTAGTTAGTTAGTTGCTTATCCTTTACAGGACGTGGCTATCAACCCCAGCTTTTATTGGCTGTTTGTGATTTTTCTAGGCAATTTTTTCATTCAGTAGTTTGCCATTGCTTTCTGAACGGTACGGCGCTTATACCATTGTTAAAAATCCACACAAAGCGATCTGCTACCAAACTGCCTGCAGCAGGTTTCGAACCTGGTATATCTGGATTATGAAACTGCGTTCATATCCATTAGGCCACAGACGCCGACATATTATCTTACATAAACAAGACTCAGTGATTCACCTATATCTTACATGTTCAAAACACACATAACTAGTATTTAGACATATTTACACAGTGGTATTATCATCTGCATTTAACAGTGAAGAATGCAGAAAAACTCAAGAGCCTAAATGAAAGAAGATATTGTATGATATTTGCTAATAAGGTGGGTAGAACAGGTCAGAGAAGAAATATACTGGCAAGAAAGGAAAGTCATGAGATAGGTGGGACATTGGAGATCTCAGCTAATATTGTCCTAGCCATACCAAAAGTGGTCAAACAAATCCAGTATGTCTTCTGGTATCAATACAAAGTTAATCATGAGATGCACCTGCCAACTGTTGGGTATCTACATATCTTAGCAAATTCTTCTTCCTGTTTATGTTCTCCACTCCTTAAGGAGTAAAATATTACATGTGGAAAATGTGTTCTAGCAGATGAGGAGGTTGTGTGTCCCATGTACAACTTACTTTTGATACTTCTTACACAACAGGTAAACTCTAGTTATGCTACGCTTTTCTCTCAAAAACTAGGCCCTGAAATCTCCTCAAATGGTCTTAAACCAAAAAAAAAAACATTTGTATCCCTTTCCTGTCCTGCATTCCATAGTGTAGGATTCAGAAGTATCCGTGATCAGCTCAACAGTCCCGCAGCACAGGATACATGTATTTCTAGCTTTCCAAGTCCAATGTCCCACTAAGTGCACTATTCTGTCAGTCGAGTTAATACCTTATTTGTCAAGCCTATCTTTAGGAGAGTTCACAGCAAAATATTTCTATTAACAGACAATAAATTGGAATAAGCATATTGAAAATGCAGAAGGAAAGGCCCGAAGACGACTAGGCATACTCAGAAAACTAGCAGGTACCAACTGGGGAGCAAATGAACGAAATCTAAAGAAGATTTATAATGGAGTAATAAGACCACACTTAAGAGTTTGGCTCAGCAGCATGGTCATCAGCTGCTAACTCACACCTGCAGTCTTTGGACAATGTGCAAAATCAAGCCCTCAGGCTCATTACAGGAGCCATGAAAACTACGCCAATATCAGAGATGCAGAAAGCTGCCAGACTACAGACATTGTCCAATAGAAGAGACACCAAAAGCATGATCCAGATGGAAAAGTACAACAGTATGCCAATGCACCCATGAAGGCAAGACTAGATGATCTGGCATTGGGACATCTAAAACGTAGCAGCTTTGTGCATCGGGGAAAAAGACTTAAAAGACAGCATCAAGAAGACCTATCCATGAAGACAACACCGCTGAAGCCCACCCTATACCCTGTACTATGGGAATAGACCAGCAGTACCCTCCAGATTAATACATTAATCAGTGGTCTCACAAATGAATGAGTTTAATGATCTGCAAAACCGAACGGCTACATTGAGTATGATCCAAGAAAGCTATCCCGAACAATCATGGATACATGTCTACATAGATGGATCATCAACAAGTGCTGTAAAGAATGGAGGCACCGGTATCTTTATCTCATATCCTGACAACCACTATGAGACTAGGCATATTCCCACTGGTAAATTCTGTTCCAACTATACAGCTGAGGTTCAAGCTCTAGAACAAGCTGCAAATATGATTTATAACACCAACTCTGACTGCCACCAGGTAGTCATCCTCACAGCTGCACTGTAAGCTCTCAAGAGTGGTAAACTCCTCCATCTAAGAAATGAACTAAGCAAGGTAGCTGCCAAAAAGAGAACCATACTTCAGTGGGTACCATCCCATTGAGGTGTACCCGGAAATGAAAAGGCAGATAAACTTGCTAAAAAGGGAGGAGAATGTGAACAAGAAAATAATGAAATCACATACTTTGAGGAAAAAAGAGCTATCCAGATTATCAGAAAAGAACAGAATCAACCCAACGACGACTACCACACTCTTGACCGGCAGGGACAGATCACCATTTTTCACCTCAGGACAGGGCATAACAAATTGAATAAACATATGTACAAGCTACGATTGTCTGCTTCACCACTGTGCACATGTGGATTAAACGAACAAACTGCTGAGCATGTTCTACAAGATTGTCCTCTGTACGACCAGTTAGGAAAGATATACTGGCCCAATGACTCAACACTAAACTCAAAGCTGTATGGAGCTAAAGAGGAACTCCAGACAACGGTTGAGTTCATCATGAGAACTCGCCTGACGGTGTAAACATAAAAGATGTATGGAGCTAAAGAGGAACTCCAGACAACGGTCGAGTTTATCATGAGAACTCATCTGACGGTGTAAACATCAAAGATGCGATCGCAAGAAGTAGTAGTAGTTGTAATACATAAACTCTTGCTTTAGTTTAATGTAATGTTTTTTTTTTCTTCAAATAATCTGTGTAAGCTTCATTATCTACCTTGGATTATATTCACCCACCATTATGTTTTATAGACTAATTATGTTTATTTGCTACAAAGTTAAAGTAATTTCACCTATCCATGGCTGCTTTTAATGTTGTTTCTTTTAGATGTCTGTTACTCCACCTTGTTGTCTAATTCCAGGTTACTTCCATTGTTAGGTTACATGCCAGTGCTGTTGCCAGATACGCAGATTCATTCTCACAAGATGTCCAAGCCAATTTATTCTTCATTTCTCTATATACTGCTTCTGCTAAAAAGGCAACCCTGATCAAATAAAATTTAATATTCCTTTGTGTTCCTTACAGAGCATGGAGCAACGACTGTACCTGGTCCACCTGCACCAAGCTTTCATATACTTTCAGTGGTGGTTTCTTGTTTTACATGAGATTGCCAACAACATGCAGAACCTCAAACAACTAGGTCACCTTGTATGACATGCCTGAGGGTGCATAACTATTAATGTTTAGTCACTTCTGAGATCCCCAAGAACTACAACTCCACCAAATAAGATATGCAGACACGTAACTCTATCTTCAGTTCAAGACAGGTTTTTCCACACAGGTAATGTTGCAAACAACTCATGTGTATGTAAAAAAATTAACAAGTGTTGTTAATTGTTTAAGAATATTATGACATGTTGTAAGTCTTAGATGCAACAAATATTTTTTTTTAAATACAGTATAAAATGTAGGCACTGTGTAGTTACTGGGGGGTCTCTGATGGGACAGAGAAAGAACAGAACAACTACTCCCTAAGGCATATTGTAGGGATGACTAATATGAGGTTGTTCAAGAGGCTGGCAAACATCATAATGTAAAAGACATTGCTACAGAAACCAAGAGCATGTGAATGATTGGTGCAGGCTGTCTGCCACGGGGAAGCAGCTGCAATATTTGATCCATACTCTATAAGGAGCAAAACAGAAAATAAAGATGATAAAATGCTAGCAGTAGACAATCCTGACTATAACCAAACAGGCACACCAGGAAGCTCCTGGCAGAAGAATGTACCATATGGATAAAAGTCATTTGACACACAAGACAGAAGGAGTTAACAGACAGGGGCAAATATTACGCAGCAGTGAAAGGTAAAAAAATAAAATTTATTAGGTACAGCTTTATGTGGTTGGTGTGACCAGTTCCCATCTCTGCCTTCCTTAACTCAAGCACAGTCTGGTACCCATTTACATCTTGGCAGAATGGGGAAAGAATTTTCCAGGTTTCCATCCCGAAACCCAGCAACTCTGCCACGACAGGAAAGCACTCTAACAAGCTGGCCAGTCAGATGCTAAGTATGCAGGAAGAAACAAAAAATGTAGAAGCATGACAACATAGCGTGCAGGTACCAAATATCTTACCGAATATTTGGACACTCGTCACAAACTTGCTGTTGGGTCATGGAGAATCTGCCAGGACCTAACTGCTGTGTTACCATCTCAGTACGACAATTGCACTTTCGTTTGCCTTTGGCTGCTTTTGCAACGGGTTTATAGCGCAGAACCTTCAGGGTGAAGAGTTAGAGATTAGTATTTTTGTTAAAATAAATAAAAATCAAGAACCTGACAGTATCTTAGTTAACATACTCCTAGAAGAAGACATTTAAATACCTCATATTTCTACCTTAAAGTAAACATTATAATGCCTGATAGTACACAGGACAACAAATATGTCGAAGTAGATATTCTAGTACGCTGTAATTCATCTTGAAGCAAACATTATAATGCCTAATTATATAAAAGACAACAAATACGTCGAAGTAGATATTCTAGTACCTAGTAATTCCATCTTGAAGCAAACATTATAATGCCTAATAGTGCATGGGACAACAAGTAAACATTCAACTACCTAACAGTATCCTGCACAAACACATAGTGAGTCATACCAGAGTTACAAAAACAGAACTTTTTTCATTCTAAGAAAAGGGCTGGGGTATCATGTTCAACAAAAGCCTAAATCTATATTTCTAAAATAACTTATCTTTCAACATTTTTACTACAAATTTTATATTTCCAAACATATGCTACTGTTCAGGAATAAGTCAGTAATGTCTAGTCTACTGTTAAGTTAAGCACACCTGACAATTTCACAAGTAACAAAGCATGCTAACTAATATGTGTTTCCCCATTACAGGTAATTCAAATGGATGAATGATATACAGAAGAAAGATGTTACCTCTACAAAATTTCCATTGTATAACTCTTCCAGGGTGACATCTAGATCTAGAATAACATCCCCACCACGGGGAACTTCTCGATCTTGCTCCCGCATGCCACCACCAAATCCAAACCCGAAATCTCCAAAAAAACTGCAGGAGAAAAGTAACAATTTTAAAGATGGTGAAAGTACAAAAATTATTTGTATTTTACAATATAATGTGTCAGAAATAATCAAAATTAAACAAGTGTCTATAAATTATGCAAAATCAAAACAAACGATATAACTAATTTAAAAATGCAAACAGTCAGGTTGCTTTTCAACACATGTAAAATTTTGGGCACTCCTCCGAATAGCGGTCCCAAATTAATCAATACGGTTTGTGTTAGAAAATATCCCTTACAGGGCCTCAATTGGTAATGCCGGTTCAGGGGCGACATGAAATGGAAAAAAAAAATCTAAACTTACAAGTTTTTGCCCGCTGTACTTGAGTTTTGGCCACTGTAGGACCACTACTGAAAAGCAGGAGAAGCAGTTCCGTGACATACGTACTTGATACGTGACTGGGTCACTACACTGTTGAGCTAAGCGCAAGAGGTTACGTGGCTGCCTGAAATTCTTCTTCTTCCTCGTTCGTCCTGAAAAAGACGTTGGTTTTGTTGTAACTGTTTACACCGGAGCTGCGATATCTGCGCCTTTCGGCCGACACATCCAACTTCAGCACGGCAATCTTTGGGACCAGGTTTGCCTTCCCTCTTTGATCCCTACTCTCTCAGCCACACTGCAGTGATGCAGCCTGTTTCCAGGACTACCACGTGGAGGTGGAGTAGGGTCTTGGTCAGCTCTGGTTCGCTGATCATCCTGACGCAAGCAATCAAGCTATGGGTCGTTGACTGCATTCTCTATTGCTGCATCTTTGGGTCACGCTGCCTGAAATGAGACTGACGTGTTTTGAAGGACAGTCAAGAACAAGGGTGCTTAACCCTTTGAGCCCGCAGCAAAACTTTCACTTATACCCAGTCCCCGAGCTTCCTGGTCCAAATCGTAAAAATAGCGGCACTATTATTACATGTTTAACAGTTTCTCACCTGAGCGAGAGTAAATTGCAATCAGAGATCGCGACCGGGGTGACAGGGGGAACTCAAAGCGATCATACCGCGTCGAAACATATCAAATAGCTAGGCTATTGTTATTTCATTCCGACTCGCAAAGAGTTCACGGTGTGTTTTTCTGTGAAAACCGAGAAAATGTTCCTAAACGGTTGAATATTTACCTAGTCCCTGTTCTGCTAACAGCTCAAGTTGCTGGCTACAGTAGCATTATTCAAATGTTGGAATAGTCCGTTGAAATAATAAAAAGTCTCTCCATCCTGCTTTTATGAGATTACAGGCTCATAGGAAACAGGAATTCTGAATGGCCAGTCTTCCCATATTGGTCTCAAAAACTGTGTTCCCCAATGAGAACAAAAAATATCGACGTTAGAGATATTTGAAAATTTACTAGTCACACGTTTAGAAATTGCCGCACGTGGCTCACCAAGATCTCTGATTTGACAAAGAAAGAATGGGATTACTGCTTCCTCAAGTATGTCGTATAAGACTAATGTGAGGTTGTGAAAATGTGAAACAAATTGCCACATATACACTGCTGCAAGAGTATGTGAATGTTTCGTGCAGGATTCAAGTAAGGGGACCAGTTGGAGTGGTAGTTCTGTGCTCCATAAGGTGATCAGCTGTAGTGGTGGTTCTATGCTCCATAAGGTGATCAGCTGTAGTGATGGTTCTATGCTCCATAAGGTGATCAGCTGGAGTGGTGGTTCTATGCTCCATAAGGTGATCAGCTGGGGTGGTGGTTCTATGCTCCATAAGGTGATCAGCTGGAGTGGTGGTTCTATGCTCCATAAGGTGATCAGCTGGAGTGGTGGTTCTATGCTCCATAAGGTGATCAGCTGGAGTGATGGTTCTATGCTCCATAAGGTGATCAGCTGGAGTGGTGGTTCTATGCTCCATAAGGTGATCAGCTGGGGTGGTGGTTCTATGCTCCATAAGGTGATCAGCTGGAGTGGTGGTTCTATGCTCCATAAGGTGATCAGCTGGAGTGGTGGTTCTATGCTCCATAAGGTGATCAGCTGGGGTGGTGGTTCTGTGCTCCATAAGGTGATCAGCTGAAGTGATGGTTCTATGCTCCATAAGGTGATCAGCTGGAGTGATGGTTCTATGCTCCATAAGGTGATCAGCTGGAGTGATGGTTCTATGCTCCATAAGGTGATCAGCTGGGGTGGTGGTTCTATGCTCCATAAGGTGATCAGCTGGGGTGGTGGTTCTATGCTCCATAAGGTGATCAGCTGTAGTGGTGGTTCTATGCTCCATAAGGTGATCAGCTGTAGTGGTGGTTCTATGCTCCATAAGGTGATCAGCTGTAGTGATGGTTCTATGCTCCATAAGGTGATCAGCTGGAGTGGTGGTTCTATGCTCCATAAGGTGATCAGCTGGAGTGATGGTTCTATGCTCCATAAGGTGATCAGCTGGAGTGGTGGTTCTATGCTCCATAAGGTGATCAGCTGTAGTGATGGTTCTATGCTCCATAAGGTGATCAGCTGGGGTGGTGGTTCTATGCTCCATAAGGTGATCAGCTGGAGTGGTGGTTCTATGCTCCATAAGGTGATCAGCTGGAGTGGTGGTTCTATGCTCCATAAGGTGATCAGCTGGGGTGGTGGTTCTATGCTCCATAAGGTGATCAGCTGGAGTGGTGGTTCTATGCTCCATAAGGTGATCAGCTGGAGTGATGGTTCTATGCTCCATAAGGTGATCAGCTGGAGTGGTGGTTCTATGCTCCATAAGGTGATCAGCTGTAGTGGTGGTTCTATGCTCCATAAGGTGATCAGCTGGAGTGATGGTTCTATGCTCCATAAGGTGATCAGCTGTAGTAGTGGTTCTATGCTCCATAAGGTGATCAGCTGGAGTGGTGGTTCTATGCTCCATAAGGTGATCAGCTGGGGTGGTCGTTCTATGCTCCATAAGGTGATCAGCTGTAGTGATGGTTCTATGCTCCATAAGGTGATCAGCTGTAGTCATGGTTCTATGCTCCATAAGGTGATCAGCTGTAGTCATGGTTCTATGCTCCATAAGGTGATCAGCTGTAGTGATGGTTCTATGCTCCATAAGGTGATCAGCTGGAGTGGTGGGTTCTATGCCCCATAAGGAATGAAAACGAAGATGAAAATGATGATTCTGCAGATGGCGCCAGTTTCTGGTTCACACATTAGCATGATAAATATCTTGGGCAAATCTATCGAGATAAGAGGAAAGTTTGACTAATCTGTTTTTACCAGCTTAAATTTGACAGGAATCTGACATAAAATTCTATTCTCAGTATTATCACAATTTCCATTTTCGCTCACTTAGTAGCACAGAGCCAAAGTTGCAGCAGGACCTTATAGCAAGTTTACACTACAGCATGAATGTGCTCCTGTGGTGATAGTTATTGTAGTACATTATTGTGCATGATAAGGTTGCCAGTCCCATGCATAAACGTCATATTACTCTTACGACGTGAACGAGAGAAGTTCTTACTTATTTAGTCGTTCCCCTTCTACCGTGAGGTGTAGATGTTTGGAAGAGAGAGCACCAGACTATCCTATCGGCTTAGTCCGTAGTCCGTTCCAGTTTGTCGCCTTTAGAATCAGTCCGGTTTTCTCTCTTGTAGTTCTCGTAATCAAAAGTTTAAAGCTACCAGGTGATTGGCCTGTTGTGCCTTTGCATGGTGGAGGGGCTGCCTCCTTACGGCCTCCATGCAGGCCGCCCCCCCCCCCCCCTCCTTTTTCAGCCGAACTTGGGACCAACCTAGGCGGAGTTCGGGAGCAAAATTGTATCAGTTTTATATTCGTCAACATCACCACTATGTACTCCGCTTACTAGGATAAATGTTCATTTCATTGCACTCCCCGCCCCCGGCAATGCCAATTTTTGACAAGTTTCAATATTCTGAGAAAGGCAGCAATTTCACTCCAGAGCTTTCCTTTTTCTATGTGCTAAACAAAATTTAATAAATAACAATGTTCTAAGAGAGAAAGTAATTTCACTTCAGAATTCCAATCCCCAATGATATACAACATTTAACAAATTACAATATACAGTAGTAACAGCAGAAACGTTACTCCAGACTTCTTTCTCTAGTGCCATACAATAATTCACGAGTTACAATATTATAGTAAAGGCAACAATTTTACTCCTTATTCCCATCGTTATTGATAAGCAACATTTGACAAATTACAACAATATAGTAAACATTACTCCAGACTTCCCTCCCTAGAGCTATACATCATTTGACATGTTACAATATTATAGTAAAGTCTGCCATTTCACTCCAGAACTCCCATACTTAGTATTATACAGCATTTGAAAAGTAAAAAGATTCACGGTATCGACACGATTCAGTCTACCCAGCTGTAAATGGGTACCTGACTTCTCACTTGAGTTAGGGAAGGAAAAGGCAGCAAGGAAAGGTACTGGTCACCCCACCTCTCTATGCATGACCTAGTATAGTGAGGTCTCTAACACTTCACTCCCCTACGGTAGTATCTGCTATGGGACTACCTTTTTACTCTCCCACTGAAGCAAATGACTATTTATCGATTCAGACATTACCATCTAGCACGTATAGTCAGGTACTAAATACACGTAACTGGTTATGGAACTCTAGACGGTAAAATGTTTTCAACACAAGGGTTACTTTCACAATTGCCTCCAGCTGGCAGAAAATAAATTCAATCTCTCTGCTCAACTATAACTCTATCAATACATTGATCAGATTGGCAATTTCTGTGTTTCAAGAGTAGTTTCCCATTCATTTGTACTCGTATATTTTTTATTTTATGTCAGAATGAGGCCCTGTAAGGGATATTTTCTAACACAAACCGTATTGATTAATTTGGGACCGCTATTCGGAGGAGTGCCAAATTTTGTATTGAAACAAACCCACCAATAACAAACTATCAGCTACTCTTCAGCCTCAGTAACAGAATTTATGAACAACTAATCGCATAATAGTTACCGTATTGGCAAGAATATGGTACGGCCTCGCACGTAATACAACCCTGAAGTTTTGAAGGGGTTCCACATGAAAAATAAATGTTTTTTTGTTGGGTGTATTCGCAAAACAGTATCAATGTTTTGAATTTCCCAGTCTTAGGCCCTCTGAATGCTTTTCTTGATGCACTGCCACTCCTAAACTTTTCTTCATTTTTTTCACAGATTCTGTATACTCTATTAGCCTTGTAAGCACCAAACATTTTACCTGCTTGCACGTTATTTGTTTGTTGCACCTTGCATATTGCTCTTAATTTAAAGTTCATATCGTAGCTTCTTCTCATTCCCTTGTTTACTTCAGACGCCGGGGAAGCCTTCTTTTTAACACAATCACTTACTTGCAGACCTGCCATGGGTACCATAAATACTACACAGATTCTGAATTTTCAGTTCCTTGACACTGATGTGTGCAAATCCTCACTCTCTCGCTTTGTTTTGACCTTGAGTTTATTATTAGACGCTTGCTGTGATTGTTCCTATTGCACACTGGTTTTATACACGCTGGATGCTTCCTCTCATACGTCCATCACTGCTGGTCTTACGTTTGATGCTGAATTCCAGCAATCTTAGCCTTGATATTCATCGATTACAGTGTCATTCTCTAATACATGATTATTAACTGCTATCAGTATCTCTCCCTTATCCATATCACAATACACCTTCCATAGGTGCTCGCGAAGCTAGTCTGTCAACTCTTTCATTGCCATGTACCCTGCATGACCAGGACAGTAGATCCACACCATCCAGCTGCTTACTCAGACTACAATGAATTCTATTTCTGGTAGCTGATGTAGTTATTTTGATAACCCAACTGGAAGCCAGTAGGAAGAGAAAAGATAACATGGTATTCCTGCTTCTTCAGTTAGTATCTCATAGGGTTCTGTAAGTAATTCTTTATAAGAACTGCAGTGGGCAGTATATGTCAGATCATAAGAAAATTAAAAACCACGGCATGTTGTCCACATGGAGTATACAATTCAAATATTGTATAAATGAATGTCTGACAAGCAGCCTACAGTGAACTTTCATAGATAACTGCAGGCGGGTCCATGTTGTGGGGGTATTCAGGGTCAGAGAAGTGGAGGGAGACACGGAGACACATGGGGGGAGTTAGAAACACAAGAAAGACTTGGGGAGGACATGCAAACAGCTTGCACACAGGTGGTACTAGTCAGAGAGCTAGTCAGAGAGCTTGCACACAGGTGGTACTAGTCAGAGAGCTTGCACACAGGTGGTACTAGTCAGAGAGCTTGCACACAGGTGGTACTAGTCAGAGAGCTTGCGCACAGGTGGTGCTAGTCAGAGAGCTTGCAAACAGGTGGTGCTAGTCAGAGAGCTTGCAAACAGGTGGTGCTAGTCAGAGAGCTTGCACACAGGTGGTGCTAGTCAGAGAGCTTGCACACAGGTGGTACTAGTTAGAGAGCTTGCACACAGGTGGTACTAGCCAGAGAGCTTGCACACAGGTGGTACTAGCTAGAGAGCTTGCACACAGGTGGTACTAGTCAGAGAGCTTGCACACAGGTGGTACTAGTCAGAGAGCTTGCACACAGGTGGTACTAGTCAGAGAGCTTGCACACAGGTGGTACTAGTCAGAGAGCTTGCACACAGGTGGTACTAGTCAGAGAGCTTGCACACAGGTGGTACTAGTCAGAGAGCTTGCGCACAGGTGGTACTAGTCAGAGAGCTTGCGCACAGGTGGTACTAGTCAGAGAGCTTGCGCACAGGTGGTACTAGTCAGAGAGCTTGCGCACAGGTGGTACTAGTCAGAGAGCTTGCGCACAGGTGGTACTAGTCAGAGAGCTTGCACAAGTCAGAGAGCTTGCACACAGGTGGTACTAGTCAGAGAGCTTGCACACAAGTGGTACTAGTCAGAGAGCTTGCGCACAGGTGGTACTAGTCAGAGAGCTTGCACACAGGTGGTACTAGTCAGAGAGCTTGCGCACAGGTGGTACTAGTCAGAGAGCTTGCGCACAGGTGGTACTAGTCAGAGAGCTTGTGCACAGGTGGTACTAGTCAGAGAAGTAAATAAATTAAGGGGCTGCTGTAAAACTGGTAAGGAATATAAGTATTTAAACCAATAAAATGGTAC
Source organism: Oreohelix idahoensis (assembly GCA_024509875.1). Lineage (NCBI taxonomy): Eukaryota > Metazoa > Mollusca > Gastropoda > Stylommatophora > Oreohelicidae > Oreohelix > Oreohelix idahoensis. The sequence goes on from JAMPIV010004533.1 coordinate 17,305, forward strand.
TGAATCAGTTTTACAAATAACGGTTCACAAGAAACAAGGGACGTTTCGGGTTTTACCCTTCGTCAGCCACAAACAGGTGACAAAGACAAGAATTACATATAGGTACTACAAAAACATACGATGATGAGAAATATACAACAAATGGGCGATACAAGCAGATGGAAAAAGTTTACAACAACAGTGATGAGAGAAAAAAAAGAACAATAATAATACAAGAAAATCGTAAAATCTAAAAGAAATACAGAAACAAGAAAGTAAATAATCAACGAAACGAAAAAAAGAGAATTAACAAAACTTTGGAACAAGTAAAGGTTCACTAAGCTCGAACCGAAGATACTGTGAAAGAAAGCAGTAGTATTCCGTCACAGAAATCGCAAGGAAATGACGTATAATAGCGACAAAACAAAAGATATAAAAGGATACGAAACGAACCAAAACAAAAACATAAGAAGATAAATCTAAAAGACAACGAATAAAGAATGAAAATGAGAAAAGCTACCAGAATTTATGCAAAATGATGTTGGATATTCAAGCCACCAGGAGCTAAAACGTCCATTTGAAAAATAAGACGATTCTCCAACGAAAAGCGAGTCTTGTCATTACCGGCACATGAAAGGAGGGCAGTAACATGAATATCGAAATTACCTGAATGGTCAGGCCTATTGAAATGAAGGGCCACCGGTAAATGTTTGCCATAATAGATGTCATTCAAGTGCTCACGAAACCTGTCTGCCAAACGCCTGCCAGTTTCACCAATATAGGTAATGCCACACCTCTTGCAGATGATAGCATAAATCAGGTTTCTGATTGAGCTTGCACACAGGTGGTACTGGTCAGAGAGCTTGCGCACAGGTGGTACTAGTCAGAGAGCTTGCACACAGGTGGTACTAGTCAGAGAGCTTGCACACAGGTGGTACTAGTCAGAGAGCTTGCGCACAAGTGGTACTAGTCAGAAAGCTTGCGCACAGGTGGTACTAGTCAGAGAGCTTGCGCACAGGTGGTACTAGTGAGAGAGCTTGCACAAGTCAGAGAGCTTGCGCACAAGTGGTACTAGTCAGAGAGCTTGCACACAGGTGGTACTAGTCAGAGAGCTTGCACACAGGTGGTACTAGTCAGAGAGCTTGCGCACAGGTGGTACTAGTCAGAGAGCTTGCGCACAGGTGGTACTAGTCAGAGAGCTTGCCCACAGGTGGTACTAGTCAGAGAGCTTGCCCACAGGTGGTACTAGTCAGAGAGCTTGCCCACAGGTGGTACTAGTCAGAGAGCTTGCACACAAGTGGTACTAGCCAGAGAGCTTGCGCACAGGTGGTACTAGTCAGAGAGCTTGCGCACAGGTGGTGCTAGTCAGAGAGCTTGCACACAGGTGGTACTAGTCAGAGAGCTTGCACACAGGTGGTACTAGTCAGAGAGCTTGCACACAGGTGGTACTAGTCAGAGAGCTTGCACACAGGTGGTACTAGCCAGAGAGCTTGCACACAGGTGGTACTAGTCAGAGAGCCATATCGTTATTTTGTTGAAGACCTTTGCTCCAAAGGGAACTAAAGAATAATGATCAGGACAGACAACCAAGTGTTTACACAAGTCAACTGCTCAAAGTCAACACATTTCTCTCTCTCAGTTCACTTGGTTCAGTTCACTTGGTTCAGTTCACTTGGTTCAGTTCACTTGGTTCAGTTCACATTTGAGCTATTATATGAACAAATAAGACAGCCAGAAAGTGAACAAGCAAGAGAGAGAGAGAGTAAAAGTATGATAAGACATAATTTAATGTCACCTTGAAAATGGATCCCCTCTCATATCACCTTGCTTAAGTCCCTCTTCTCCATGTTTATCATAAATTTTTCGCTTCTCTGGGTCTGATAAAACCTGAAATAAGTACAATTAAACTTCAGGATTGTGGCTGTACACTAATATGTCTACTGATGTATCTATGTGTGGCTTTTTGATGTAAGCCTTTAGTTAATGAGTGCTATACCGACTGGAACTGGCTATCATGTCTCTTCAATATCTTGCTAAGACACACACAGCCATGTTAGAATCACCAGATTTTTGTTATAGATATGACAATCTAAAATAGTACACAATGAAAATGGTAAACTATTTTGAAAAAAAAATTATTTGAATATAAATTATTTGGGCAGGGTTACTCAACTTTTAAGCAAGTGTATCACTTATTATTTTTAAGAATTCACCATCACAAACCTTAGCAAATTCTGCAGCTGGAATAACAAAACTTTATGAACCACAAGTCCCTACTCAGCCAGTATATGGTTTTTTTCAAGTATCTTGCCTCTCCACAACTTCCTGTCCCCAGTACTATTTATCAATTCTGTCGCTGATTTATTTCGCTGCCATGATGTCAAACTGTCCAGTATCTTTGTCTTCTTCTGTCTCTTTTTTCCTTCAATCTTTCCTGTTGTCCCTATATACCCCAGCTGTCTTCTCATAATGTGCCCAATGAAAGCAGACTGTACAAGGTCAGCTTATGAAAGAACTGCTAAAACTGTAGATACAAGAATTTCCACTTTTAAACTACTCTAAATACATTATTTTTCTGTGCTTCTCTATGGTGTGGAATGTTGAAGTAACAGAGAAGGAAATGTCAAAATTTTCCTCTTTCCACACAATCTGCCTAAGGTAAATTCTCCGAATCTTTTGGCCGCACACCATCACCAACCAAGAACTGCTTACTTGGATGCAACCTAGAGGAAATGCACACCATCATAGCTGGCAGATGCTGGAGTTGAGTTGGCCACGTCTTCAGAAGAGACCTGGATGCCCTCACAAGAACAGCTTTGCTATGGACCCCTAAAAGAAAGGGAAAGTGAAGCTGACCCAAAAAAAGCGTGGCGGAGAACTGTGGAGGCCAAGATGCAAAGAATGAACCAGAGCTGGGGCACTGCACATGTGATGGCCACCGACCGAGCAAAGTGGAAGAAGTTAGTTGCTGCCCTATAAGACACCATCAGGCATGATGGCCACTGACTGCTTTGACAGTCTTAGGCTAAGGATTAAAATAGAAGGAATACATTATTTAACAATAAATTATTCTAAGACATGGAAAGACCTTGAGCAGACGTCACAGGAGGGTAAAACTTGGATTGAACACATAGAAGGCCTATGCTCCACAGGGCACTGAAGGTTGCTACGATAATGAACAATGAAGTGGAAGGGATAAAAATCTGTCTATTAACCTACCTCATAAGCAGCGCCTAAATTCTGAAATCTTTCTTCTGCCTCAGGATCATCTTTATTTTTGTCAGGATGTAACTCCTTAGCTAACTTCCTGTATGCTCGCTTTATCTGGTATGTGTCTGCGGATCTGGACACACCTAGAACGTTATAAAAGTCTCTCCTGAAACCACAGAAGAAACAATGTGCCTGATTTATTAAAACATTCAGTCTGGAAATTTCTGTCATGAACTTTAATGATTATGGTAATGATTTTGCTGGTAATCATTATGGTAATGCTGATGATAATGATTGTGGTAATGATGATACATTCTAAGACTAGATCTTCTTCTTCCGTCCTTAGCCACCGACCGTCAAAGCAGTCAGTGGCCATTACGCCTAGTGGCGTCTTAGGGCAACAGCAGATAGGTTTTCTTTGCCATTGTTTCCCATCACGCCTGGTGGCGTCTTTAGGGCAACGGCAAATCAACCCATTTGCTGTTGTTTCTGTAATCGAAGTGACTGGCAAACGGGTGATCAGCCCGTTGTGTAAGACTAGATATACAGCTAATAATGAAACACTGTAAAATATGAAATAAATTTTTTTTAAAGTACAGAAAGACAACCACAGAAATAGATCACAGTTTAGCAGATTGAGATGTTTTGTACACATCTGAGAACAATAAAATGAAATTTAAAGTAAATGAATGAAACAAGCACAAGAACTAAGGAAGATGTCTGGACAACATACAAGTAAATCATCTAGACACAGAAAATCAAAGCTGCAAAGAACAGAGAAGAATTATAGATTATATGCAGCAAAGTAAGGGTGGTTACGAACACAGGAAAGTGTAGAAAATTAATATCTTCCAGCCTGAGAACCGACCACTGAAGACTCTAATATCGCACCCGTTCAACAAATTAAAATTGACCAGACAGGCATGTGTCCCTGCAGGAAAGACAAGAAGAATATGTCCTAGAAAAGTGTCAGTGTCCTCAATGAGCAGACTAACAGCATGGTCTTCACATGAGGGAGACTTTGAATGGCAATGAGATGAGCCTAGGACAGAACACCAACTTCATGAGACAAAGATGTGGTATAAGAGTGAACAAAGATGATTGTAAAACAAGCACTCTTGATACATGATGCTTAAAACAGATATTACCGTAAGAATGATATCTTTGTAAACACAAACTGCGGACAGGAACTACAAACAAACTTTTACTTACTAGAAAAATAGATGGAAAGGAAGAAAAAATCAAAATGAAAAGAGTAAGAATAATATACTATATTCTCATACTTGGTTAAAAGCAAAACTTAAGCACACATGACATGCAAATAATATACAATTTTAATTTATGCGAGTTAAAGATATTTTACCCGGCAAGAACATGAAGAAACAGTAGTAAGAAGTTAACCAAGAGCATCAACCAGGTTACCGTAGACGCCATGTTGAAACTTCCGTTTGACTTATCAGAAATGACATCCGGATTTACATTTATCCCGATTTAGCAGTTATTCGCATTTATGTGCCAAACGTAAAATAGGTCAATCTTTTTATTTATTAGAAAATACAGTTTTACGAAATAAAGACAAAGAGAACCCCAAGCTTATGAGAAGTAAATAATTAATTAAAATAATTAAATGATATACCATCAAAGAAAGAAAGAAAGAAATAACGAAATAAAGAAAGAAATATCGAAATAAAGAAAGAGAGAAAGAAAGAAAGAAAGAAAACAGGCAATGAGAATGTCGTTCTACCTTTGAAAGATGAAAAAGGGAGCGAGGAAGGAGAATCGCGTTATTTACTGAAATGTATTGTCTATTTATCTTGGTTGGTTAAACCAGTGCTCCGCAACCTTTTTTGCTTCACGGCACACTTAAGTGTCTTTCAAAATTTCACGGCACACTATAATACTTAAGTGGGTAAGAAGGTAAATGTAAAGGCAGTCACATATCAGACACTGACGTAGGGGAGTAAAGTGTTAGAGATATCACTATACTAGGTCCAGCTGTATGAGTAGGGGTGACCAGTTGTATAAGTGGGTGGATGGGGTAAATAATAACAAATTTAACTGCCATCACGAGACAACGATCTATAATTTTTTGTGATGGACCGGTGATTTCTTTTGTTGTTACTGCTGTTTAACTAGTGCTGCTGAGCTCGCCCTTTTTCCGCAGCCACGCCAGTTAAAGCATTTGCAGAGCCCGGCAGTAGGTTTCTACTTTCTGTGGAGAGTCCTGGGCAAGTGAACACCACACGCTGAATTGTTTCAAATGGAGCAGGTCATCTGCAAATAGGAGGGTACAGTTGCAGCAATTAAGCTCATGGACAAAGTTTAATTTGTTGAGTCCGGTATGTCCGGACACAATGGGCTAATCACCTGTTTGTCAAACATTTTGATTACATGTTTTGCCCAGGAGCTTTTTGCTCTTTGGGTCCCCACTATACCCTGTTTACGGGGTAGACGAGGTTCCGATTATGAGATGAGATGAGATGAGTCCGGTGTGTTCTGTTTTTAATAGGAAGATTGAGCTCTGCTTCACACATCGTAGGTTATTGATGTTGCCATTCTTGTTGGAATGAGTGGTTTCTTTATACAAGACACGTCTTGTAGACTCTTTTGCCCATTGGTTCAGCCATTCCTCTTTGACGTTGTTTTTGAGTATTAATTTAGCTGTCAGCGTATTGGCTCGAATGTTTGTCTGAACCATGCTTGCCCCTAGTTTTGCTAGTCTATCTGCTTTTTCATTGCCTGGTATGTTTGATCCTTTTGAATAACTGAAGACTACGATATCTGAGGTCTTGTAGATTTCTTATTTAAATTGGCTAAGTACTACTGGAAAGTGTTTTTTTTTTTTTTTTGCTGTAATTTCTGCTTTGCATTGGGTACACAATTTGCGAACAGTATCGTTCAGAGTTAAGTGTGACCTCAAAAATATAAGGGACCCACAATTCTTCTTCTCGAAATTGCTATCCAAACATCGATTTTCTGGTCATGCAATGGTGCCTCTTGAAAGGAATGTGAGTTGGCTGTGAACCACCAGCGAGTGTTTTGGGAGGTTATGTAGCCAGATAAGTGAAACCACGCTTCATCTGTATAAAATATGTGGTCCAGAACCTCAATACCATTATCCTGTATGAACTTCTGATACCACTGACAATAACGTATCCTGTTATCGTGATCCGCAGGTTTCAGTTCCTGAAAAGCGCACACTTTGTAAGGAAAGAAATTCAGTTTCCGCCGAACTGCTTTTTGTGTAGATCCGTAGCTTACATCTGTCTCCTGCGCCAATTTTCGCAATGATTTTGATGGACTTGCCATCAATTTATCAGAAATATCCAACAATTTCTCCTCAGACAAAACGGTTGGCCGTCTTCTTCGAGGAGCATCTGCCACCGAACCAGTCGATCGAATTTGGCGATGAGATCTCGGACAGTGTCGCGGTGAGGAACTGTGGAATTTGGAAACTTCTCGGTGAATTTATGTTTCACATCTTCTGTGTACCTATCACCAGCATGAAAAACATACTCCACGAGAAAAATGCGCTACTCGACGGTTAGCATACTGACGCAGTCAGTGACACACAAGGCACTACAGTGCTAATGTTCTCCACCCGTGAGAAATACTGCGCATGCATTATGATGCGCGTGAGCGAATGCGCAGAACTACGACGGTACAACCACTGCGGAGGGACTTGCTGTAAAGTAAATCTAATTAAAGTCAATTAAAATAATACTGTTTACTGTACCATAACATATTAAATTCATATTATTAAAGCACCGAGCCCAGTGCGGAGAGACTTCCCGATCACCCTGTGTGTGTGTGTGTGTGTATATATATATATATATATATATATATATATATATATATATATATATATATATATATATATATATATATATAATAATATATTATATATATATATATATATATATATATATATATATATATATATATATATATATATATATATATATATATATATATATATATATATATCTACAGTGCAGTCCACTAACGCGGAACTTGCTTAAATCAAATTTTGCTTAAATAGAAGCATTTATGAAGGTACCGGCCAAATGTCTTCTTTGGCTTTGTTCAAAATACTTCGGTTCAGTCGAATTCTGATTACAAGAGTTTTCGGATACGTCGTGGTAATTTGTCTGTCCCAACCTAAATTGGGACTCCTAAATCGTCTACTACTGTGTCCTTGATTTTCCCCCGTACATATCGGGTTGAAACATCAATTTCCGCAAGTGAAGAGTCATAGGCTTTATGCTCTTCCGGAGCCCCTGTATTTCTACAGTATCACCAGTGTATTCGTGGGCTTCACCAAAAATGGGGAAACTAGAGCCGAGTATTCGAGAACCGAATCATACAAGCACCGTATGGTTTGGTTACCCACGGTTACTTGGTCATTAATAGAAGGGTGGCTGGAATTTTGTTCATGTGCCTGGGGGTCATGTTTCCCTATCGGTCCCCTGATCAGGCAAGCGACATCATAAGGGCCTGCCTTAGGCCTCTTACAGTCCGAAGTGAAGTGCTTGTCAGATTTGCACGCCTTACAATATCGTCTTTCAGTTCCCTGGGCTGAATTGCTCTGTTTCTGCCTATGGTGATCTTGTGGTTGTTGTTGCTGCTGTTGCTGTTGTGTCGTGTTGTGTAAGGTATTGGTCGTACTCTTGGAGTCAGTGAAGGAGCCCTCCTCTCGTTTGGGCTGATTATCGTGCGGGCGCCTTTTAGCCGGGGTCACTTCCGACTGGGCGCTCTGGTACCGATCAGCAAACATACCACCTGATTAAGAGTTGCGGCCCCGTGCTCCGCCAGGAACCTCCTCATATCTAGGGTGAGCGAATCCTTGAATTGCTCCACGATAATCATTTCTTGTAATTCTTCGTACGATTCGTCGAAGGCGCTCAGTGATCCCCACGTCTCGAAGTACATAGCCAGACGTGTTGCAAACTGCTTATAAGATTCGTCCTTTTGTCTCTTGGTTTCCCGGAATTTGCACTAAAAAAGTTTGTGCGTTCAACTGAAAACGTTGAAGCATGGCTTTCTTCAACAAATCATAATTGTTGTTGTCTTACGGTGCCATTTTTAGGAAGACATAGTAAACAGGTCCTCGCAGGCTCTGAGATAACTTCATGTTGTATCTCTCCCTATCTAATCCATAGGTGGCAGCTAAAGACTCAAACCTAGTAAGATACAAGTCTATTTCCTCTGAAGCCTCGGAGTAGACATCTAACTGAAAAGAGGCCGCGCTTGGAACTACCACGTGAGAGCTATTTCCACCATCACTATCTTGAGAACTCCCCTACCCATTAGTGCTATAGCTAGATTCGATTCTTCTACCTTCAATTTCTAGTTCATTAAGTCTAATGGCACGGGCTTTGTTGGCCTGTTCCTTTTCCTTAACGAATTTCCTCTCCTTTTCAGCTTTCTGCTCCTCAAAAGCTATTTGCTTTTCAGCCTTCTGCTCTTCAAAAGCTTTTTGCTTTTCTTTCTCTTCGGCTTCTTTCTCTGCTTTAGCCTTTTCGTGTTCTCTCGCCATCTGTCTCTCCTGGCGTTCTGCGGCTTTCTCTGCCCTCTCCTTGTCTTTTTCCGCCCTTTCATGGTCTTTCTCTACTCATTTTTCCACATAGTCAATTAAATCTTTACCAGATAAACCCGTCTCTTTAGCCATATTTAGGTAAAATGTGAAAAGATTTTGTCGTTCGGCCATGCTGGGCAAGGAGATTGCTTACAGGCGACACAAAAATTGCAATTGCTACTTGTCTAAATCAAAATTCTAGCTGACTAAAATTATCTAATACACAACACCAATAACACAAATTAGGCTTCAGCAGTTATTTCCTCTTCCAATTATTTTTAGAGAAGTTTTTTAATTTATCAATTATTAACTTTACACTTACAATATTTCACCTTATTCATTATCTATGCAAGACGTATGAGCAGATCTATATACACTTATAACTAACAATACTCTTTCAGTAATCTAAATATTCTTGTCAGATTTCTAGGGAAATTAAGCATCGGGTTTCTTATTAAGACGAGGTCTGCAATTGTGATTTATCACAAATGTGTGTCCGAGTTCAGTCCCAAGACGAGACCACAACGGTCACGGATTGCCTCTCCTGCTTTGCAGTAGTGGTCCAAGTTTCCAAAACTCAAGAGTATCTAAACTGGGTCGTCAAAGGTGTTTACCTTCGCACAAGATTACTCTTGGCAGAGATATAGATAGAAGTGTAATGACGCTTCTATTCGAAAGGAGCCTTGACGTACTTTTAGAAAAAATAGAAAGACAAATGCCTCTGCTAAGTACACTGAGTTGGAAGCTTAACAATCGCACCCTCTCGCTGTCCATCCACCAATGTTAATCTCTCAGAAGAACTAAACTCTTGTGTATACACAGTGTAACTCAGGAAAAATGAATAGAAATCAGCACTATTCCTCTGGGTATTAACTGGGAAAATGTGTCTGGACAGCGTGAATAATAATTTGTGCCTGAACTAACATTAACAAGTTACATATATCTCACAAAATGATATGCTACACTTGAGGCACCTGTGATGTAATCATCACTCATCACTGCTCCAGTCGGAGTCTGGGGACACCTCTGCGGGTTTTCCGCACGACAAGAAATCACCAGCGCTTGCTGTAGTGGTTTATGAATATACTATTTTCGTATGTTGAGGTTGCCAGCCTCATATACAACTACTAAGCAAGAAACACATGTCAAATTCCCATTTGTAAAATAAATTTTCACAACTTACCCCAAGATTTTGGGTTATACACAATCTCCTTGCACAGGTTTCGGATGGACACGAGCAATTTCGGTGCATATGCTCTCGAATCAATTTCGTCTAAGAAATTTTGAATCCCTTCTTATGACGGGTATTCTGCGATACACTTGGTCTGGGAAATTAGTAATTCCTCTTCGACGGGTGGTCTGCGATACACTTGGTCTGGGAAACTGTAATAATTCCTCTTTGACGGGTAATCCAATTCCTAGGTTTCCAATCTTGATATTTAAAATCCTGGTCCCTCAAGTTTTTCAGTCTCTGTATTTATAAAGGCGGGCTTACTTTTTAAGGTTTTAAGTTTTCCAAATACTTCGATCTGACACTTATAAATATGAAATTCTAGGTCCTATCCTTCTCTTTCTGGCTTATTGGGAGTTGCTCGTTTGAAGTTGCGAAGCTGTCTGTTATATGTCTCTGAGTTCACTAGATTTCATTTTCAGTTTCCAGTTCAAATCACAGATTGTACTTCCTGGCAAACTTGCCAATGAGATTAATTGTATATTCCGACTCTTACTTCAATCCAATCGTAAGCTCTTTTCGCACTACGTGGGTTGGGGGTGTTTAAATTCATAATTTCCCCCGCGTGTTTAAAATATCAAATTTAATATTCCCACGCTTGACCTCTTTATAATAAGACGTAATATTTCCGGTGACATCTTGTGCACTCTCACAAACAAATGTGTGAACTGATTACCTATCTAAGTGCCTTCCGTCAAGATTGTTTACCCAGTCATCCATCCTTCAGACGGCTTTCTTTGCGTGTTCGTGCGCTTTATCGTTGTAGCCGTCCCACCCAGTATTATGTCCTTGTGGGACTGGGCACGGTATCCAATTTGTTATATATGTAGCCGTGTGCCTGTTATCAAAAGACTGACACCGTACCAATTAGAGGATATGTAGCCGTGGTTCTCTATTATATTACTTTTGTCTTTTTATTTTTCAGGTCTAGGTGAGTGTTGGTGTACTGGCATAAAGCTCGCCAGAGTTCTTAATACTCACACTCTATCTGAGTACAGCGGTTCGTTCCAGACTTCCTTCTATAGGTGGTATTGGTAGAGAACTTTAGTGGTAAATACATTGACGAAACATGACAGGGTCTTTATACTATCCAACCAGCATACAAAATCTTCAAGAGTCCTTTTTATTTCCATTTATTTTATTAACTTCAATAACTGATCCAACTGGTTCTCAAACAAAAGTTAACATTTGTTACATTTTGTACAGTATGCAATAATTAGTCATATATTCAGGAGGTGCATTATTCCTATCAAATGCCATTCCAAAATAATATGTCTCATATTATTATTTTTCATGTATTCCTTAATCTCTGAATTCTCAAGGCTTCTTAGTATATGCAGTCCTTTTTGTAATTTTTCTTCTGTGTCCTTAGTCTACGCTTCATTTTCTATTTCATTTTAGTCCAGTTATCACTTTTGAAATGCATAGTCTATACGAGCTGAAAGCATATCATGGCAGTGCGAGAGTAACTACTTACGTGAGTAAATTATGACGATAGCTTTTCCATTTCACAATATAAGAATACTTTCACACAAAATGGTTGAAAATCTCAACTATAGAGCCGGTCTGTAGGACGTCTTCCTACTTGGCTCATCTCTCAGGAACTCTGCCGGTAAAACTAACTTCTTGCCGACAATGTTCGTAGTGCTGAGCTGGCTACATTATTATTGGCTGAGAGCTCATTCTGTTCGATAAACCATTGGTCAGAGACCATGAGCTCAAGCGTGGTGTCGCTATCTTTAACCTGCATTCTTGTTATTTCTATGACAACTGTTGGGTAAAATCAGCGTGCCTAGTGTCAAAAAGTGACCTAGTCAAAAACTACCGCTCACTTCCCTTCTTTTAGTACTTCGGGTTAATTTTTTTTATTTAGTTAAGAATCTTGTTTGTTTTTCTTAATGGCGGTGGTCAGACTGAGAGAATAAGATAAACGTATTACCGTTCACCGGTGATAATGACCGGGTATTGTTACGATAATACCCGTTCACTTGGCGGAACGTAAATAAGTCTAAGGAGTGGTAAAGCAAATATTTAAGAGATAAAGATAGTCCCATAGCAGATACTTCCGCAGGGGAGTGGAGTGTTAGAGACTTCACCCTATTAGATTCAGCAAAGAGCAAAATAATGAATGGAAGGGCAAAATATTGCCAAATAATAAGAGATGGGAGAGAAAAATGAAAAAGAAAAGGGATACTGCTGGAGTGGCTGAAGGTGTGAGAGAGCCACCAAAAGAACACGTACAGACGTTTTTGTCACAGACTCGCATAAGTAGATGGTTTGTCTTCATTGCCTAAGTTATAGTACTACGTAGTTGTAGATAATTTTTTTTATTTGATGAACAGGCAATAACAAGTTAATATTAATATCACTGACAAACAACATTTTTCTTTCTTATATAAGAATAAGTGTTCTTAGGTCAGTTTCCTGCGCTGATTTCAAATTTGAAATCCGTTTATCTCTATCACGTCGGGTTCTTAAGATATTTGTAAATAAATATATTTTTGGGAAACCGTTATTTGCTCCGTTTCATTTTTACTATATAACTTTTAAAAAATTAATAAAATGCAAAATAATTCTACTTTTTATACTGCTAAAAGATGCATGACATATGTTACGTTATATTTCAAATAGTTACTGTATTTTGAAATAATTCTGAGTGAAATATGGCTTCTTGAAGTTGTAGAAATTCGGCTGATCTGTTCTGTTACGTGTACGGATATTTTACCGATCGTGTTCACCAGAAAAACTTTACACCATTGCTAAAGAAAGCATATAAACTTTATTTCGATTCGAAAGTTGATGATGCAAATAAATCTTGGAAGCCAAATGCAGTTTGTTCGACTTGTGCAAATACATTGGCAGGTTGGTTACGAAAATCGCCGAAGCATAAGTCGATGCCTTTTGGAGTGCCAGTAATATGGCGTGAACCGACAAATCACGCTACTGATTGTTACTTCTGTTTGACAAATATCTATGGTTTTACTTTTAAAACTAGAAAGTCTGTGGTTTATCCAAATATTGAATCGGTTTCGAAACCAGTGCCTCATGATCCAATCACGTGTCCGATCCCAGTTCCACCAGAACAATATCCGTTGGACGTGAATGAACCATCAGAAAGTGATATTTTACCTGCTTTAGAAACTAATTCTGACTCGGATTATGTACCGGTGAATGATGGTGTTCACTTAATTAACCATTCAGAACTTTCAGATTTAATACGTGATCTCGCTCTCACCAAAGGACAAGCGGAATAACTCGGTTCGCGACTCAAAGAATGGAATCTTTTAGCGCCCAATACTCCGATATCTAAATTTCGTCATAGACACAGAGAACTTGTTCAATACTTTGAGATGGATGATGACATTTGCTATTGCAAAGATGTAAAAGGTCTAATGGTGCACCTCGGTCATGAGCACATAGTCAACGAATGGCAACTTTTCATCGACTCTTCCAAGACTAGTCTAAAAGCCGTGTTATTGCATAATGGAAATTTATTTTCATCAATTCAAGTCGCCTACTCTGTTCATATGAAAGAAACTTATGACAATATGGCTATACTTTTGGCAAAAATAAAGTACAATGACTACCAATGGTGGATTTGTGGAGACCTAAAGGTCATTGCAATTCTCACGGGCATGCAGACTGGGTATACTAAATTTTGTTGCTTGCTATGTGAATGGGACAGCCGCAACAGACAGGAACATTATGCAAGAAAGGTGTGGCCTATCAGGGATCGTATGCAGCTCGGGCATAAAAATGTAATACACGAGCCATTAGTTAACAAAGACAGCATCATTTTACCACCGTTACATATAAAGTTGGGGCTCATGAAGAATTTCGTAAAAGCGTTAGATAAAACGAGCAAAGCTTTCACTTATCTTCGAGAAAAGTTTCCGCAAATTAGCGATGCAAAGATAAAGGAAGGTATCTTTGTAGGACCTCAGATTAGGAAAGTTATTGCAGACAAACAATTCGAGAACTTGTTACATGGTAGTGAACTTCGCGCATGGATGGCATTCAAATCGATCGTCGATAACTTTCTGGGAAATCACAAATCTGTCGACTATGTGCATATTGTTAAGCAGTGCATAGATGCATACAGAATTATGGGCTGTAACATGTCCCTCAAAATCCATTTGCTCGATTCGCATCTTGACTTTTTCCCTGACAACCTTGGCGAAGTCAGCGATGAACATGGAGAACGATCCCATCAAGATATCGCCGTAATGGAGTCACGTTATCAAGGACGGTGGAGTGTGACCATGCTTGCCGATTATTGTTGGATGCTTCATCGCGATGTACCACATGCCATTCACCGACAAAAGTCGACTGCAAAGAAATTCAAGCCTACATAACTGTTATACTTCTTGTACAAATGATGTTGTAATACTGTATAAGTTGTTAAAAAACTTCAATTGCGTATTTCTAGAGATCCCGACCTGATAGAGAAAAACGGTTTGCAGATTTAAAAACAGCGCATTAAAATTGACCAGAAAAACATAGAAATGTTAGAGAAAGAAAAAAAAACATTTTTTTTGTTAGTCAGTGTATCAGATCTTCCGTCAGTACAGTACAACGCTAACATTAATTAAACCTGCAAGTACGCAATCGTCAGGCCGACTGAGCGAGCACTGGTTCACCTCAGTCAGCGAGAAATCTGAAAATACGTTAAACTCTGACAGCAAAGGGACAAGAATGAAACCCGAGACACATCAATACTGAATAACAAACATAAACCAGTACTGGTAGGCACTCGTAAGAAAGAAGTAAGGAAAACAGCAGATAACAGAAAAGTACCTAGGTCAGGTATGGTAGATCTTACATCGGCTTACTTGACCTGCAATAGTCTTCGCTGTAGGATTCTGTGTAGGAACTGATAGCAGAGCATGCAAAAATACAGTCAAAACGCGTTTCGACCGATTTTACACTTGCTACTATGATACAAGCAATTAACCTGACACTACATTTTAGGTTTCGCTAAATTGATTTTAAAAACTTTAAAAGATGCAGAAATGAAAATTTAAAATCAAAATAGTTTTTTTCTGAATGGTTAAAATAATTGCTTCACGCTTTAACCACATATTCTGACGAAAATGTGCATCTTTAAGCGAAATTTTTGGTAAGCAAAATTTCGGATAAGTAGAAGTACTTTAGATGGTCATGGCGACTTCTACTTATCCGGACTGCACTATTATATATATATACTGAAGCACGTTAAAAACGCACCACTATTATTGTGGTGGATTTTGATGTTATGAAATGTTGTTGATATGTTTCCTTATTGTACTGAATGAGGCCAGCTGTGAAGGTCCCTGATTCTAACAAAATTAGGGTTGAGTTATCAGGGTACCTTGCTGCTACCACCTTATGGCCTCAAGCAGACTTATTCTTGACTAGTATGAATGATAGCTACGTCTAATGTCTAGGGATATGCAAGTGTGGTGTGATGGTATTATAACAATAATACACATCTATACAAACAAGTATTAAGGTCTATGATTAAAGGAAATAACACCTGGGATAAATTTGTACAATTAATAATTTTCTGTATGATTTATTTGGTCCTGAACCTAGTATTCTTCTGGTCAGGACTTTAAAATGAAAAGAATTCAAGATATATACAAAATGTATATTTTAGACCCAAAGGGACAAGTGTCCAAACAAATACTGTTAAACTATACTAATAGTGTTACTAAAATTTGTCTACTACTGGTTTCTAACACTGGATGGCGGTTTGGGATTCTATAATCACTCCCAGTCTCTTTAATATACAATGTCACTGTTAAGTTCTCTGGGGAAGAGTTAGGGTGCCAGATATTTTACTTAGCTGGGCACACTTGAACAGTCTGTACTTGGTGTCACACGATTTCGCTATGATAATGGCCAAATGTAACAGGGTAGACTCTGCAGGTCGCTGTCACTACTGTGCATGAAACGACTTCTCACTGCTTCTCATAGACATCTGGCACCGGACTAGTGCCAGATAAAATCCCTGTAACAATGAAATAATGTCTCCTTGTCTTACTTAAACTGTGTTTTATATATACAAAAGAGAATACATAAGAAATAAAGAGCTAGGTCATATCTAATGGACTAATCCAGCACATCCATTCCACAGTGTACCAGTGTTGTTCACATGTCTCTCCTACAAAGGCGGTACTGCATCTGCAATAATATTATTACTCTTTCTTTTCTGCTATACAATAGGATAGGTGAGCTGTGTCCCTCTGGTCACCTAAGAAAACCTTTTTATTTCACAAAACATGTGCATTTACAAAACTGGCAATGTGTTATAGCCTAATTATACCTTCAGGCCCTGCACAAATCAGCTTGTGACCTGATTACTTACAGTCGTGATGGCAGCATCTCTCACTCACATTTTTAAACAAAATATATATGAATAATGTCGGTCTTACCAGAAATTCAATGGAAAAAACACAGGTACGTTGAATAGCAGACTCCAGATATACTGCTGGCTGAACTGTGATGCCTATTACTTTAATATATACTGTATTTGCTTTAATAAGGCTAATCACTTTTCCAGAAATACACAACGTCCTGCTCTAGGGACTATCTTCTACAAATGGCGTCAAGCCTTTGAATGTACTCAATAATATGAAATGTTTTGACCAATGGGATCTACTACTAAGATTTTCCATTCAAATTTTTAAATCTAAGGTCCAATTTCGGTCCAATGTTAATGTACTTCTGCCGGTCTGTCCGTCCGAACTTGGCATTTACCAAAAATAAACTTGGTTTTGGCCTAACACTACCAAAAAAACATATTCAGTTTGAGCCATTCCATAATTTTTTTCTCCCCTTGTCTACCCCTTTCTACATGTACCCTTTCTTGCTTTTTTCAAGGACGCGTCAAAAAATGTTATCGTTAGTGCAAATCCAAACGAGCATGTGTTGGTCTGTCTGTACGAACAAATACAGTCTTTTCTCCATAACTTTATTTCTATCTGTCTGATTTTTTATTCGAAAGCATATTACCCATCATGACAAGACCAGCTCTAAGACTAGCTATATTTTATGATCTTAAACCTATTAATAAAGAATTCAATATATTTTCCATTTTGGTGCTCGTTGTTGTCTAAGTCTCAACTACTTGAATGTTATCAAAATCATCGCAGATCTTGCTTTTTTCCCAACAGGAAGTAATTATGCGTGTGTGTATATATGATTTTACAGTGTGCCTTTTGTTAGAAAATGTATTGGACTTGGCGGTTTATTTTTAAATTTTAAAGCTCGCGACATCGTTTTCGACACAAGCTAACGGCATCGTCTCGCACTGTCGGCCTGAATAGCTAATTCAAACTTCAAACACTTGACAAGCCGGCAGCATGTGTCCGCTCTCTCAATCTTATGCGTTCGTGTGTTTTATTCTTTCTATCTTTCCTGGAACCACTACGCTAGTAGATTTTTTCAAATTTTTATCGTTAACCCTTGACGGGCGGGTTACAAAGTCCAATACTACCAGCGCTGCAATAAGGTTTTTGACTACGTTCTATCCTACCTAAATCAATGCGTTTTCTGGCGCAGGGAAGAAGACGCGTTACAACTTTACTAATTCTATACATATTATTATGACTTTATTACATATAATGAATGATTTTATCGCTGTATCAATGTACTTCATCATACATCTCCCCACTTAAGAACATGCCTGATGCTAGTTCCAAAACAGTGATACACATAGATAAAATTAATTCCCTACGCCTGCTGAATACTCTGATTTGGATCACAGGGATGCCTACTGAGGAAATCTGCACCCACGTTCTGTGACCCCGGAATATATTCAATGGTAAATTGCTATGGCTGTAATAATAACGACCATCGTAATAGTCTGGCATTTTCATGCTTGGCCTGTGATAAGAATACGAGAGGCTGATGATCCGTTTGGACCACGAATGTTCTACCATATAGATAGATCTGGAACTTTCGAATTGCCCAGATCAAAGCTAGACATTCTTTTTCGCTTGTTGAATAGTTTTGCTCCGCTTTGTTTAATTTGTGGCTAGCACAAGCGACTGGGTTCAGCTCTCCCTCTGGTGACGATGACCTTTGCAACAACGTAGCCCCCAGGCCCACATTGCTTGCGTCACTTCTCACCACAAATTCCTGACTCAAATCAGGTAATTTCAAGATAGGCTTGCTTGTAAGTTTTTCCTTTAACTCTTGGTAGGCTGATTCACATTGGGCTGACCAAACAATTCTATCAGGATTTCCTTTGCGAGTTAAATCCGTCAGAGGAGCACAAACATAATTAAAATTTTTGATATATTTCTGATAGAATCCACACAACGACACGAAAGATCTCACGTCTTTCTTTGTTTGTGGCCTAGGTGCTCTCTGCAATTTTTCAAGGTTCTTGGGGTCAGGGGTCACACTACCCTGAAACACAGTATGTCCCAAGAACTCCAACTCTTTACAACCAATACAACATTTTGTTGGTCTAGCCGTCAAATTAGCCTCTCTTAGTCTATCAAACAGCATAGTCAAGGAGTTAATGTGTTCCTCAAATATTTCTGTAGCAATGAGGATATCATCCATAAAGTTTGTGATGCATGGGTTATTTAGTGGATCCAACAATTTTCGCATCATCCCAGAAAATACACTCGGAGCATTTTTAAACCCAAAAGGTAACATGTTGAATTCATAATGTCCTTCCAAAGTGCTAAACGCCAAATAAGGTCTGACCTCAGGCTTCACTGGAATCTGATAATAGCCTTTGCTCAGATCCACCTTCGAAAAATATTTTGCCTTGTTTAGCCTGGCAAATAATTGATTTGTGTCAGGTAATGGATCCACCTGATTTTCTGTGACAGCATTCAGTTTCCTGTAATCTATACACAGACGATGTTCTCCAGAGGGTTTTCTCAGCAAAACCACACTGGAACTATAGGGAGACTCGCTATGAGAAATAATTCCTTCTTTCAATAGGTACTCAATCTCCTCTTTCAAAGCTTTCTCCTTGGCAAACGGGATCGTGTAGGCTCTCATACAGATCGGTGTTGGGTCTACTAGTTTCATATCATATTCCAACAAATTCGTGTGCCCCGGTTTGTCCGTTAACACGTCCGTATGATCAGTCAGAACCTTTTGAACCTGTTCCCTTTGTTTTTTCGTCAAGTGTTTACTGACTTTTACATGTGCAGGTGTCTCACATGTTTTCAAGGGATACTCATGGGAGGTGAGCTGTTCATTCTTCATCCCTGTTGCTATCGACAAGGACATTAAGTGTGTTCCTTCCTGGATTTCCCTGTCCAGATACTTCTTTAGAAGGTTCACATGATATATTTTTTCTTTCCCCTTCTTGTCGATTTTATAATTTGTTCTAGACACCTTCTCTAGAACAGTATATGGACCTTGCCATCCAATTTGTAGTTTGTTATGGCTGCCGGGCAGTAGAAGAAGCACCTTCTCTCCCACAAATAATTCTCTATCTTTAGCTTTCTTATTAAAATAGGCAGCATGTTTTTTCCTGGCTTGTCTGAGATTATCATTTGCAAGTTTCCAGCCAGTTTTAAGACGAGTGGTCAGCTCGTTCACATATTGGTATGATGAGGTAACAGTCTCTTCTGCCTTCTCATCTGTCCATGTCCTTAACAAGGCTACATATGGACCTTACATTTTTCCGACGTATTTTTCATAACATTAGAAGCCTTATGATGAGGACGTTTTTTCCTTGTATCCTCACTTATAAATCGTCCACTACCAATTCTTTTCCTGGGGTTTTCTCCCCACTTTAAGTTCGTTGTGAGAGATCTTCTCTCTCTTTTCGTTTCCTCCAGTTTATATAATTCTGACCGAGGGATTGTCAGCTTAGTCTGGGGTAAAACTACTCGTCGCATAGTGGCCATTCTAATACATTCAAGTGAAGACTGTGTGTGAAAAGGGGGTTCCCATTCCATTTTGTCTACATTATTAATTTTATTTTTATTTCCATTTTCAGGCCTAAGTTTGCCCCGTGGCGTTTCTAAGTCCTGATTATTATTGTCCCCACTTGTGGGTGTTCCCTCATGAAATATGCCGCAGGCTTCGACAAAATTCTTAATAATTATCTTTTCATCTGGCCAATAATATTTTTGAGAAACCTTTTGGCAGATGGTACCTACTTTCTCGTGGTCCCCATCTTTTCCAACATGTAAACTCCGTATTACGTCTGCCCTAAACATCTTGGGAAGTACCAGTTGTCCGTGACCCTTTGAACCAGTTCCGGCCTTCCTATATAACAATTTATTCTTCATGTAAAATTCTCCTTTGCTTGGAGGTGTATGGCAGTTACGCAATTTTTGGAAGCACGGCTTCAGTGACCTATCCTCAGCCTGTGCCTTCCTCATCTCTTCTAGATGAGTATTTATAGGTTCATATTCTTCCTTCTTGGACTGTGATCTGGTCTGCACTGTTGCCATGGGAGCCCCCCCCCCCCCCCAAGAAGACATAACGACACCCCAATATCAGAGTGTAAATGGGTGCGTTTATCACTGTTGCTCTGATTACTCCTTCCACATAGCGAGTTTTCACCGTTATCCTGGCAATGGGAAGTGTCATAAGTGGTATGTCCTTGGTCGCCCCTTGTATCTCCACTGTTTCTGTGGTATACTGATCTGGGTTCACCAAGTGCGCACTCACAACAGAATCAAAATCTAAGCCTTTATCATAGAGACACCTAATGGTGACCCCATTGCAGACTACATCCTCACACACTGGGGGGTGATAAGGTTCCTGCTGTCCAGTAGGTTTGTCCTTTTTTCCCTTGTTCCCCATCTTCATAGCAGCAAATCCAGAAGTTTTCTTATGACAAAATTTGATGTCATGACCTTCCCTCTTACACCATTTACAATATAATCTACCTTGATGAAAAGGTTTTCTTTCATCATATTTCCTATCATTGAATTGTGGGTTTTTGTTTCTAAAATCATTGCGTGGCCTATCAAAATTGTGCTTACCTTTGTTCCCCTGATCTTTGTTATCAAATCTATTAGAGTTTTGTGGAGCCTTATAATTGTCAATCTGTTTCTTTTTAGCACCAGCTACCTCTGCCTGGGCTGCCTGATACCTCTCAGCGACATTAAGTAACTAACCCAGCCTCTCTGCACCTTGTTCCATGAGAAACTTTCTCAAGTCTGGAGCCATGGACTCTCTCAATTGCTCAATAAGGATCATCTCTTTAAGATCTTGGGTTTTCCCCAGAGCAGTCTATTTCTCCAAGTACGTCTCTAAACGTGCAGAGAACTGGTGATAGGTCTCACCTGACAGTAGTTTGGCATTTCTAAACTTTTTCCTGTAAATTTCTCCGTTCTTTTCATACCTTAGCAAAAGAGCCTGGTTTAACATGTCATAATTGTCTTGGTATTCTTTGCTCATCTTGGCAAACACTTCATAAGATGTTCCCCTAAGACCCTGAGATAACTTTAAACTCCACCTTTCCCTCTCCAACCCATAGGTGGTGGCTAAAACCGCAAATCTAGACAAAAATTACTCAATGTCATCGTCCCTCTCAACAAAATGGTCTAAATGGAACCCCATAGCTGAAGTTGAGGCTCCCTGACTAGCAGTGGCATCGGAGGTAGAAGGGCTGGCACCATTTTCAGGAGCATGGCCTTGAAATTCGAACTCTTTTAGTCGTAGCTCGTGCTCCCTCTGTAATCTCTTCTGGTTTTCAGCTTCCCTCTCTGCAGCCAATCGCTTGTCTTCCCTTTCAGCTTCCAGTCTTTTTTCCTCTGCTTCCCTTTCGGCCTTTTTTTTATCAAATTGGAGCCGCTTTATTTCAGCCTCCCTATCCGCCTCCAATGCCCTAGCCTCTTTGTCAGCCTCAATCTGCAACCTTTTAATTTCTTTATCAGTCTCTACCTGTATTCTTTTCTCCTCAGCTAGTCTATCTGATTCTAATTTTCTTTCATCAGCCAACCTCTTATCTTCTCGTGCAATAAATTTATCAACCTCTGAGGTTACATACTGGACCAACTCTGGTCCATCCATATTCATCTCTTTTGCAGCCAGCACAGCAGCAGATCTGAACTTTGCTAGGTCTGCCATAATATCAATCTTTAAAATGTTCTAATACAATTTTCAAAACTCTTAATTAACAGAGTACTAACTCTAACTAATTAATTAACCAATCAATTAACTAATTACTGGCTCTTAACAGTTCATCAGCTTTTATTTTCCCCTTTAAATACTTTTATAACTTTTGGGGACACTTGTGCTACAATATTTGAATTTCTAAACAACTAACAAGTTCAAATCCCGGAAGAAGAGACCCCAATTTATTGTGGTGGATTTTGATGTTATGAAATGTTGTTGATATGTTTCCTTATTGTACTGAATGAGGCCAGCTGTGAAGGTCCCTGATTCTAACAAAATTAGGGTTGAGTTATCAGGGTACCTTGCTGCTACCACCTTATGGCCTCAAGCAGACTTATTCTTGACTAGTATGAATGATAGCTACGTCTAATGTCTAGGGATATGCAAGTGTGGTGTGATGGTATTTTAACAATAATACACATCTATACAAACAAGTATTAAGGTCTATGATTAAAGGAAATAACACCTGGGATAAATTTGTACAATTAATAATTTTCTGTATGATTTATTTGGTCCTGAACCTAGTATTCTTCTGGTCAGGACTTTAAAATGAAAAGAATTCAAGATATATACAAAATGTAAATTTTAGACCCAAAGGGACAAGTGTCCAAACAAATACTGTTAAACTATACTAATAGTGTTACTAAAATGTGTCTATTACTGGTTTCTAACACTGGATGGCGGTTTGGGATTTTATAATCACTCCCAGTCTCTTTAATATACAATGTCACTGTTAAGTTCTCTGGGGAAATAGTTTATTCTTGTTATACAGGGGGGTGCTGGTCGTAAAGCTGATGTAGAGTTAGGGTGCCAGATATTTTACTTAGCTGGGCACACTTGAACAGTCTGTATTTGGTGTCACACGATTTCGCTATGATAATGGCCAAAAGTAACAGGGTAGACTCTGCAGGTCGCTGTCACTACTGTGCATGAAACGACTTCTCACTGCTTCTCATAGACATCTGGCACCGGACTAGTGCCAGATAAAATCCCTGTAACAATGAAATAATGTCTCCTTGTTGATATCTTACTTAAACTGTGTTTTATATATACAAAAGAGAATACATAAGAAATAAAGAGCTGGGTCATATCTAATGGACCAATCCAGCACATCCATTCCACAGTGTACCAGTGTTGTTCACATGTCTCTCCTACAAAGGCGGTACTGCATCTGCAATAATATTATTACTCTTTCTTTTCTGCTATACAATAGGATAGGTGAGCTGTGTCCCTCTGGTCACCTAAGAAAACCTTTTTATTTCACAAAACATGTGCATTTACAAAACTGGCAATGTGTTATAGCCTAATTATACCTTCAGGCCCTGCACAAATCAGCTTGTGACCTGATTACTTACAGTCGTGATGGCAGCATCTCTCACTCACATTTTTAAACAAAATATATATGAATAATGTCGGTCTTACCAGAAATTCAATGGAAAAAACACAGGTACGTTGAATAGCAGACTCCAGATATACTGCTGGCTGAACTGTGATGCCTATTACTTTAATATATACTGTATTTGCTTTAATAAGGCTAATCACTTTTCCAGAAATACACAACGTCCTGCTCTAGGGACTATCTTCTACAAATGGCGTCAAGCCTTTGAATGTACTCAATAATATGAAATGTTTTGACCAATGGGATCTACTACTAAGATTTTCCATTCAAATTTTTAAATCTAAGGTCCAATTTCGGTCCAATGTTAATGTACTTCTGTCGGTCTGTCCGTCCGAACTTGGCATTTACCAAAAATAAACTTGGTTTTGGCCTAACACTACCAAAAAACATATTCAGTTTGAGCCATTCCATAATTTTTTTCTCCCCTTGTCTACCCCTTTCTACATGTACCCTTTCTTGCTTTTTTCAAGGACGCGTCAAAAAATGTTACCGTTAGTGCAAGTCCAAACGAGCATGTGTTGGTCTGTCTGTACGAACAAATACAGTCTTTTGTCCATAACTTTATTTCTATCTGTCGGATTTTTTATTCGAAAGCATATTACCCATCATGACAAGACCAGCTCTAAGACTAGCTATATTTTATGATCTTAAACCTATTAATAAAGAATTCAATATATTTTCCATTTTGGTGCTCGTTGTTTTCTAACTCTCAACTACTTGAATGTTATCAAAATCATCGCAGATCTTCCTTTTTCCCGGCAGGAAGTAATTATGCGTGTGTGTATATATGATTTTACAGTGTGCATTTTGTTAGAAAATGTATTGGACTTGGCGGTTTATTTTTAAATTTTAAAGCTCGCGACATCGTTTTCGACACAAGCTAACGGCATCGTCTCGCACTGTCGGCCTGAGTAGCTAATTCAAACTTCTAACACTTGACAAGCCGACAGCATGTGTCCGCTCTCTCAATCTTATGCGTTCGTGTGTTTTATTCTTTCTATCTTTCATGGAACCACTGCGCTGGTAGATTTTTTCAAATTTTTATCGTTAACCCTTGACGGGCGGGTTACAAAGTCCAATACTACCAGCGCTGCAATAAGGTTTTTGACTACGTTCTATCCTACCTAAATCAATGCGTTTTCTGGCGCAGGGAAGAAGACGCGTTACAACTTTACTAATTCTATACATATTATTATGACTTTATTACATATAATTAATGATTTTATCGCTGTATCAATGTACTTCATCACAATTATATATACTGATGCCGAGAAGCAGGAAAAAAAAAGGTGTGGGAATGGATTTTCTCCGTGTTTGTCATGAGGTAGAAAGCGAATGGCTGCTGGAATGGAAAGTGCATGATTCAACCCACGGGTTTGTGTACAGACTACATGAAAACAATGAAAGTTACACGTGCAACACGATTCCCAACAGCTTTGACCCTGAAAATGTGTACGCGTTGTGGCAGTATACTCGGTATAAAAAGGCCGTTGAGACAAAACACCCAGTACATGTGCTTGAAATGCCACGACTATCTGAAAACGACCGCCAACGAGCCATTGGTATGTTGGAGACCGGAATGAGCTCGCGGGCCATTGCCAGAAGGATGAATTGCTACCACAGCACTATTGTACGTCTCAATGAACGTTACGGAACCACTGGCAGTGCCCGGGATAGACTTCGGAGTGGCCAACCACGAGTTACTACCCCTGCGCAAGATCTTCATATTGTGCTGAGTCACCTAAGGAATCGTTCTCTCCCGGCAAGTCAAACAGCAAGAGCAATAGTGGGTAGACGTGGGCAAGTCTCTCGAATGACAGTCATACGACGACTCAGAGATACAGGCCTTACTGCAAGACGACCTTATGTTGGGCCAAACATGACTCACAGACATCGTCAGCAGCGCCTGCAATGGGCAGACCAACATGTCAGATGGACTAGACTGCAGTGGAATGCTGTCCTATTCACAGACGAGAGCAGATTCAACATATCCTTTGCTGATGGACGTATGCGGATTTGGCGACGGTGTGGAAAGCGCTTTGCAGATTGCTGTGTTCGTCAGCACAACCGATTTGGAGGTGGCAGTATTCACATTTGGGGAGGATTCAGTTTTCACCATCGCTTGCCTCTTCACGTCTTCCGTGGAAATGTTAATGCTGTGACATATCGAGATGAGGTTCTGGATGCATTTGTTGCTTCTGCGCTCACAAATTATCCAGACTTGCAGCTTCTCCAGCAGGATAACGCACGTGCGCACACCGCACGTATTACGCAGCAATATCTACAGCAGCAGAACATTGTGACCATTGATTGGCCTGCCCTATCACCAGACATGTCCCCTATAGAACATCTGTGGGACGAGCAGAGTCTACAGGCAAGGTTCTCCAGCTAATCTGCAACAGCTCGAAGCTGCTCTTGCGCGTGAATGGGACTTGATTCCCCGGAATCTCCTTCATAGACTTGTGCGTTCCATGCGGAGCCTCTGCCAAGCTTGTTTGCAAGCACACGGTGGACATACCAGATACTGAGCATAGTGTGTGAATTTTTTTTTATTGGTTGCATTTTTGGTTTTCTCCCTTGCCTGCACAGAATGCAATGAATTTCATAACAATCAAATGTACAAATTAATGACCAGCATGGATTCATAAGAAAATGAATAAAGATTCCAAATATATAAACTTGTAAACACTTATATTTACATTTCACTGTTCCTGGATTATACAGGTGGTGCGTTTTTAATGTGCTTCAGTATATATATATATATATATATATATATATATATATATATATATATATATATATATATATATATATATATATATATATATATATATATATATATATATATATATATATAGTATAAAGAATTGGTTGGTGTAGGATGGTCTGTAATATTGTTTATTCATCTACCTCTTGGTGTTCCTCGTGCTATAAAACCAGATATTTGACTTGTAGGCACGTCAATGATCAATCTCCTCGTGCTATAAAACCAGATATTTGACTGTTGTAGGCACGTAAATGATCAATCTCCTATAAAACCAGATATTTGACTGTTGTAGGCATGTCAATGATCAATCTCCTCGTGCTATAAAACCAGATATTTGACTGTTGTAGTTATGTCAATGATCAATCTCCTCGTGCTATAAAATCAGATATTTGACTGTTGTAGGCACGTCAATGATCAATCTCCATTCTCATCAGATCGCTAAACACTTCATTTTCTATTTCTCTATGTATTTGATGCAGGATAGAGTTCCTAAAATTGTTCTTTTAATCTCATATAAAGGCACGTTATCGCCCAGAAATCATGCATCGCACACTTGTAAATAAACATGTGCATTTCAAGATTGCAATCCTCATGCATTAAATATAAATTTTTTTTTTTCTGGAACTGGAAAAATGCATGATAAATTAATATGCAAATTGTGCTGCGCAGCCCTCGAGACTTTTTTACGTATCCTCGGGGGTTAGGATCCACACTTTGGGAAACACAGCGCGTAAGCATAAAATACGCACGTGTGTGAATGACATGGACTACCTTGAGATCTATATATGTGCGCCAGGATATCAATAAACATAAAGCCTGCTTCTGTATCGATACCAGGTGTGATAAGGCTAACAAATCTTTTCAGTTTATCACACGGCATCTTATTTTACAAATAAAATCGACATTCTTCTTCTTCTTCTTCGCACTCTTCGTACACTCTCAGACGTCCACTTGAATGTTCTCAAAGAAAGCAGTAGTCAGTTTGAGGCTATTTGAATCCCCGTAAAGCTTTTCCACGAAAGGAGCTTGCGTCGGCCATATGCGCTTTCTCTGTACCGCATATAAGGGGCAACTTTGAAGCAGATGTTCAGCAGTCATTTTACCAGTGCCACAGTTACACTGATCGGTAGTTCATATTGTCACATAATATCTTTTGTTGCGCACATGGGCTTTGATGGAATAAACATATATTTTGGTGCGCACATCAGCTTTAAAAGGAAATGGTGCAAAAGAGTGCAATGGAGTGGAGTGAACAGGAAGCCTGACAGAGAAAGATGTCAGTTGGCCGGCTTTAGAAGCCGTATTGAATTTTATCGTGCTCTCTTTATGGTCGCTGGGTTTTGTACAGCATTGTTGTATATTCCAAGGGTAGTAGGACTTGTTGATCCAGCCATATGGTTATTGCTGACAATTTATTGCTATTGTTATTGAATTCATACGTGTCTCATTGTTATTATTAAAAAGGGAGATTGTCAGCATGCCTTCGTGTACGCTTTGTGAATGGCGTTTACAAGTACACCAATACCTCGACTTTCGTCGCTTCGACTTTCGTCGCTTCGCTCTTTCGTCGGTTTTCAATTCTAACCACGTTTCCAAATTTCGTCGCTCGCTTCGCTCTTTCGTCGCATTTGGTCACAACTGCGCGTCATCTTGATTCTTTCGTCGTTCAGTCTTTGAACAGAAATCGTTCGGTGTGCATTATTTTTTTTAAGTTGTCCGCATTGAATCTCTTATATTTGTCATTAAACATATTAATACTACTTATTTTTGTGATTAAAATAACAAAACTATTCATACTATATTATTTTTGTGATTATACTGTAAACAGTTCATAGTTATTTTAGTGATAACAGTCTAATGACAGTGTTCATATCGTGATTATACGACACGTGTACAGTTTTCATACTGTACTTTTGTGTGTGATTAGGCCTTATACAGTACTGCTTATTTTTCTGCTTTAATATATTCATAATGGGTCCTAAGAGTAGTGACAAAGTTAAAAGAACCCATAAGGTTCTCAATTTGCAAGAAAAGCTTAAGCTAATCAAGCTTAATGAACAAGGCATCGTAAATGCTGAAAAAGGCCGCAGGCTAGGTGTACCAAGCACTACAGTTAGAACAATTGTAAAGAACAGAGCTAAAGTGTTAGAGGAAATTAAAAACGCTACGCCAGTGCATACCAAACTTATTAGAAAGCGGCACAATTTAATTGGTGAGATGGAGAAAGTGTTAAATGTGTGGATTGAAGACCAAGTCAGCTACAACATTCCTCTACGCCAAGATCTTATCCAGGCTAAAGCACAACCTTTATTTAATGCAATGAAGGCTGAACAAGGAGAGACATCAGCTGAAGAGACACTTGGAGCTAGCAGGAGCTGGTTTGAGAAATTTAAGAAAAGGTCTAATTTGCATAATATAGCAGTGAAGGGAGAATCAGCTAGCGCAGATACCGCAGCTGCAGGAGCTTTTCAAGTGAAGCTTGAAACAATTATAGAAGAAGTTGGCTACACAAAGCAGCAGATCTTCAACGTAGAATAAATTTCGACAGAAGTTCAAAAGTAAATAGTGGGCTAGAACTCCAAATAGCCTGTTACAGAGAACTTCTTAGGGAAAGGAAGAAGACATCAATGAGGTAAACGTCTTTGCTCTCCTTTTTCAAGACACAACCGCCACAACCAACTTCAGTCACCCCTCCCTCTAACCCTTTAGATTCCGAGCCATCAACATCAGCCCCAGCCCCAGTTAGATCTCCTTCAAAGTGCCCTTCTCCTAAAAGAATTAGATTGAAATCCTCCAGTTCTGAAGATGAGCCACCTCAATTTTCTCCATCTGGTTTTCTAAGTCTAGAATCCTCCTAAATTACCAACATTCAAAACTGTACATACTGTATATATTCATCGTCTACTTGCTCAAGAATGATTTTAAGGTAAGATGCTATTTACGTATTTTTTTTATTTATTACTGTATTTTCTTTACTCTTATGTTTATTTCTGTTTATCTAGGTGTTGCACGCATTCGCAAGTGTTATATAGTTAGTTATTTTCGTTTTTTGGCGGCCCTAATGCATTTGTAAGGCTATGCTTCGACTTTCGTCGATTTTCGACTTTCGTCATAGCTCTGGTCCCTAACCTGTCGAAAGAGCGAGGTATTGGTGTATGTTGATTGTGTGACCTCTCGCAGTTTAATACGAGCTTAGAGGATAATGTCATGAAGGTGTAGTTATTATACTGTGACATATTTTTGGGGGCTGTGGTCCTCTATACAGGTGTATTTTAGCGTTCCACTTTGTTAGTGACTGGTAGTATCTGGATATTTGTTGTATTGATCTTATTACGGGCTCTCTCATATCAAGTTTACAGTTGTCGAGGCTTTTGTTGGCGATTGGGTTGCACCCCATTATTTGTGCAATTGATTTTTCTGATGAGGACATTTTGAAATAGATTTGTTGTCGGCGAAAACAAGCTACAGGTTCGTGGATGGACTCATTGTGCAGTTTGAGTACTATGAAGCTAACGTTTAATGAGTTCCTGTCAGGCTGGGGCGACGACGATGCCGTCTTATTGTTGGATTAGTTCCATTGTCAGTGATTTGGAGAGCTAATTGTGCGTCTGTCTTAATTGTGGTGGAAAATATGAGGTTTTAGTTCCTTCCAGGCGTAGGCGAAGATGTTATAATTTGTCGGTTGTTGCAGTTGCCTACTGATTTTTGGATTATCGGTTGTCCAGTGGGGGGCCTACCTGCTGAGAGCAATAAGACGTTGCCTACATTGGGATTTGTGGTACAACAGATTATGACAATACTACACGTGTGTACATGCCAGTACACATCGTTCAGTTCGCCTCTACCGTGAATATGTTGCCTTGCCTGTGCATGCTTATTGCGCGACTCTGCTGCAGTGACGTTTTGTCTGCATGAAAATTTTACTCGTTTGTGAATACTACCGACTATCGTTGTCGTGCTGAGAAACTGTTCGTGATGAGGAACTATACGTGATTTGCTGAGCAGCATTATCCGTGAATGCTGATGCTGATATATAGCTTTGGATGAGACAGAACATTGTAGTCGTGCTGATTAAATGTATGTGAATGGCGGATACGACCATGACACATTTTCTGATGCAGTGGTCTATGTTACGCAGCGGATAAAAGACGTGATGTCTTGATGATGGACTTTATGTCGTTTCTTACTGCAGCCATAATTTGATAACCAATGATGATTTATAGTCTTCGCTGAGTTTACCAATTATCATTCCCTATGCTGGTGTAGCCTTTCTTGGACACAGACATAAGAAGGCCAGTTACATTGGTGTGGATTTTTGAGATCGGAACGGAATGGGAGGATACTGAACAGTGATGAATTTTCTTATTACTACATCCATTGGTGGCTTCAAGGCTTCAGCTACGAGAATAACTGACGCCGATTGTGGATCTTGTCTTTGAATTTGTTCAGAACATTTTGCCGCAACCGGACAGTGCAGAGTGCACTAAGCGTAACTGATTGTGGCACTACCATTTGTCGGTACTATTCGTGCTTTTGTCTCGTGATTCATTATTATCATTCGATTGAGGAGCTGGTATTGGGATTTTAAGGATTCAGTCTACAGAAACACAGTCATAAATCTAGTTATATTTCTTGTTTTCTTTCTTTTGCTGTTCTACTTTCTTTTTTGACGTCACTTTATTTTATGTGTTTCCCTTATCGTCATGTTTTTAATTACTGGTCTACTCTGCTCATCCATTTGAATTTTTTTTCGTTTAGCTCATTTCTCCATATGCTGGTATTTGCAATGATGCTTTTCTGTTATTATTTTATTATCTGTTCTTTTCATTGTCTCTGATACTTTCATTTGCAATTTCATTTGTTTTACATATTTAAATTATTTGTATGACTTCTTTCTGCCTTTTGATATTTCCTTGCTACAGACCTCGTCGCTTCGCCGTCCACTATTGGTTTTCGTGCCGTCTTTATTGTCTTATTATTGTAATACATTGGTTTGAGGATGGAATTGGTGGCGAGTTTAGCATTTTCTTTTTTTATGGGAAAGGAATTCTGTTGAACTAATTTCTTTAGGCAGTAACACTGTCAGTGTTGCAGTGGGGTACATGCACAGAGAGTTGACCCTGTTGACTGTCCTGCATAACTGACCGTGCACATTTTCAGTGTCTTAGCGGTGATTGTCTTGTTTGAATGCATAGTGTCATATTTTTGCAAGTATTCTTTTTTGTCATGTTTTGCTGTCGTATTCTCCTGTTTTCTTCTTGCTATCTTGTACATAAGTTGGATTGACAAGCTCCTTGTTCTCGTTTGTTTGCAGTACGGTTTGTGTATACTTATTTGTTTCTCTCCCACATATCTGTCATCACTTTCTTATCGTACTGTTGGTGTTTGTTTGTCCAGTGAGTTTGTGTCTCATCATTATAAGTACTATTCATAGTGTGGATGTTTGATTTACTTTATTACATAATATGTATTTCTAAAATCACGATTGCATTGGTGTGATTATAGTAGGTGTACGGACATCATTTTTTAGCCGTTATGCGGAGGTTCTTGTCAAAAGCTACCACTTTTTGAGCTTGAGTTTGTGTCATTGTATCGTGACATTGATTGGGTATAGACAAGCAAGGATTCGTTTCACCGGATCCCTTATTTGAAACTGTATTTGGTCATACTGTATTTTCCCCTGCTTGTTTTTTTAATCAGGTGTATTCATAACTGCAGGTACATCGTACCCATCGTCTGCAAATATATATTCACCGCATTTGTATTGCACATAGATTATAACAATGTCTAGAATTAAGGATTTTATTGAAATTGGAGAGAAGACAGGAAAATCGGGGGATTCTCTGCTTGAGTGGGCAAAGGCCGAACACAAAGAGTATGAGTTAAAGAAAAAACAAGATGACAGACGAGAACGCTATGAGGAGCGTCAATTACAAAAATTGAAGATTGAAGCAAACAGGGAACTGAAACAGATTGAAGCAGATAAAGAACTGAAACAGATTGAAGCAGATAAAGTACTGAAACAGATTGAAGCAGATAAGGTACTGAAACAGATTGAAGAAGATAGGGAACTGAAACAGATTGAAGCAGATAAGGTACTGAAACAGATTGAAGCAGATAAGGTACTGAAACAGATTAAAGCAGATAGGGAACTGAAACAGATTCAAGCAGATACAGAAGATAAAAAAATTGACGCAAATCTAAGACGGATGGAGTTAGAAAAAAATGAAGATTGAGGCGGACAAGGAAATTGCTATAACAAAGTTGGAGCTTGATTCTGGCAATCCTAGTTCGATTTCTAGGGAGCCAGCTCGCCCGTATAGGCTACGATTACCGAATTTTCGGGAGGAAGTAAATAGCATGGACTTCTTTTTGGAGAGATTTGAATCTGAGCTCTTGCCTGGAGGGCGAGGAAGGAGGAATGACCTTCACTGTTATCTGCATTGCTTTCCGGCTCTGCTTTAAACACCGTATATAGTTTCATGTGGCTGACAGAACTAATTATGATACCGTAAAGGCAACATTGCCGAGAGAATTTAAGCTGATAGCCGAAGGGTATCGCTCTCGTTTCAGAGATGCGATGCCTAGTGCCGACCAAGATTTCGGCTCTTTTGTAACCAAAATTAAACTTCTTAATAGATGGACAGAGCTGGAGGGAATAAACAGAGATTTTGATGGTCTGTTTGATCTCATTTTGAGGGACAAGTTTTTGTCCTCATGTTATTCTGACATGGTTGCATTTTTTCAAGAACGCAAATCCAGAGACATTACTGCTATGGCAGAGTTGGGGCGGCAGTACGTTACTGCTCACCCTGGTAAGACAATTCACAAGTCCTTTGTCCCTGAGCCTTTCGCTACATGTGTTGGCAAGGTTATTGGGAAACCTTCCCGGCAACATCGGTTTAAGAGTGCGGCCAGGTTTGCCAGGAGTAGGTTTGATCATCAATACTCTAGTGGGCATGGATCACATGGGAGCTATGATAATGTTAAGGGGTACAGATCTCCGAAAAAAATCGTTCTACCTTCAAGATAGATCTCCGTTTAGATACACGGGAGATAGGTATGAAAGGTCTACTCGGAGGCAGGTCCGAATAAACATCGCTGGTATAGAAGAAGTGGTCCGAGTAAAAGGAATGACAGGGATGACAAACGGGAGCAAGAACTCTTCAATTCACCAAAGGGTAGTCCTAAAAAAAATTTATGGTGGTCAGCTTCGATGTGGCGCGTGTGACGGAAGGGGACATGCTGCAAGAGTCTGTCCAAACAATTCAGAAAAGGCTAATGCTGCATGCGTTCTGAAAACCTTTAATAACGAAGATAGCGAGGGATGCAGGCCTTTGTTTGAACCTGATGGCAGACTATTACTGATTTGTGGTCATACTCTGCCTTGCCTCTCTTCTCTCGATGGGAGAGGAAGCTTAGAGTTACACCAGGGCATGTTTCAGAACCGGTTGGTGTCTGTGTTGAGGGACACAGGATGCACTACAATAGGAGTGCTCCGATCATGTATTGACAAATCGTGCCTTATTGGTAAGACTGTCGGATGCGTGACATTTGGGGAAAATGTTGAATATTACCCCCTAGCCATTATAGAAGTGGATACACCCTTTATTTCTGGTCGGGTGCAGGCGTGTGTTCTTGAGGTTTCAATGGTCGATTTGATTATAGGGAACGTGCTTGGTGTTCGTGACTGTACCCAGGCCAACATCACAAAATGGCAGGTCGAACGGTCAGTTGTGGCCAATGTGGTGGTCACAAGGGCGCAGACCAGAGCAGACGACAATTCACTGGCGATACAGCGGGAACTACCGACATCATATGCGGTCCCATGTATTGCCTCCACGGGTCCCGATGTACCAGCATCGGACTTTGTCCAGCAGCAGCGAGCTGATAGGACATTGCAGAAATGTTACACTTTTGCCCATAATGGTTATGTAAAGTGCACGAAGTCGGCACGTTACTGATTTGAGTTGAAAAATGATGTTCTTACCAGATGCTTTTCCAGCCAATTCGAATTCAAGCGCCAGGTGGTTGTGCCTGTTGCCTTTAGATCATAGGTGTTGTAGGTGGCACACGATTCACCGTTTGCTGGACATATGGGGGTTGCAAGAACTTGCCATAGAGTTCTGTCACAATTCTATTGGCCGGCATACAACAAAGACATTAAGGTATACTGCAGGTCTTGCAGGGTATGCCAGCCAGTGACACATAAAGGTAAATTACCGAAGACTCCGTTGCAGGTTGTTGATTTATCGGTTCGCCCCTTCCAGAAAGTTGCAATCGATATAGTTGGTCCGCTTTCTGTTGCATCAGAGAGAGGCTTTCGTTTTATTCTGACAATGGTGGATCTGTGCACAAGATGGCCCGAGACTGTGCCAATGAGGAATATAACCTCTCAGGCTGTGGCGGATGAGTTGCAGATGTTGTTCAGTAGGTTTGGGTTTCCCGAGGTGGTATTGTCAGATAGGGGACGTCAATTCATTTCTAAGGAAAAGGCCGAGATCACTAAATTGTTGGGCATTTCCCAATAGTTCACCAGCCCTTATCATCACCAGTCAAACGGGGGTATGTGAACGTTTTAATGGCGCATTTAAGGATATGTTGGCCAAAGTCACTGCTGAATTTCCCCAAGAATGGGATAAATTCCTTCCAGCAGTATTATTTGTCTATAGAGAGGCGCCTCAGGAGAGCACCGGGTTCTCCCCATTTGAACTATTGTACGGGGCGAATCCGAGGGATCCAATGCACATTCTGAAAGAAATACTGGTTGGTGAGTGTTCTGATAGGTCCTCCGTTTCCAGTTACGAATACGTCATAAACCTGCGTGACCGTATTGTCAAAACGTGTGCCGTGGCTCGTGATAATTTATCCGTGGTGGGGGCGCCGTACTGGCAATACGCTAACCGCGGATCCAAACTACTGTTCTTGGTTCCCGGTGAAGAGGTTTGGCTTCTTCTTCCATCAAAGGAAGACCGCTTGAGCATTACATGGCAGGGACCGTTTAAGGTGCTTAAGAGGGTAACGGATGTTGATTATTTAATCCAGGTTCGGAACAAGGAAAAAGTATTCCACATTAATATGTTAAAACCTTATATGGAACGGCCAGAGGCTCTAAACGGGGTGGACACTAGGTTGTCTGGGGAGACCCCGAAGATGGCATGTTCTGTGGTCATTAATGAATTGGGTGACATAGGAGATGATATTAATCTCCAGCTGTCTCTCGTTCCCCTTGCTTCTTCTGAGTCTTGGGAGAATGTGCAGATCTGTGACGGCCTAACGATAACAGAAATCTGAGGCACGATCGGTCATTGGAGAATTTGGGGATGTTCTCACTGATTTGCCAGGACGTACCGACTTGATCTGCCACAATATTATCCTGACGGACGACCAACCGATCAGGGTAAAGTCGTATCCGCAGCCATTACATTTCAAGTCGGCGATTGAAAAAGAACTAGATGACATGTTACGGTTGGGGATCATTTCTCCATCGGAGTCTGCTTACTCCTTCCCTATGGTTGTAGTTCGGAAGAAAAATGGGTCCTTGCGTGTCTGCATCGACTTCCGTAAATTAAATAGTGTCACTGTGATTGGCGCTGAGCCAATACAGAACCAGGAGGACCTCCTTACTCAACTTTTCCATGCCAGGTTTTTTAGTAAACTGGATTTATCTCGGGGATACTGGCAGGTTCCTCTTGTCGAGTCGGCTAAACCTTTGACGGAATTTTCCACCCCAAATGGTTTATTTCAGTTTAATTTTATGGGTTTCGGGCTAATTAATGCGCCCGCAACTTTCGTCAGAATGATGAGAAAGTTAATAGGTCATCGTACGGATGTGATTACGTAGATCGATGACATCTGCCTGTTCCATGAAACATGGGAACAACATATGTCGGGGTTGTCTTCCCTGTTGCGTTGTTTACGTAAGCATGGTTTAACGGCACGCCCTAATAAGATTTGTATCGGTTTTAAGGAGTTGAATTTTTTGGGGTTTATCGTAGGTAATAGTCTATTAAAACCCGAGATTGGCACGGTTAAAAAATTTTTAGAACTTCAAGCACCTCGGACTAAGAAGCAGGTCAGAAGCCTGATGGGACTTGTCAGTTCTTATCGCAAATTCATCCCTCATTTTTCTACAATTTCTGATGCTTTAACCTCTCTTACTAGTAAAGGGATGCCTAACAGGGTTGTATGGTCGCCAGAATGCGAGAAAGCGTTATCAAAGATCAAGAAGTTATTTTCCAGACGACCAATCCTTCTTTTGCCTGATTTGAGCAAACCCTTTATACTGCGGACCGACGCGTCATCTGTGGGAATTGGCGCATGTCTTATGCAAGACCACGAGAGTATCCTACATCCTGTGATGTATGTTAGTCGGAAACTGTTACCGGCGGAGACCAGGTACTCCACAATAGAAAGGGAATGCCTGGCTATAATATGGGCAGTGTCAAAACTGTCCCGATACTTGATAGGGTCCCAGTTTATACTTCAGACAGATCATCGACCTTTACTGTTTTTGAAATCTTCGAAGTCGACAAGCTCACGGTTGACTCGTTGGGCCTTATTGCTACAACAGTTCCAGTTCATAATTATCCCATTAGAGGGTAGACTTAATGTCGTGGCAGATGCTCTGTCTAGATTGTAATTTTTGAGACATGAGCTATATGTGTTCGGAGGCACGACGTATACGTACACCAGTGTCAATTTTTATATATTTTTGTCTTGTATTTTGTTGTTTGGTGTGCAATCTACTACTCTCAGGGAGAAGAAAACTCCGTTTTCTTTTCTTGGGAAGGGGGTAGATGTCACATAATATCTTTCGTTGCGCACATGGGCTTTGATGGAATAAACATATATTTTGGTGCGCACATTAGCTTTAAAAGGAAATGGTGCAAACGAGTGCAATGGAGTGGAGTGAACAGGAAGCCTGACAGAAAAAGATGTCAGTTGGCCGGCTTTAGAAGCCGTATTGAATTTTATCGTGCTCTTTTTATGGTCGCTGGGTTTTGTACAGCATTGTTGTATATTCCAAGGGTAGTAGGACTTGTTGATCCAGCCATATGGTTATTGCTGACAATTTATTGCTATTGTTATTGAATTCATACGTGTCTCATTGTTATTATTAAAAAGGGAGATTGTCAGCATGCCTTCGTGTACGCTTTGTGAATGGCGTTTACAAGTATGTTGATTGTGTGACCTCTCGCAGTTTGATACGAGCTTAGAGGATAATGTCATGAAGGTGTAGTTATTAATACTGTGACACCTATCTTTAGCTTGTTGAATAGATGGTATCTCAATCTGTTGTGGCCAGTGCGGAGTCTGAAGATTACCACTTGTTCTCTTCTGTTGAGCTGGTAGTAAGCATCATTCTGTGTGTGACCTAGATGTTCTACATTCCATTTGTTTCTGCATCTGCTTCTGATAAAACTCTTCGCTTCCTCTAAAGTTATGCTTGAATCAGGCTGAGGTAGATGTGAACCTTCTTTTGCCATTCTGCTAGCCTCTTCATTGCCGGTGATGTTACAATGAGATGGGATCCATTGGATCACAACACTTTTGTATCGTTGACAAAGATAAATTCCATCAACCGCACACACAAAAGAACGAAAAAAAAACAACCATAAAAACGTCGTAATTAATATTTTCTTTAATTAGTTGAATATTGTATATACCATTCAACACTGATTTCACTTTGGCTAGTTAACCGTCGAACAAACAACATGAACAATTGAGCATCATAATTATTATTCTATCTGACATGCAGGGGAGAGAAGAACATGTTATGCTTTGTTTGACTTCAAATCTAGTAAGTTGTAATGGCTATCTGTGTTTATTGTAGAAGAGGAACTGTAATAAAAACTACTGCAAGATACCGTTTGGCATATCAGTAAAACAACTTATCGACATTATTTACTTACACCAGAGAATGCTACCCTTTGAGAAATGGATGCTTGGGCAGAATATATGTATTAACATAGTATGACAAGACCACCAGTTTGGTCCTGATGACAAGAACCAGAGAAACACTAGTGGAGCAAGAAAAGATAGGCAACAGACAAACAACTGACGTAATGGCAGTCTGAGAATTCGAACCAGGAACAGTTCTTCTTCTTCGTACACTCTCAGACGTCCACTTGAATGTTTTCAAAGAAAGCAGTAGTCAGCTTGAGGCTATTAGCATCTCCTTAGAACTTTTCCAGAAATGGTACTGGTGACGTCCATATGTGCTGTCTCTGGTGCTCATATGTTGGGTATCTTTGAAGAAGATGCTCACCAGTCA
Source organism: Oreohelix idahoensis (assembly GCA_024509875.1). Classification (NCBI taxonomy): domain Eukaryota; kingdom Metazoa; phylum Mollusca; class Gastropoda; order Stylommatophora; family Oreohelicidae; genus Oreohelix; species Oreohelix idahoensis. The sequence continues at coordinate 55,839 of JAMPIV010004533.1, forward strand.
TTTTGTTGGTGCCAGAGTTACACACATCTGTAGTTCCTATCTTTAGCTTGTTGAATAGATGGTATCCCACTCTGTTGGAATGTCGCGAGAGGTTAAATAATTATGAAGAATGTAGACAACGAGGTGTGTCAGGTGATACAAGGATAGTTGTCAGAGAAGAGTCTGGTCTTATAAGAAACACCCCATTCTCAGAAAAGAGCAATGGTGTATAGAGTACATAGGTATAAAGTCAGGCTGTAAAGAATTACTGGCCGAGATAGTAATATTCAGTACCAGTATTCTATGGTGCCACTCTCGGAAGTCTACCTATGGGCTGTTATGGTATCTAGGGGAATTAATTAAATTTGAAGTAAAATGAATTCAAAGCTGACATAAAGGAATCAAAACAGTGCACTACAATTTCTTAATTTTATTTATGTACAAGGTACATTCATCTGTTTTATTTTGTTTGTGTAAACACAAAACATAAAAATAAATACACACTGATGATGTTGCATGTATGTACACCAAATAAAAGTCAATCACTACAAATAGTCTTTTCCTAGGTGCTAAGGCTCCCTTGTTATGAAAATAGTCTTAGTTCAACTGATCACTCTAGAACCACTGTTAATGATAGTTCTTGAATCTAGCTTCAGCATTTGGATGGTAGATATTGAAAACTGTCACAATGACTTTCAATGTTACTGAGTTCACTTGAATTCAAAATATTTCTATGTTATGTAGCTTTTGAAAACTGTCACTCTGACTACAATGTTACTGAGATCACTTTTTTCATCACTACAAAGTTAAACCGGGTGTGGTACGCCAATGCTCTGCGAGTCAGTCTTGTCTAATGGGACTTAACTTCTTCGCTTCCGCCTTTTAACTTAAAGCACGAATATAAGATGGAGAAGCCCAACACTGAGGGTCCCCACTTTTCAAACTAATGTAGGTACGGGGTGCTTGTTCCAATCATACACCGCTAGGTACACCATCAATATTCGTCTCTGCTAACAAGATGAGTGACAGGATACTTCTGACCTGAAATGTAATAGGTCCTACATAGCATCTGGCTCTAAAATCCTCATACCCAGATCGTAGATTAGTGAGGCAGTTCAGAATAAGTGATGGTAACTCAGGAAAGGTAGACTCAGTCAGTGAAAATTAGGTTTATGCAATAATATAACACAACATTACAACACACACACTTTCCTAATATGTCCATGATTGACATCACTAAAACTGCATAGGCCTTATGGTGAGTGTTGAGTGTATACTTAATTATTACATTAAATAACAATCTTTCCTCTTTTACTTATTCCTGATAGTATTGTCCAGTCCAGAAATAAAATAAAAAACTTTAAAAGCTTCTGAAACTAACAGCCCTCATTCCGTCCGGCCTTTGCTTTAATGTCGAACATAATTTATACAGCACAAAACGGCTTTCCTTCTACAAATCACACAATGAGATTTTACACACAAAATCACTTCCATTAACCACTAGTAATTAATATTATACATATTATGACTTAATTCTCTTACCCACAATCTCAGATTCAACAGGTTTTTAATAAATCCATGCAGTCTGCTTCACTGGCAAATGGCAAAGGAGCTCTGTGGAAGAATCTGACATCTGTCCTCTGACGAATTTGTTTATGGCGCTTCAAGAGAAATATTCCAGATTAGCTTCCCTTTTTATTACAGGTAGCGGGCGATTAGAAGACAAGCGATTCCATTGGCTGCCCGGATCAGCTTATGTTTACCCAAATGCCTTTCTTAAGTTATTATTTTGTTGACATACCGATATAGGTAGGTAAGCTCGCGTTAATTGCCATTAGATATTGATTCAGAACTACGTTACATGGAACTATTCAAACAAAGACATTGCCTCACTGAAAGAGTGAATCTTACCGGGACACGTTATTAGCCCCAACAAACGTCGAGGATAGTCATTTTTACAACAATACATGCAAGTAATAAATACAAGACCTTGTACGATCCAGGCTAAATAACAAGAATAACATTATCAAAAAATGCGAAACATGTTTTAAGGTACTCTTTCGCCGTAGTGGAGCACCCCCGCCCCCCCCCCCCACACACACACAAATATATATATAAATATATACAAGCAGTCCAACAAGCTTTTCGTGAAAATACGGACAAGGCGCGCATTGCATCGCGAAAACTAAATTGAACACATATTAAAAGAACGCGCATGACTTTCAATCCTTTCACGGCGCATTTTTGGGGTGGAAATGGCTCTCTTACACAGTGAAAGTTTGCTTGAACACCATTTAAAGAATACGCATGCTTTTGAGTTGTTTTGTTAATGATGTATTGACCATAAGTCATGGTAAGTTTGATGCATTGACCATAAGTCATGGTAAGTTTGATGCATTGACCATAAGTCATGATAAGTTTAATGCATTGACCATAAGTCATGGTAAGTTTGATGCATTGACCATAAGTCATGGTAAGTTTGATGCATTGACCATAAGTCATGGTAAGTTTGATGCATTGACCATAAGTCATGGTAAGTTTGATGCATTGACCATAAGTCATGGTAAGTTTGATGCATTGACCATAAGTCATGGTAAGTTTGATGCATTGACCATAAGTCATGTTAAGATTGATGCATTGACCATAAGGCATGGTAAGTTTGATGCATTGACCATAAGTCATGGTAAGTTTGACTACAAAGATCCAGTGAAGATGAAATGGAATGACCACAGGAGAATTAGCACCGGCATCAGATCATGCAGCAGAAAGAGCATAATATATTTATTTCCCCTTTTGGCGGGTTACTTTCTCATATCGTCATAAAAGCAGCGCGGACACTAAGACATGTTAACGACGCTATTTAATGTTAGAGAAACAGTGACAGTTTTGGAGGTGACAAGATGGAAATAGTGGAAGAGTTGGTAGTGCAGTAACAGATAGTGAAAGAGTTGGTAGTGCAGTAACAGATAGTGGAAGAGTTGGTAGTGCAGTAACAGATAGTGGAAGAGTTGGTAGTGCAGTAACAGATAGTGGAAGAGTTGGTAGTGCAGTAACAGATAGTGGAAGAGTTGGTAGTGCAGTAACAGATAGTGGAAGATTTGGTAGTGCAGTAACAGATAGTGTTAGGGGACAGTGACATGTTAGTGACTTCACTTTACTGGCCAGCAGGTTTACCCTGTTCCCTTGCTTGCTTCCTTTGCGCTGACTAACTTTAGAGCAGAGTCATGTAACAGTTTAGCGCTGTGTAAACTGGAGCGACACGATACCCATTTTCTAACTCGGAACAGTTGTCTCGGAAAGCAAGTGTTCTAATCAATGAAGCAGCAGTGATGGTAATAATATACACAGTAGTTGACACAATAACAGAGGCGAGAAAGATATGACAGATATCGGTAAACAACTATACAAGACTAGCTAATACAACATTTAGGTGGCAAAGTCCTGGAAAATGTGTAGAAACTGGCTCTAGAAGCAAGATATTACTCCATTATTTTGGACTGCACCCCAGATGTTAGTCACTCTGAACAGATGGCATTCTCATTAAGATTATTGTGAAGGTAGAAGGTGGCTTTGTTACCATCAAAGAACATTTCCTAGGACTTAGGCATACTGGCGTTTCTACGGGAGAAGGCTTTCAGAATCTGCTTTTATGAACAGTGGCCGAAAACGGACAACGACTGGAGGACTACTTGGGCAAGGTCACGACAATGGAGATAATGTGAGAGATAACGGTATTTATGCTAGAATACTGCTAATGAAGCCAATAGCGAGGGAATGTGTGCAAGATGAACTGTGCTGTACAGGAAGAGGTAGGATAAAAATGGTTTTGGCGATTGACACAGTGAATAGGCAGAAAAAATAATACTCTACTACAGAGTACTTATATTAACACACATCTACCCATGCCTATAGCATACTTACATATCTGAGAAATAAATTAAAAAAACTAAAATTCCACATCGTAGAAATATTGGTGGTCCGATATGGCTCGCGAGAATAGGCAAGATGTCTGAAGATCGACCTGCTAACTAACCAGAAGACTTGCAGGATTGACATAAATACATATTTGTCTAATAGAAAACACGTTGACAAAAATGACGCCTGGAAACAGAACAACTGTTGAGCTACTGAAATGTACGATAACCTGAACAGTAATACCAACTAAAGTGAACAAGCACCACGTTGGTGGATAATACACAACAAGATAAATAGCAAAATATAACAAGAGACACGAATAACCGACAGATCCACGCAATTGATTCTTGGTTGAAAGAGACGCACTACGTTACGTTATACGTAGTGAAAAAAAAAAAAAGGAAAACGTAGGCTCCGTTTTATTTTGAATTCATCGTAATGTTAACCAACCGTTACTAGAGGGCTTTACTCCATTGATGACAACATTAGCAATATCCATAATATGGTATAACCTACCCCAGGAGTTTCTGATTATCCAGTAGTTCTCTCCAGACGTGGTTGTACCATATCCTACAATTTGTACCACGTGATCCAGCTCAGTAGAACTGCAGTTTGGGTCAGAGTAAATGCCGCTCACGTATGTCTGAAATACATAGGAATACACAAGTGAAATATCACACACACACACACACACTCACACACACAAACACATACACTAATTGACAACAAATGTATCTTGACACAGCAAAGTGGCAGGCACAGATAGACAGACAAATGTATATGTAGACTGAAATACAAGCAGAATGACATACAGACAAACATACATATAGATAAACAGGCAGATAAACATAGACATACATAGATAGATAGACAGACGGACATATAAACAAATAGGCACGCAGAAAGATAGATAGATAGATAGATAGATAGATAAATAGATAGATAGATAGATAGATAGATAGATAGATAGATAGATAGATAGATAGATAGATAGATAGATAGATAGATAGATAGATAGATAGATAGATAGATAGATAGATAGATAGATAGATAGATAGATAGATAGATAGATAGATAGATAGATAGATAGATAGATAGATAGATAGATAGATAGATAGATTTTGAAAATAACATTTTGTAATAAAGTCCACAAGATATTATTTCTATACCTGAAACGAAATTTGGCTTGCGTCCATTAAAGCTGATAGTGGTGTCTGATGAATGACCTCAACCATTAGGTCCTCACGGTTGCTCTGGATGTATCCGGACTTAGTGACCTGTGGGATGTTTTCTAATGCTTTATAATTATCTTTGATTAAGACCTTCAAGAACATATAAAGACATACTAATAATCGTAAGAAAACACACATAAACTTAAAGGTTATGGCATCTGGCCAAGATTAGATGTATTATATAACACCCATTTCAAGTGACATTTGTTGTAACAAGAAAAACCAAACAAAAATAAGAGTGTATAAAAAAATACATTATTCAGATAGAAGTATCATCACCATTCAACATATATAACGGTGAACTACAACAAGCAGCATTATTGAAGAATGACCACTACAAGTATTGTCACAGAACGTCTGAACATGCTCTTTTGTGTGATCTCTCACACCTTCAGCCCTACGGCAGTATAATTTCTTTTTCTTCATTTTTCTTAACAATCGCTTTTATTTGGCATATTTATTGCCCTTACATTCTTTTACTGTGACCACTCTTCAGACTTATTTACGTTCCGCCAGGTGAACTGGGGTATTATCGTAACAATACCCAGTCATTATCACCGGTCAGCGGTTATAAGTTTATCTCTGTGAGTCGCCTCACCAATCTTTGATGGCGATGATCCTCTATTGGCACAAGCTGGTCGTGCACGATCGGTTCTAAGGAAGCCAATATTGTCCGTCTGAGAAATCAGTCGGAGGGAGTCACACGCACAGGTGATAATTAGATTATCGCATCCGCTGGCCCTGTCCGTATCTTTATTACAGAGAAATCTGTCTGGCGAGTCATTATTGGCAGGAAAGCATCTAGACAGGTAATCAGTGCACAGATTTGCTTTGTGAGGTTTCACAAGATTCCACCGGAAATATTACCGCATGATTTGAAAGAGATCACGCGTTGCAATATTAAATTTAATATTTTAAACACGTGGTGGATTTTTTAAATTAAACACCCAGACCCACATAGTCTAAAGAGATTCCATTGGTTTGAAGTGAGCTCCGGGATATACATTGAATTTCATTGGAAAACTCGGCGGAAAGACCATCTGTGATTTGAACTGGAAACTGGAAATATAATCTAGCAAAAGCAGAGACACAGAATATAGACAGCATCGGAACTTCAAACTAGAGACTCCCAGAAGCCAGGAAGACATCGGAGTTAGAATTCCTATATTATAAGTAACAGATCGAAGTATTTGGGAAACTTAAAACCTTAAAAGTAAGTCCGCCTTAATAAATACAGAGACTGAAAAACTTAAAGGATTTTATATACGAAGACTGGAAACCTAGGAATTGGATCACCCATCATAAGAGAAACTTTCCCAGACCAAGTGTTTTGCAGATTCACCCATCAGACCAGGGATTCAAAATTTCTAGACCAAGTGGTTCGAGAGCAAATAACCTAAATTGCTCGTGTTCATTTTACCTTGCGTGAGGAGATTGTGTATTTCTGTTACGGATTGTCTCCCCTGCTTTGCAGTAGTGGTCCAAAAGTGACCAAAACTCAAGAGTATCTAATATTGGCTTCCAAGGTATCTGCCTGCGCGCAAGATTACTCTTGGCAGAGATGTAAGAGAGAAGATTAATGCCACTTCTACCTTAAGGGAGCATTCACAAGGTATTCCCAGAAGTCAAGAACAAAAGCTGCTTAGGGCTGAGCAATTTGTTAACTTATTATCTGGTCTGTCGCCTTTTGTGAAGGGTTTAAGCAATAGTTTAGCCCGTTCAAGTCCCCAGTTGGTGTAATCCAACAAAATCTCTCTTATAAGGTAAGCTCTGTTTAGTGTAAATATATGTCTAAGTCTATATATATATATATATATATATATATATATATATATATATATATATATATATATATATATATATATATATATATATATATATATATATATATATATATACATAAAATATTCTGGCTCATACGTTTGCTTTCTTACATATAACTGAATCAATTTTTATTGTTTAGTTTTAAAACAACAGGTAACACATTTAATAGTGAAATAGTCTTTAACAGGTTAAAATAAATATGGAAAGATTAGTGGAATTTTGTTGGATATAACGTTCTCATCATTGAGACGTAGGTGGAAATTTAACTTTATGCTTAAAGTTTAACTGAAATGTCCTTTTTGCTGGTGCCTTTTAGTTAGCACTTAACTTTTATAAGTGAGTCCTGCAGCTATGGTTCATCAATTCTGTGATGACGAAAGCCTTTTTCACACTCTCTTCCACTGTAGGCGGTAATGGTGGATGCTTTTCTCTCACACTAGCGGCGTTAGTACCACAAATCGTCTGATGGCTTCTAACCACGAACTTTAGACAAATAGAAAGAAACAAATGCATGCTGAGTACAGTTGTTTGCCGCAACCTAACAGGTTCATTGTCATGCGCACTGTCACGTAGGTCTTTATGTCATTAAATTACCTACATCTTCTTCCTATTCTCTCACCCTAATCCTTTCATTTATATTCTTTCCATACTTGTTTTTCCTGTATTTTTTCGCATCACTCGGTTGCGAAAAATATTTTCTTCAGTATTTTTAAACTTTACCTGTTTCTTTCTCAAAACTGAGAATCGCGCTAGGACGATATTACGTAGATGTCAGGGCTGCAGGGCGTCAGAAGGCGTGATAAGTCGGTTCGCTGAACATAGGACGTAGACAATAGTCTACATTCTCACCGAGCGCGCGAGCTTCTTCTCGGCATAAGTCCCGGTGAGGTGTGATACTTTACATCTGCACCGGTCAGTATTCAGACATTTGTCTGAAAAATCCCAAACTGACACGGCGCTCACTGTGGGCCATGGTCAGCTGTAGTGTGAAAACTGCCCTGCATTGGAGACAGGTTGTCTGAGATTTGAAACTGACACGCGTACATCTTGGTCAGTGGTGGCAGTTACGACATGTTAGGTGTGAAACGTATCGTTTAAGCCGGAAAGGGGAGAGCATTTCGTTCTACGAAATAATAGTTCATCCTTTGTCTGGTTTAAAATATTAACCCACGTTTGAAACTATTTCATTTCACTCAGTAACTTTGCAGTTAGACTAGAACAACCTTCGTTCGATTTCTAAATAATCTCTGTAAATAGAGATGGCCTTAGTTTGGTCGAAGTGGTTTAACGTTCGTAGTAATTCTGTGGTTGAGGTATATTAATATTATATATAATAGATATCTAGGGTTGTGAAGTGATTTAGTGTTAAAATCGCCGATTCCATTTTAAACTAGTTCTGTGTGCAGAGTGAATATTTTGATAGTTTGTTATTTCTTTAATCGTCGAGTTGCAGTGGAAATACAAAATAAATTACATTTTTAGCTTACTAAACAAGTAGCTGAAATAAGTTTAATTTAACTGTTAAATACTCAGTCGAAACTGTTTTAATAACTAACTTATAAATGCTAGATGCTACATCAGTGAATAGTGACGGAATACGAAGATAGTCCTAAATTCCTGATGATTGATTTTTATATAACTTACTTTATGGGAAGTTTTAATTATAAGTCAAGCGGTCGGCTTGCTATTTAAAATGTAAGTTATATTGAGTACATATATGTAAATTATTTGATATGTGTTCTTTCTTTTATATAGTGAAACGGTGGTACCCAACTTGCCAGCGTTTAGTAACCTGAGAGACATATTTGTGAGAAGCATAGACATTTCCTATCTTTAACCACGTGGGTTTCTTTGTTTCAAGTAACACGGGTCTGACAGTGCATAAGCCATCAGAGAGAGACAGTAATAGCAACCCCACTAACGGTTTCTAAAGACTAGAAATATATATATATTGGGCTTTTGAGCCAGGTCATATTGCTCCACAAATTTAAATGTACATGCTGCCTGGCGGCGAGAATATTACAAGATTAACATTCCGCAAGAGATTGTGACTAGTATTGTGGTGACAAAATATAGTACCTTCCTGGAAGTAGACACCGATCTGACATTCCTTAATTCTAGAATCCAAAGCTAATGACATTGTGCTCTGCTAACTTTCGTGCCTGGACAAAATTTTATGTGACTTAATCAGACATTCGAAAAATTAGAACCCCCAAGGAATCGTTCCCCGAGAGTTTAGTACGTCTTTTGGAACTGGGGATTTCTTGATCAAGGACTGCATTTTCGGGTCTGTGTGAAGGTCCTAGAATTAGTATGTTCCCAGAGGCAGCGAGCAAAGTTGTGAGTATACATGTGTAAGAAAGGCCATGGCTGGATGAATGAGAGTACACAGGTCTGAGTGTTATTTTACCGGTGTATTATCGTCACACATTTACTGTCTTAATTCTTTTTGTTTAACCTGCAGAATTTGTTACTATTTGCTAGAGTTTCTTTACTTCTTAGGCTAAATCAGATTATTCAACTCTGTGCATACATTTACGAGAAAAAAGAAGAAAAACTCTTAGCCTAAACCCTACGTATCTATAACTCTTTGGGCCATCATCTGTTCTCTTAACGGGGCTGTGGGCTAAACCTAGAGCTAAGATCATAACGGGGATATCATCCTTGTAGCATTTTCCTTAAATTTTATGACTATTTGTATATGTTTTTTCCTTGATGTATTTTTGGTGTTGTGAGAAGATTTTTTTTGATGATAATAATAAAAATCTCTCTCTTGAACTAAATCAGTGCGTTGGTCAGCTCGTTCAAATACATATAAATTCATTGTGATAGATTCCCACGTCTGTGTGTTTACCTGTCGTCACGGGTATGTGCGTGCCCGTGAGTAGATAGAGATGTATTAATATATATATATATCTGTGTGTAGACTGTCTGACGCCTTTAAAAGCGGTCGTAGAAGATAGGTGAGAGAGAGAAGATTATCTCGATTCTCAAAGACAGCTTCTTTATCACATTCTATCATCTCACGTGTGGGAAATTCTATTGTGGTTTTTTTTTTCACCAGCTCTCACTGTGACTATCACTCATTCCAACCTATTCAGAAGGGACCAACCCTAGTCTTAATACTCCTATCTAAAATCTACGACAAATGGTCGCTCGTTACCGGGAATTGAACCCAAAATCCTAAGGCGATACGACAAATGGTCGCTCGTTACCGGGAATTGAACCCAAAATCCTAAGGCGATACGACAAATGTGGTCTCGCCCGACGGATTTTTGAACGTAGAATAGGAAGACGAGACGACAAATATCAGCTCGTTTTTTTAGATTCTTTATTCTGAAATAGAGTAAGGGTGTGATGTCTTGTGAGTTGTTATATCTTTAAATAATTTATCCCCTAGACTAACGATCTGTTTTCGGGCGTGCTGACCACACAAACTGATAGTTTTTTTCCACAGCATTTAGAAATAATATACATTTCAGTTACAGGTTGATTGTCGGAATATATGTTAATTACTGATTTTGTAATACTAAACGCTGGTAAAGTTTTGTGAGTGTATAACATTCACAAGGGTTCTGAAGCAGGTAGGTGTTTGAGCAAAGCTAAGGAGTGCGTTTCGGACTATCCGTCCAGATTAATTGCCTCCCTCACCCGAACTGTCTTCAGGGGTAAACTTGATAGTGGATTAAAAATTAAGGGATTATTTTTCTCTTTAATTTTTGCAATAATTATTTTGCTTTTCCACCGTAGCAACTTATTTTTCAGAAGTAATCAGAAGGATATCATCTTTTGAATTTTTGGTTTTTTTTTCTCGTAAGTGGTAGGAACCAGGTTATTCTTTTTCCTATTTTCTATCTCCACGTGTCTCAGTCACTGACATAATATGGCCGAGAGGGCAAAGCTTAGACAACTTCTCAGGGACGAAGCGAGAGAGGAGGGACTGGAAGGAGAAGAAGCGAAAGCTTTTGTCAGGGACGAACTTGAGAGATATGATGCGGAGAGGAAAGCAGCTGAAGCTAAAGAGGAAAAAGAAGAAGCTAGGAGGAAAGAAGCGGAAGACCGGCTATTACAGCAGAGGAAGATGGATGAGGAAATGGAAATCCGCAGGGAGAGAGAAAGAGAGAAGGAGAGACAGCATGAGGAAAAAGAGAAGGAGAGACAGCATGAGAAGGAGAGAGAGGAGAGAGAGGAAAGAGAGAAGGAGAGACAACATGAGTTGGCTCTTAAAGCTATAGAACTTCAAAGTCGTGGTGCTGCCTCTACCTCCAGCAATGGAGAGTCTTCTCCTCATTCTTCCTTAACTGATCCTTCTAACACTCAATCCACCCATCTCACTGCTATGTCTTTTCCGCTAGAATCTTTCCCTTGTCCAAATGAGAAGATTGACACTTGGCTAGAAAAATTTGAGAAAATTGCAACTCTGTACGGTTTAGAGAGGTCGCGTTGGAACATTAAGCTTTCTCAGGCGCTGAAAAGCAGTGCATATGATGTCTACGCCAAACTGGAAAGCAGCCAACAAGACAACTATGATCTGTTGAAGAAAGCGTTACTGGAGCGCTTTGAAATGAACGCGCGCAAATTTCTGCAACTGTTTCGCAACAGCAGGAAGGAGAATTCTGAAACTTTTCAGCAATTCTCGTCTCGTTTGAAGGGTTATCTGACAAAGTGCCTAGAGCTCTCACAGCTCCCCTCTACCTATGAAGGTCTTGAGGAATTTGTTCTAACAGAACAAATAAAGAACACATTGTCTGCTGATACCCGGAGATTTCTCGCTGAGCAGGGGGCAGAAAAACTTGAAGACATTTTGGAAAAGTCTGAGCGTTATCACAATGCGCTGGCTGAACTACCGGCCACAAAGCGGAAACCGACAGAGGAGCATTTTCGAAAACATAACCTAGAGCAATCTTCTCAGGCTTCTAACCAAAATAACCACAGAGAAACTGGACCTCAAAACCCCCCTCCTGAAAAATCCAAGTTCTACAAAAACAAGTACCCCAACCACCCCAAACAGTCTGATCAACCCGACCGCCCTACATGGCAGCGTAGCCAGAAAGGACAAGGTGGCAAAGGGAGAACCCCTGAGCACGGGGCATATGATCAGACCGAGCACACCGAGCCGAAACGCATCGGATGCTTATTAACAGTCTCGCAAGGCGGAATTATTGACAGTGATTCCCAACCTGTTGGGGATAGACCCTCAACGCGAGGTATTGTTACTGTGAACGGTTCTCAAACTTCTTGCTTATTTGACTCGGGGCTTTCTTATGATTGCATTGTTGCCAGAAACCTGGTCAAACCCGGTCAAGAGACAGCAGAGACCGTCCAACTTTGTGGAGTTCGTAAGAGTGATGCACCTACAGCGCTTCCCATCGCATTGGTGGAGATACACTCTGACTTTGTCAGAGGGGTGATCAAAGCGGCTGTTATGGATGATCCCATCTACCCAGTCATACTTGGCGGGAGATACGTGTGTATTGGGAAACCGGAAGAGCCGATTGTGGCAGCAGTAACTACAAGAGGGCAAACCAAGAAGGAACGGGAGCCTGCGCCAAATTTATTACCTATGGAACTTAAAGAAGCGCAATACAAGGACCCTACTTTGGCACCCTGCTTTAGGAAACTGCCCATGGCTAAGGAACCCAAACAGCACGGGGACATTTTTTCTGAGGATGGCGTACTTTATCGGAGAACGGGCAAGCCTGACCAAGGTTACAACCAGCTCCTAGTACCGAAACAGTACAGAAGCCAAATCCTAGAAATGGGGCACTCTCTTCCCTTCAGCGGACACATGGGACAGAACGCCACAAGTCAACGTATAACCACTCATTATTGGTGGCCAGGAGTAAACACTGATATTATCAGGTACGTCAAATCCTGTGCCCAGTGCCAACGTGTACCACCCAAGCAACGGACACCCCCAGTCCACATGGGTGAAATGCCGATAATGGGAACACCATTCGAACGGGTTGTGATCGACATTTTAGGGCCTTTCGAAAGGACTAAAAGAAGGAACAGGTTTATCCTGACCTTAGTCGATACATGCACTTTATGGGCAGAAGCTATCCCGCTAACATGCGCAGATGCCAAGCATGTCGCAGAAGCCCTCGTGCAGATTTTCACTCGGTTGGGATTCCCTCAGCAAGTGTTGACGGATAACGGATCTCCATACCGAAACCTGTTGATGGATGAGATCGTTAAGATCTTGAGGACCCAGCACATCCACACTAAGCCATATACTCCGGCCGGAAATGGGCCCGTGGAACGTGCTGATGGAAACCTCACCATGATGCTAAGTAAGCTGGCACAAGTGAAACCTGAAGATTGGGATCTCTGTATTCCTGCAGCATTATTTGGCTACAGAGAATCTCCTCATACTTCCACAGGATTTCCGCCAGCTACACTCTTATTCGGCAGACCCATTAAGGGCCCGCTTGAAGCCTTACTTCAGTCTCTGACAGACGAGAAGGCTGATGAGACAGTTGTCTCAGCCAGTAAATATGTGTCGGTTTTAAAGGAACGGTTGAAACTAGGGTGGGACCTAGCAACGACTAACTTTAAGCGAGCACGCACAAAGCACGCTAACCGATACAGGAAAGTCGCGAAAGAGAGAGAACTGGAAGCAGGAGAGAAAGTTTTGGTGTTGCTCCCTACCGAGAACAACCAACTGAAGATCGGATGGCAAGGGCCGTTTACCGTCCTGAAAAAAATTTCTAAGGCTAACTACCAGATCTCTATTGAAGGAAAGGAGAAGGTTTTCCATTTAAATCTCTTAAAGAGATACTTGGAAAAACCAGTGCCAACCTCCGACCATCTCCTGACAATCCCCAAAACTGACGAAGATGACGATAGGGGCAGGGATATTCCACCGCTATCACATGAAATCTTTCAAAAATGTCAGAAGCGGCGACGCTCTTTCAAGCGCGCATGGGAAACATTCCAGAGGAAGGAAACTTGGGGGAGTAGACGTGAGTAGGAATTGGAGAGAGATGGAGGGGGAAGACGAGAGGGAAGAAGACAGACACCCCGAAGCTACGGTTATAGGAAATTTAATTCCATAACGTAGACATGGAGTGCTTCCATATCTTAAGGGGGGACGTCCTGTCACGTAGGTCTTTATGTCATTAAATTACCTACATCTTCTTCCTATTCTCTCACCCTAATCCTTTCATTTATATTCTTTCCATACTTGTTTTTCCTGTATTTTTCGCATCACTCGGTTGCGAAAAATATTTTCTTCAGTATTTTTAAACTTTACCTGTTTCTTTCTCAAAACTGAGAATCGCGCTAGGACGATATTACGTAGATGTCAGGGCTGCAGGGCGTCAGAAGGCGTGATAAGTCGGTTCGCTGAACATAGGACGTAGACAATAGTCTACATTCTCACCGAGCGCGCGAGCTTCTTCTCGGCATAAGTCCCGGTGAGGTGTGATACTTTACATCTGCACCGGTCAGTATTCAGACATTTGTCTGAAAAATCCCAAACTGACACGGCGCTCACTGTGGGCCATGGTCAGCTGTAGTGTGAAAACTGCCCTGCATTGGAGACAGGTTGTCTGAGATTTGAAACTGACACGCGTACATCTTGGTCAGTGGTGGCAGTTACGACATGTTAGGTGTGAAACGTATCGTTTAAGCCGGAAAGGGGAGAGCATTTCGTTCTACGAAATAATAGTTCATCCTTTGTCTGGTTTAAAATATTAACCCACGTTTGAAACTATTTCATTTCACTCAGTAACTTTGCAGTTAGACTAGAACAACCTTCGTTCGATTTCTAAATAATCTCTGTAAATAGAGATGGCCTTAGTTTGGTCGAAGTGGTTTAACGTTCTTAGTAATTCTGTGGTTGAGGTATATTAATATTATATATAATAGATATCTAGTTTTGTGAAGTGATTTAGTGTTAAAATCGCCGATTCCATTTTAAACTAGTTCTGTGTGCAGAGTGAATATTTTGATAGTTTGTTATTTCTTTAATCGTCGAGTTGCAGTGGAAATACAAAATAAATTACATTTTTAGCTTACTAAACAAGTAGCTGAAATAAGTTTAATTTAACTGTTAAATACTCAGTCGAAACTGTTTTAATAACTAACTTATAAATGCTAGATGCTACATCAGTGAATAGTGACGGAATACGAAGATATTCCTAAATTCCTGATGATTGATTTTTATATAACTTACTTTATGGGAAGTTTTAATTATAAGTCAAGCGGTCGGCTTGCTATTTAAAATGTAAGTTATATTGAGTACATATATGTAAATTATTTGATATGTGTTCTTTCTTTTATATAGTGAAACGGTGGTACCCAACTTGCCAGCGTTTAGTAACCTGAGAGACATATTTGTGAGAAGCATAGACATTTCCTATCTTTAACCACGTGGGTTTCTTTGTTTCAAGTAACACGGGTCTGACAGTGCATAAGCCATCAGAGAGAGACAGTAATAGCAACCCCACTAACGGTTTCTAAAGACTAGAAATATATATATTGGGCTTTTGAGCCAGGTCATATTGCTCCACAAATTTAAATGTACATGCTGCCTGGCGGCGAGAATATTACAAGATTAACATTCCGCAAGAGATTGTGACTAGTATTGTGGTGACAAAATATAGTACCTTCCTGGAAGTAGACACCGATCTGACATTCCTTAATTCTAGAATCCAAAGCTAATGACATTGTGCTCTGCTAACTTTCGTGCCTGGACAAAATTTTATGTGACTTAATCAGACATTCGAAAAATTAGAACCCCCAAGGAATCGTTCCCCGAGAGTTTAGTACGTCTTTTGGAACTGGGGATTTCTTGATCAAGGACTGCATTTTCGGGTCTGTGTGAAGGTCCTAGAATTAGTATGTTCCCAGAGGCAGCGAGCAAAGTTGTGAGTATACATGTGTAAGAAAGGCCATGGCTGGATGAATGAGAGTACACAGGTCTGAGTGTTATTTTACCGGTGTATTATCGTCACACATTTACTGTCTTAATTCTTTTTGTTTAACCTGCAGAATTTGTTACTATTTGCTAGAGTTTCTTTACTTCTTAGGCTAAATCAGATTATTCAACTCTGTGCATACATTTACGAGAAAAAAGAAGAAAAACTCTTAGCCTAAACCCTACGTATCTATAACTCTTTGGGCCATCATCTGTTCTCTTAACGGGGCTGTGGGCTAAACCTAGAGCTAAGATCATAACGGGGATATCATCCTTGTAGCATTTTCCTTAAATTTTATGACTATTTGTATATGTTTTTTCCTTGATGTATTTTTGGTGTTGTGAGAAGATTTTTTTTGATGATAATAATAAAAATCTCTCTCTTGAACTAAATCAGTGCGTTGGTCAGCTCGTTCAAATACATATAAATTCATTGTGATAGATTCCCACGTCTGTGTGTTTACCTGTCGTCACGGGTATGTGCGTGCCCGTGAGTAGATAGAGATGTATTAATATATATATATATATCTGTGTGTAGACTGTCTGACGCCTTTAAAAGCGGTCGTAGAAGATAGGTGAGAGAGAGAAGATTATCTCGATTCTCAAAGACAGCTTCTTTATCACATTCTATCATCTCACGTGTGGGAAATTCTATTGTGGTTTTTTTTTTCACCAGCTCTCACTGTGACTATCACTCATTCCAACCTATTCAGAAGGGACCAACCCTAGTCTTAATACTCCTATCGTCGAGGTTGCCAGCCTCATATATATATCCACTAGCAAGAAAACATGTTAAATTCACGTTTTTAATAGAAATGTTCACAATTTACTCCCAATTTTTGGGAATACACAATCTCCTTGCGCAGATTTTCAGATGGACTCGAGCAATTTCGGTGCATATGCTCTCGAATCAATTTCGTCTGAGAAATTCCTCTTATGGCGGTGTTCTATGAACCACTTGGCCTGGGAAACTAGTAATTCATCTTCGACGGTTGTTCTGCGATACACTTGGTCTGGGATATTATTTCTCTTATGACTGATGATCCAATTTCTAGGTTTCCAGTCTTGTATTTTTAAAGTCCTGGTCCTCAAGTTTTACAGTCTGTGTATTTAAATATGCGGGGTTACTCTTAGGGTTTCAGAGTTGCCCAAATACTATTGATCTGTCACTTTTGATATAGGAATTCTAGGTCCGATCCTTCTCTTCCTGGCTGTTGGGAGTTGCTCGTATGAAGTTGCGAAGCTGTCTGTTCTGTGTTTCTGAGTTCACTAGATTATATATCTCATTCTCAGCTCAATTCATAGATGGTGTTTCCGCTGAATGTTCCAATAGAATGCATTGTATATTCTGGCTGTCAAATCAAACCAATCAAATCGAATCTCGTTCAGCACTACGTGGTTAGGAGCTTTTCAAACTCTCACGTGTTTCAAAATATTAAATTTAATATACACGCGTGTGGTAATGTGGGATGTTATAAATATTTATAGGGGACTTAGTGTACTGACTGAGATCAGCTGTGAAGGTATCTGTATCTAATAGGTGTAGTGTTTTACAGATAACCTTACTTGCTACCACATTTATAACTCAGTCAGAATTATTCTGGAATATTGTGATGACTACGTTAAATGTCTAGGGTTATGTAAATGATGAAGTGTAAGTCACAACAACAACAGTCAGATAAACAATTTAATTTATTCCACCACACTTGACAACACTGTGACACTCACACACATTTAACACTCTATAAGACTATCTTAAATGAGTCACTGGTAAAGTTTCAAATATTTATGTATTAATTACTTTCACTATTATATATGTCCTGATTCAACTACAAAGTGAACCAGGAATCACAATCAATTGTAATCACAATTTATATATACATAATTTATAAATAGGAACTTAGTAGTGACATATTTTATTAATATTATCCTATGTGTGTCAGTTGTGTAGTAGTACTATGAGGTAATACTGGTTTTGTTTTTCAAGCTATGTTGTTATTTGTCATCATGACTTCAAGTGTTTGTTTAGCTGGTAAATAGTATGGGGAAAAAGTTCACAGTTCCTGTCAATTTAAACAAGGTATTGTCCCTCTTTTTTATTAAAATGTCAATTTTTGAGGGGACACATAATGTTGAGCTCCACTGGCCACAAAGGCTTAACTTTCGGGATGGTGGCAGGAAAAGACTCCTCTGCTCGATTGCTCCCCTGTGTTTTGGAGACACCTCACTAGTCGCTATCTGGACCCAGGAGTATGCTGTCAGCCTCCAGATTCAGCAAAGCTCAGACCAGGTGCTGCTTCAATAACCTAGGACCACAGTCCCTGAAACAAGAAGGTTGTACCTCCTACTTCATAACTAATTTTTAATCTATTTCCCGACTGAACACAATACATCACAAACACTGAGTTCAGAGCGGTAGGCCAACTGTCAGCTTCATCTGAAATAATTTACACCAGTATACTCCTCCCTAATGGTTACTACGCCTCTGCAATTCCAGCATTATTTCTTTCTAGTCAATAAGATAGGTGTCAGTGTACTGTTTGGCAATTCCATGTAGTTTTACTTTCCTCCGACACCTTCTGTTCAGGTTGGAGCACTATATAGGCTTTGCCTCATGTTCGCTACTGAACCACACACATATACAGACATAAATTATCAATTTACATTCAATTCTCATAAAAAAGATATCAAATATTTCAAGCTTACCACAATTCATGGAAATAATACAGAATTACGTTGACTGGCAATGAATAGGCACAAAATCCGATCTGCCGATGTCCCAGGCTTTTATTTAGAAAAATATGCACTGGCGCTCAACGCACTGGTTCTTTAGTAAGTTTATTTGAAAATGTGGTGCTGAACTAACGCTTCAAATTGCCTATATTGGCGGGTCTAACCAATCGAGCCATGTTTACACAAGCGTTTGAAAAAAAGTACTCCTACTCACGTTTCCCTAACAACAAAGAATCAATATTTATAGCCCGACTAATCGTGTTTAGCCTTACATTTACTTTCCGCCAATCAAATAGGAGGTAACATGGGGACCTATTTCCCGTACAATGGTGGTGTGAAAATCTGCCACTGAGCGATTCTGATTTTGGTGTTGTCTGACATCCCTCACTATTTCTTTTGGCTATAATTTGTTAATTCCTAGACTATTTGCGTAACGTTTAACATATTCTTTGTCAGCAAGTAATAAGGAACACAAATATATAAATTTAATGGGGCTAAGGGGCTGCGTTCAAAATATGTATTTTCTTCTACCTCCCGTTCACTTCGATCGATGTGGTATCTGGGTACTGTAATGTTTTCAAACGTAAACCAGTATAATGTCATGTTTCCTAATAAGCGTTTTTCCGGTTTTTAAAACCTAACTCTCGTATGGGTAGTGTTTTTTATCACTGTCGATTTGAAAAAAGCTAGTGCTTGTGGCCTTACACGCGTGATGGTAGTAATTGTATAGCGAGACGCGTGTTAGTGTATAAAATGACATGAATGGAATATTAATATAGATCAGCTTGCGTATCTCAAGGTTTTTCTTAGAAAGGCAGTACACGTTTTATTGAAGAAAGCGTGTAGTGATGCAGTAGGCTTTTACTATCAACGTGAAACGTTACAATTTGCAGACGAAGTAGAAAACAAGGGGGATTTCGAGTACAGTCATTGTGACAGCACTGTTCTTTACCATTCTTCTTTTCTTTTAGTGAAGTTATTTGTTAGGCTTTACATTTACTTTTTAATTTATATATATGGATTAGAATTTCACACGACAACGCGTGACCTCTTTATAATAAGACGTAATATCGTTCCGGTTGCACCTATCTGCCTCCCACAATATTGTGACCATATTTTCCTGGCGTAATGTCTTCCGCCAAGATGTCTACCCCAACAGGTTATCCAATTATTGCTTTTATCAGCGTGCCTCCGCCAGATTACACTTCTATCTACATCTCTGCCAAGAGTAAACACATATGACGACCCAGTTTAGATGAGTTTTGGCCATTGGTGGACCACTACTGCAAAGCAGGGGAGGCAATTCGTGACACGTATCATTGTTTTACTTCTAGAATATTTAGGGTACACATTGCATAATATACAAAGAGCGCCATATTTATTTACTCATCAGTCGATCAAGCTGAAATACATTTCACCACTTCAGCTATTTTATTACGGGCCGCCAAAATTGTTTTTAAGATCCGAATGTTGCACACGGGCCATTATTAAGATGTAGAAGATTATGTCCAAAGATACAAGATAAATCACCTTGCAATATTCAACACATTTATATAGAAACAAGTGCTAAACCAAGTTTGTACCGTTTGATAACCGCAATGAAGAGTCTAGTAGTTTTTAACATCATAGATAGGATCCGATTGGCTGTTATCTCCCCATCGAAGGTCGGCTGCAACGTATCACCAACGTCACCTGTCTCTTGCCTTGATGGCACACGCTGAGAAACTCTTCTGTCGATCTCATGATACAATCTATTCACTTATAGCGCTGTATTCTTTTTGTATGTTTTGCCTCAACCTTTACTTTCTAATGATTTTGAAAAAAAGTGTTAAGTATGGTACTCTTTAAATTTCTAAAACGTTTAGCTTTCGTAATTTTTAAGTTGTTAGTTAAGTCTTTCTTCATATTCAAGTTTCCTAGAACTTCGTTATTGGATTTCTTTTCTTTCCATGAGTCGTGGCCTATTGTCTACATTTACTTTCTCTACTTTTCAAGGGCTACAATTCTTTCTTCTAGGTGCTTGTTTAATGCTCATGTTTCTGTGGTATAAAGCGATTAAGATTGTATGCTATACTTAATGACTCATTTTTAACTGTTAGATTTTTTTTTATAGTTTGAATATTAATATGTCTCTTGTTGTGTAATGTAGATTTGGATATTCATATTCTCTCTTCTTGATTTCCTTTTCACGTCTTTCATCCTCAATTATTATGTGTCCAAAGTATAATTTTCTTTTTAAATCGAGTCTAACATGGATTTATTTATTCCTACATTTAAAGATACCTTCTCATCTATATTATCCTTGTCAGGGCCTCGTCACGTGAGAGAGCTGTTGCAACAAACCACAAAAGTTATACGTCCTTTTTTATTAATGACGTAACTATGTAACCTTTGACTCTATTAATGACATAACTATGTAACCTTTGACTTTGACTTTATTAATGACGTAACTATGTAACCTTTGACTTTATTAATGACGTAACTATGTAACCTTTGACTTTGACTGTATTAATGACGTAACTATGTAACCTTTGACTTTATTAATGACGAAAGTATGTAACCTTTGACTTTATTAATGACGTAACTATGTAACCTTTGACTTTGACTTTATTAATGACGTAACTATGTAACCTTTGACTTTATTAATGACGTAACTAATTAACCTTTGACTTTGACTTTATTAATGACGTAACTATGTAACCTTTGACTTTGACTTTATTAATGACGTAACTATGTAACCTTTGACTTTATTAATGGCGTAACTATGTAACCTTTGACAGAAAAGACTCGAGGCTCCGGTGGCTGCTTTATTTTTTTCCCTCATTTACGAGTAAGTTACCCGCCAAAAATATGGCGGGAAATAATAATGTTGTTCACTTTCTGTTGCATGCCCAATTAATTATCCCGTGGTCATTTCATTCATTTCCATTTTGCTTCAGAAGTACGGAAACACGGAAACAGTGTGGCACGAAAGCAAAGAAACTTTATTTTGTGATGAGCACTTAGTCATGCTTACCTAAAATTCTTATATAATGAGGGATAATTCTGAAGTGATAATAACCTATTTATACATGTTTCATAAACATATGAAGAACTATCAGCTGTCTCTGATTATGGCTCTTTGTCGACGTGCATTGCAGGAGAATCTTGAGAACAAATCTATGGATATCAATAGGACAATTTTGTCCGTGTTGTAAGCTTCTAAAATAACATATTTTCTTGTTTTATTTTACTACCTTTCCAATTGCTGGGCACGTTCCATTGTTGCATGTCCCCGCTGGTGAGTTATAAGCTGCTTCTGTGCACAGACCTCCTATGAGAACGATGCAGTCATATCCGGGGTACTTCGGCTGAAGGCCATCGACACAACAGTCAGCCACCTCACGCCTGCTAAGGATGGTCACTGGTTTTCCTGTTTGTATGGCGAGTAGGCTTTCCACGCCCTCTGTGAACAGATCAGGCAGTCCGATAAAAAAAAAATCTAACTGGCGCAATGTAATACACTTAAATAACACGTGACCCGTTAATAAATGATGGGACAAAATATGGTGTGCACATTCTGCCTCACGTCTTGAGGACGGCACCATTTCTCATGTGTTCAAAGTTTCTTCCTTTCTATTCCCTTCCACTGTACACAGATCAAGTAAACATGTCAATACACATCCACTTGTAAACTATAAGTTAAAAAACACTGCAGATAAATGCTTCTATGGCACGCGCCTCAAGCAGCCTCTGACAACCAAGTCCAGCTCCCGGCCTTCACGTGTGGCTCAATTTGAGCCCGGCGGAACTGTTTTCACTGACGGGAGAAGGGGCAAAGGCGAGCGACTGGCGCCTTAAAACCAGCAGCTTCGGGCAGATAGGGTTCGTGATCCTTGGTTGGTAGCTTATCTAAGAGAAGGAACTCTGAATTCAAACCACCGCTGCCTTGCGGGAATATCCATTTATGGAATTGGCTTCGGGAGTAAACCCTGAGGATAAATCCGGAGTCGGAGTCCCTAAGGCAGTCTAATGTCGATTCGACATTATTCTGGCAACTCCTGCGACGTGGCTGGTACCAAACTGTATCGGCTACTGCCGTTCCTTTGGATCTACCAGCTGTGTGGAGAGGGGGAACATGCTGCATGGGCAACAGCTTGATCTCCATATAACTGTGCCCAAGCTCGCGCCCTGGAGAGGACACTCCAGCTTCACCCTATAGGTGTCGGCAAAACACGGGAAGTAGCAGTTACCGGTTATAAGCATTTTGCCCAATTGGCGTAGGGCATGGCGCCAGGGGCTACTTCCGACAGTGGGAGAGGTTCTAGGATCTCACTGGACAGCTACCGCCCGCTTCAAGCTGGGCAGCCCCCAGTCAATAAGGTGTTGTCCCGCCACTGTCTGCTTTCCCCATTGGGTGCATGGGGATTAGGGTCAAACCCGAACTGTGGACAGAAAATTTTGCACCAAGCAATTATCAGAATAATAGAAATAAGCAAACTCTCAGATTGGGATGCTGGAACGTCCGGACTATGTTGACTGGACTATCCGAAAACCTACAGGACGTAAACGATGTAAGGAAGACAGCCATAATTAATGATGAGCTTAAACGACTTCAGGTGGATATAAGGGAGGGAAACCTGAGGCCTGTAAACAGTAAATTAATATGAAATAAATATAAAGGTATGTTATCAGGCACTCGCAGGAAAAAAAATGACCTGGTTTTTGAAAACAATTTTTTGATAAAATGCGTAGATGGCAGGCGGATAGTGTGACGCTGCATCCGGCTAGGCGGGGTTGTCGCACGGAAGGTCCAGTGTTCAAATCCTGGGTAAGCCACTCATGTCTGTTGTTTTTCTGTTGTCTGGTGTTCTACTTCTTTATTTCCTGCGAGTGCCTGATAACATACCTTTATATTTATTTCATATTAATTCAGGTGGATATAGTTGCACTTCAGGAAACGCGCCTGGCGGACTCTGGAACGGTGAGTGAGAAGGACTACACATTTTATTGGCAAGGGAAAGATCTTAATAAAACTAGAGAACACGGAGTAGGTTTTGCGGTAAAAAAATCGCTAACTAACATGGTTGAACCAGGCGAGAATGGGTCAGAACGCCTGTTAACACTCCGCCTGCAAACTAGCACAGGTCCCATCACCCTTGTCAGTGTGTATGCTCCTACTTTGTACTCTGCCTCAGAAGCTAAAGATGAGTTCTACGAGAATCTAGCAGCAGTCATCAAAAGCATACCTAGGCAAGAACAGCTTGTTCTCCTTGGTGACTTTAACGCTAGAGTGGGTGCCGATAATGTTTCATGGCCTTCATGTCTGGGCAGGTTTGGTTTTGGCAAGATGAATGAAAATGGACAACGGCTCTTAGAGCTGTGTGTCCACCATGACCTCTGCGTGACCAACACCTACTTTCAGACAAAACCCCAGCATAAGGTGTCATGGAGACACCCACGATCCAAGCACTGGCACCAACTGGACCTGATACTCGTCAGAAGGCCACTTCTCAGGTCTGTGCTCTCCACGCGCTCGTACCATAGTGCAGACTGTGATACAGATCACTCCTTGGTTTGCTGCAAAATCAGAGCACAACCAAGAAAACTCTATCGTGTCAGACATGAAGGGAAACCACGCATTGATACCAGCAAGATGTCAGACCCTGTCATGATCGCTCAATTTACTGCGACCTTCAAGAAAGTGCTCAGCAGCCCTCAGCATGGCATGGTGATACTATTACAGAGAACTGGGAGCATCTACGGAACACCATTCAAAGTACTGCACTTGCCACCTTTGGTAAGAAAACGGCAAAGTCAAATGACTGGTTTGATGCTTCATCAGATGTGATGGCACCTGTCATTGAAGCTAAGCGCAGTGCTATGAATGAATACAAACGTTCACCGAGTGCTAGAACCCTACAGATCCTGAAGGCTACGAGAAGCAAAGTTCAACAAACTGCTCGACGCTGTGCAAATGACTATTGGCTCCAGCTCAGTGAGAGCATCCAGATCGCAGCGCAAACAGGCAACATTAAACAAATGTATGACGGTATAAAGAAAGCACTTGGCCCCCAAAAAAGTAAGACGGCACCGCTAAAAACCATCAGCGGAGAGAAGCTAACCGATGAGGGTAAGCAGATGGAGAGGTGAGTCGAGCACTACTCTGAGCTTTATGCTAGAGAAAATACCGTTACGCCTGCAGCCCTTGATGCTGTCAAATGTCTGCCAACTATGGAGGAGCTGGATGCCGAACCAACATTAGAGGAACTCAGCAAAGCCATTGATAGCTTGGCCTCTGGCAAAGCACCAGGCAGTGATGGGATTCCTCCTGATTTAATCAAATGCTGTAAGAGCACGCTATTACATCCCCTGCATAGGATGCTGTGCCAGTGCTGGGAAGAGACAACTATTCCTCAAGACATGCGAGATGCCAAGATTGTAACACTGTACAAAAATAAAGGAGACAGAAGTGATTGCAATAACTACAGAGGCATCTCTCTTCTTAGTATTGTTGGTAAGGTTTTTGCCAAAGTCGTCTTAATGCGACTACACAAGTTAGCTGAGCGCATATATCCAGAGTCATAGTGTGGATTCCGAGCTGGTAGATCAACAACAGACATGATCTTCTCTGTCCGCCAGCTTCAGGAAAAATCAAGAGAGCAGAAAAGGCCTTTATATATCGCCTTTATAGACCTCACAAAAGCATTTGACCTGGTTAGTAGGGATGGACTCTTCAAAATCCTCCTGAAAATAGGCTGCCCTTCTAAAATGCTGGAAATGATAAAGTCATTCCATGACGACATGAAGGGAACAGTCCAATATGCTGGAAGCACGTCACAGCCCTCTGACATACGAAGTGGCGTTAAACAAGGCTGTGTTCTGGCTCCGACCCTCTTCGGGATCTTCTTTGCCTTACTCTTGAAACATGCATTCAGAGATGCAACTGAAGGAATATGCCTTCACACTAGGTCAGATGGCCGTCTGTTTAATCTTTCAAGGCTGAATGCAAAAACAAAAATCAGAAGGGTCACTATAAGAGACTTGTTGTTCGCTGATGATGCTGCAGTCGTCACTCAAAGCCAACAGGAGCTTCAGAACTTGATGAATCGCTTGACTAAAGCATGCAAGGACTTTGGCCTCACAATAAGTCTAAAGAAAACGAATGTGCTGAGTCAGGATGCGGGTGCTGCACCAGTTATCACTATCGATAACTATGAATTGGCAGTGGTGCACCACTTCACATACCTAGGGTCTACCATCAATGACAAACTCTCACTGGATACAGAAATCGACAGCCGCATTGGCAAAGCTGCAGCTACCTTTGCCCGCCTCACATCGCGTGTTTGGGGAAACTCCAAACTCACAATGAAGACCAAAGCTGCGGTATATAATGCCTGCGTCACCAGCACACTCCTATATGGCAGCGAGACCTGGACGACCTATGCTAAGCAAGAAAGAAGGCTCAATACCTTCCATTTACGGTGTCTACGCCGCATCCTCGGCATTTCGTGGAAAGATAAAGTGACAAATGTCGAGGTGTTGTCACGTGCTGGCCTTCAAAGTATGTATACACTGCTTAGACAGCGCAGACTTCGCTGGCTTGGCCATGTTCGCCGCATGGAAGATGGTCGCATCCCAAAACATATCTTCTACAGACAATTGGCAGATGGCAAGAGAACAGTTGGGCGACCACAGCTGAGGTTCAAAGATGTGTGCAAGAGAGATATGAGGGCACTGGACATGGATCCAGCAACATGGGAGGATGAAGCTGCCGATCGCACTAAGTGGCGATGCTATTTACGGCGCCACCTCAGATTGGGCGAAGAGAGGCTCACACAACAAGCAGAGGAGGGGAGAAAACGTCGAAAAGAGCACCAGGAAAATAAGCAGCTGAGGGCTGTCACCTCAGGGGCGCATTCCCATAGTCAGTTATGACTGAAGGGGCTATTATTATTATCATTTAACAGCAACGCATTAGCGCTTGTTATCTATTTTAGTTTCATTTAACTTTCTGTTAAAACTAAAGACATACGACTGAAACTTTCTCATCAGATTTTTCTTAAAATACGAACAAGAGACACATGGATAGACAGTCTTACAGAAATACTACAGAAAAAAAAACGGTTTCACATTAGCCAATGCGAGACACTTCGGCACCCCACTGCACTTCATGACAAGACTGGACCATGCAACTGAAAGTACGAGCATACAGTGTATGGGTTGTGCTATAACTACTTCAGTCCGAGAATAAAATCACTAAATAATAGCCAGATTTCCTCTGAAAAAACACCCCTATTAAATATGGACTCATACAGCATCTTATCAGCAACATTAGCTTGGATAACAGATTGTGATATCAAAATAATAGGACGAGATGCAGGAAGAGCATATGAATCATCAATTAAAATGACGAGTGTTATGATTTAAAAAAAAAACTATATAATTTTGCCTCGTTTTGGCGAGGCGCGTCCCGTTCAACCTAGTCGGTTATATAAGGGCGCATGTCCTAATATAAAAGACCTTTTGGTCTGGAGAATTGAGTGTTATGATACTCTTTGCGCGGCAAATAGAAAATTCTATTTGGAAAATACTTGTCGCGCAGACAGGCATCTATACGCACGTACCTGTGTTGTGATGTGATGACGTGCTTTTGTTTCGTGTGAACATGGGAGGAGTCAGCGTGTAGTGTCTCAGTGAGACGCATGTGATTAACGTGTCCATGGACCAGATGTAGAATTTATTGTGGATCGCAATCTATTCAATGTGTCTATAAGTCAAATGTATCTATGATAGCGACCCAATGGATTTATTTCACTGTAATATATGTGCATTGTGTCTTTACATGTAATTGAAACTAATGGTGGAATCGCTCTGTGTCTTATCGTACGTCTTGTGAAGTACCTACGTAATGGAATAGTGTATAATTATTGGATATAATTGTTGTAAAGAATTATTTGGGCTGGAATTCCATTTATGTTAGACATGTTTTGTACTCATGAAAGTGGACATAAGTAAATCCATGTCTACTTATTACAGTGATGTCTGGATCAAGCACAAGGAGTTACGAGTATTTGTGACGGTGTTGTGTTCAATCTCTAGATTTGATCTATTTCACTTTTACTTTGATTCATGCAATCATGGAAAATCAACATAGACCACAAACCCACACCCGTAACAACAATGATGTCGTGTTTTATAGCTGTGAAAATTGGGAACAACAAAGACGATAACTTGTCATAAATGTGTTGTGGAGCAAAGTTTTTGGATTAAAATTGCTTGAAAAGATCACCGATGTGTAGTGACGAAACTACGCTCCCGTTTGATGTTACACACATTAGGATTTGATGTTCCATGATAAAATTATACGGCAAATCCTTGCTCTGGAACCCGTGGGTTAGTGACAGAGATGGTGTCTTAGTAACACCTCTTAGAAAGGAGTATATCGGGCCGAAACACTTGTCGGACGGGGGCACCTCTTGTGATGATCAGATTGCTTCCTGTTGTATCGCTATGTAAAGAGTTTCCTATCATGAACAAGGGGGTTGACAACATGAAAGGGATACATATATGAAATGACCTTGAACTGAAGACAACGGACAAGAGGACCTGGTGTGAACATGTGTTAGGCATTTGTTCTAAGGAAGTTTAAGTGTAATGATAATTATGTCATATTAACATACACATACCAGCAATAACAAAGGCAATGGCGGCTCCTAACTGGCCTTGGTCTGTGACAGGGGAAATAACACCTTTTTGTCGCCAATCAAATACTACATCACCTCCCTTGGCATGAACCTTCTGCAGGAAAGATAAACCAAAAAATTAACTACTGAACTTGCAAGGCATTCCCAGTCTGTATTCTCTGTAACGATATCTAGATCAGGACTAGGAAGGACGTCAATCAAATAAAAAAAGATCTTAGGTAGACCGCATGATACAAAAGTTTTAAATTAACTTTCTAACTCTTAAATCAAATCTACAATACGTTTAACAAAATTAAGTACGAGTACAGTCTGCGATTATATTATGAACATTAAATCAAAGTACTGCTGTTCTCTGTCTGACGAACGCATAGGCGCATGTATGTGATTGGCCATTAGTAATATCGTACCTAAATGTGAGCACTTAGTTGATGCGATGTAGTGCAAATCATCACCATATTAAGCCTAGTCTGTGTTATTACATCCTCTGTAATACACGTATTCAATATTATTTTGAATTTGTTCTTGATAATGTGATATAGTTGTGACCGCTGGAGGAACCCCTTTCCTTGTGTAATTGCCCCGTCAACTGTTACTCACAGAAGGGTGGAAAATCGAGGGTGTTTATCTCCGTGTACACATTAGCTGGGGCCAGTTTTATTTATATTTATTCAGGATATTGTAAACAATATCACCTCTGATGGAATGTACGGCCCTATGAAGTTAGTGGTCGTTTAATAAAACCTTATATAGCTATTAGTTCCTCAATTAGAGTGAGTGAGAAAACGAAGTGTTCCCAAACAGAACATTCAATATTAATTCAACCCTTGAAGAACCATCGAGGACTCAATATAAGTTCTTGAAAACTGTCAACCGTAAAAAAAAAGTTTGTTTTTTCATTACAGAATGCTGATGACGTGGACTTTTTCGTTTCATCATATTCTTCGTTTTATCAACAGTTATTTACTTCATCCTGAATATCCACCCTTTGATGATTACTCATTTTATCTAGTATCCTAAATAAGTTCAATCAGGTGAGACTGTTAGGCTCCCCCGCCTTGGTTTATACAAGAATAGACATTGTTCGTTAACAGAATTCTTGGGTGAGTTACCGTCTTATAAAAGCGAGAGAATAGGTCAAACACCTGAGCCGACCATTCTCACGAGAATTAAATTGTATTCTTTATGTTAAAAGTATTCATCATTTAGTTATTATGCCGACGAATTTATTTTAGTAGTTACTCACAAGTTCTGTTCCAGACGAAAAAGTGTGGTCAAAGAAGTTTCCATTTTTCCTCCTTCAGTTGGACGATTATAAATCCTTTAGTTGGTAAATCATCCGCCTTGAAGTATTTTCAGACTTAATGGATTTTAATTGCTGTTGTAACTCTGATTTTTTAGATTCATATTACCAGACTTGTATGAACTTCTGTCAGATGTTAAACGACCTTCTTGTTTTCTTGTCATCTCGCTCACTGTTTCCAGCTAAAAATCGTCATTCGTTCAACTGACTGTAGTGAAATTGACAGAGATACAACGGTAAAATACCTCCAAAGATAACATGTAAGGATAAAAACATAATGCGTAGGCTGCTGATAGTACATGATCGCCCAGACCGCGGGTCATCACCCTCCATAAAAATTGACTTGCTAGACAGTGATTGACAGAGATAGGCGGATCCAAAAACCATGGATAAAAAAATAATAGCGTAGCTGCTGATAGAAATGATTGCGTAAAAATGACTTGCTAGGACAGAGAGGAACGGCTAAGGAGACGAAAGATTGGGGGGGGGAAACGGAGAAAAGTCACGTTTCCCAAGTTGACATAAAGTAAGGAATTCGACAGAAGGGACCTTGGATATGTTACGCCACAGTCATTTATTGGTCGCTTTTGCGATACCAAGCCTTTGATTTGAATTCAGCGGCAGAACGCAGATGTTTGGAATATTACAAAAATTAAAAAGTAACTTTTTCGTAATATTAATGTTAGGAATATAAAAATTAGCTGGCCGGATGGCCCATTCTGAGCAGTGAACTAATATGTTCTTAATTTTACAGACGGATAGATAATATTGAAGATAATGACAAAAGACAGTGTTGTTCACATCAGCGACAGACTGTATGGAATAAAAAGTGTCGCTATTTGCACAAAAAAAACACGACCTTGAGACGCAGGTGTTCAAATCTACTTAGTAGGGAAGCGAAGGGACATTGGTGGGAGCTGTGTCTAAATATAACTTTTAACGACAAAATTTTGGAGGGGGAGAGAAAGGTTGGTTCAAAAATCAAGTACGTTTTTGAAAAAAAAAAAACAAGTAGAGACGGACAGACTAACAGATAAACATCCATACTTGACTGAAGCATGACTGAAATGACTTTAGGGTAGGAAATTTGAATTTGAAATAAACCTAGGCAGTGATTGGCCACAGACAATCATTTTATCGGCGCTCAGACGCGCAAGTGGGGCCATTCCTCAATAGTTGTTCGATGATAGACACAGTATTTTAAAGTGTGGTGATTTCCAAATGAAAGAAAGTGAAATAAGTTCAGGGACGCCATACTATAGCCAGCAGCTCAGCTGAGTTTTGCTAGCATTTCTGTGTTCTTTATTCATAATCTGGTAAGATTGAAATTATTTCTTTGTATATTTTGAATATTGTTTAATGTTCGAGTGATTTGATACTGCCATATCATAATCTAGCCTTACAAACAAGTAGGGATTTGCTCTAGACCCCCCGCCCAAGTCAGGGTCAGGGACCAACAATATACATAAACTCCAGCAAGGGTTAGGCAAGACAGATCAAGTGTTGAGAATAATGAAACATATTACCTATCCTCTTTTAGGGCAGAAAACTAATAAATATTTTTCAGAATCTATAGTCTGGGAGGATCTATCTGATGTAAAACCACCATGGTAAATGTGCTGTTTGGTCAGAGAGATCTGACCTGTCTGTATGATGTGGTTGTTGTGTCCGTGTTGTGTCCAGACGTGGGTAGAGAATAGAATTTTGACACATAGCCAATACTTTGATTGCAGAGCTGTGAGTTTCAGTTGTCAACAAGGCGGTGTCCATTCAGTTGGTGATTTTACTCGAGTGTATCTGTGCAGTACGTTGTGACAGAGACCACTATTATTGCCCGCCAGCACGGAGAGGTGGGACCACCAGATTTCAGCACCAGAGCTACATATGCAAGTTGAGTGAGCCTCTGGTCTGCTGGAAGTTCACCAACGCCTTTTAGTTACTAATACCCCATAAAATTCCTGCAATTTACTGGACACTGTGTAGTCAATATAGACAGGTGTGATGAGGCCACCCCAACAGCACAAGCATTAACTATCCTCCCAAGTAGATGACTAATAGAACATTTTAATAAAACTAACTAGTCTAGTACTTATATATGTACACTCTTGCATTTATTATGTAACATTCCATGCATTTCTTTCATAATTTTTAAATCCTTTTTTTAAAAAAAGTTCTGGTCAACATAAAACTTGATCCAGAACAAATAAATGTAATATAATTCTATCAAAAATTTTACACTCTTGAGTTAGTTCAGTGTATTATAATATTTGTTAAATATTATTGGTCTGCTTAAATATCTGTGGGTGTATCTATAACTATCACACCACATTACATATCATTACCCTAGACATTTTACATAGCTACATTCATTAAGGAAAAAAATTGAATGTGAGGTCGTAGTGGTAGCAAGAAAGGCCTTCTGACAATTCACAACTACATTTTATCTCAGGAGCCTTCACAGCTGGCCTCATACATTACATTTAGTAATATCACCATCATACAATACCATCAAACCCACTACACTGACGCACTTTGATGTATTTTTCGTTAATTTAGACGAGTACTGAGAGTATACCACTCCATTATCCCAATGTGATGTTATGATAAAATGTCATCATTTACTGTTACATATTTTTACTTGTACATGCACATTTATTTTTTTTTTTTTTTTTTAAAGTAGTCACTGACGGTTGTATCTGGTAGACCACAACCTCATTAGCAAAGTAGAAGTAGATCTTGTCAATGACCTTTACGTTTTAAATGTTTTCTTAAGCATAGAGTATTAAAATAGTTGGACAATAACTCCGATGTAGAACTAATGTGGCCGTGTACATAGTTGTTCCTTTGGAAACAGACTATATTCTTACAAGACAGAGGAAGCACAGACCACCCTATAATTTTATATTTTATGAGAAACAGAAAATAATAAATAGTGTCACATATTTAGGACAAAGAGTCGCTAGCCACACGCCCATTCTGATTTCCCCTGACCAATCGGATAGCTCAGATTTACCCCGGGGAAAGTGGAACAGGACGCCATTTTGGCAGTAGAATGAAAGAGCGCAACTCAAGAGGTCGTATCTGATCTAGCTCTACATATTTCTTAATCAAACTACAACATTTATTATAAAATGTGTAATTCAGGACATTGAGTGTTATATATTTTCTCACTGGCGTAAGTAGTGACGATAGTTAAACATGTATTCTGAATAGAGCTCCCAACCCTAGTCGCAGCAGAACTAGGCTCGAGGATTTGAGTCAATTTGAAAAAAACAATGTCTTACACCTCAAATCAGGTAGAGTAGACTATTCTTGTGTTGGAAAGCATTTAACTCCAGGAATGCTTATGACAATAAAGAAATCAAGGACAAATCTGAGGAGATGGGTAAATGTAGTCGAACCTAAAATAAGACTGTAACGTTAAAGGAAGGAACACGGTGGAAAACGTATGGTACAACAACAACTATTCAAACATGGAGAAGTGTTCGACAACCATACAGAACAGAAAGAAGAGAATAGCATTGAGAGACCTCGCTTCAGAATTAAAACGTTGTAGAAGCTACGCAGTCGATTTCCCTTGCATAAGAATAGTAGACGGATTGGTTGCAAAAAGTTTATAAGATTGAAATAAAAGAGATTGTTGAAATCAAGCTACAACCATTGAAAGTCAAAGAAGGGAGACCAAAATTGAACTTGAAACAACGAACTGCGCCTGCAATCACTAGAAAAGAGCCTCAGACAGAGAATGTCGCAGTACAAACGGATGACAGGTTTAAGAAAAGTCTAATTCCAGTCAGGATAAAATCAAGACAAGTTACAGAGGACTTACTTGATTTGTGCAGTGTTGAAATGGTCGATAATACAGAAAAGATGACATCTGCAGACGAAGATAAGTTAGAATGCACGGAGAGGTACGAAAATGATAGCAAAGTACAGAAAAGAAGTGGAAGAAAGATTTAGAGAGAGAGATAGAAGATGGCAGCAAGCAAATCAGATAGAGAAACAACACCAAACAAAAGCTCACGTAAAACAAATAAAAATCGATAATTACCGGCCCATTCCGCCTCTGACGACAAATACAAGACCAGTCAGAAAAGCCACCCTAAATTATAATCCATCCAGCACAGATTCGTCTGACATATCAGAGTTAGAGACGACAGACTCTGATGAGACCACTGAAGGCTACTTGTCAGACGAACTTGATCATACAACAGACGAAGAGGGCAGAAAATATTACTGGCCGAAAACTGATAAGACAAAGCACAGCAAGACAAAGAAAATTGGCGGAATAGGTCAACCTACAACAGAGGAGCTGACGGCAGAGATAGACGTTATCCTGAGAGATGGTGACTTTGCCGTCCTCTCAATAAGGCTGGTGTATGAATTGCTGGAGAACAAGTTTGCTGTTGATTTATCTACACGCCGAGAAGAATTTCGAGAATTGATAGAAATTGCACTTACACGGTATGAACACAAGATGATCACTACCCCACACGAGAATCAGTTTCCAGCAGCACCCACTAACACTCTGGTTCCAGATGAAGAAATTTGTAAACAAACCACCAACACCCCATACGAGAAAAATTTCACAGATTATTAGAAAGCCAAAATATCGCTATAGACCCACAAGTTACATCTCCCTTAACAACACGGAATCTGACATGGATACTCTTAGTCCTGATAGTACTGACATTGATTCGCCAAACCCAGCTAGTTCCATTGAAACCAGTGATGCGGATAGTACATTATTTGTACCAGTCAGCTCCAGCGTCAAACGCGCCTATAAAACAGAATCTGATGACTCAATCCCTAGCAACAAAATTCCGCGTATACAGCACAACTATATCAGACGAAAGATTCTGAAGAAACGCAATCATGTTCCAAAACCAAGCCGAGAAGTGTTAGCCTCATCTCAACTAGTCAAAAACAACAGTGTGCAAATTACTGTGCCCATTGTAACCAGTGCTAACGTTCAGCACAACCAGGTCAGAAGAAAAATCAAGGCGAAACATATACCTGCCTCAAAACCAACAGATGTTCCAGCCATACAAACCCTCACCACAGTAAAACCATCACCGCATTCGTCAATGTCCTCAGTGTCCCAACAATCAGCAAATGCAGTGTCGTCGCCTATCACACCCGTCACCACTGCTACTCAGTATGATGCTCGCCTAAGCAGTCGGGACATTGCAAGGTTAGAGATGGTGAAGGAACTAGCGAAGCTGTTCTGAAAAACACGCCCAAGTGTGTTTTATATGTTCGCAAATCCGAACACGGTCTACGCATATGTGAATAAACCTTTTTAACAATGTACTAACTCTCCCCATGTACTCTATTTTCAGTTTCAGACAGTTCAAATGACTTGCTTACAGACTAAGATGTCAAAGCCTCACTGAGAAAGTTATTTTTTCCAGCCTTAGAATACGGATGAACAGAAAGAAATCAAGACCAGCACACGGAGGATTTTCTTTAGATAGCATAATTGTGAAATAAAAATGTTAAAACGATTGATAACACACGGTGTTACGAGTTTACAGACACCCTTATTTAGTTACATACATTTTCTTAATATTTAGAATGCTACACAACTTTACCTATAACACATGTGTCACACTATTCTGTTGTAACATTCATCTCCACTTTTGTAACTGATCATATTCCACGCTCCATTCACCAGCATGATCTCTGATACTCCAACAATTTTTGTTGATACTGCCTATCACAAATACCCCAATGACATTTGCGCATGCTGAATTTCTGCAAATGAAGAATCCCTTGAGAGCATTAGTATATGCTAACCCCAGATTGAACACATTACACCTATTTGTTGATGATGCCTTTGCCCATGTTAAAGAAATAGCATTTGCACATGCTGACCTAGCAAATGAAATACCCCTTTACAGCATTTGTATATGCTGAACCCACATTGAACACCCCATTACCGCATGATAACCACTAATGACACATGAGATGAAGAAGCAACTGGTTATGTATGATGAAAATGCCATTTTATATTAAGGTGAAACTTTATGTTGTCACAACTGAGATTTTGTTGAAATGTTTATGCACAAAATCCCCCACATTAACATTGGAGGGATAATCTTAGTCTTTCGTGGTTACGAGATAAGACAAGGATATAATAGGATATTTGATGAATACCATGGAACAAATCAGAGCAGATGATTGTTGCACATATGAGGACCATATTTGAAGTCATTATTGAAGGATTATCAGTAGACAAGAAACACAAATGAATTATGATAATCCCATGGAACCACAGGTACTAAGGACACAAAATGGAGATTAAATAATGGAGAAAAAAAAATAATGACTGAAAAATTGCTACGCCCAGAGGTAAAGGAAATAGAGATGCATCCGCATTTTGGAGAAGATATTTTTTTTTTTGATTTTTGCTTATTGCCTTTGTAATATGAACATTGTTGTATAACAAATGACTATTCCTTATCACGAATTACAGAATGTTGTAAGATAGTTGGAATAAATTGACAATTTACTATACTCATAATATACCCAGAATTACAGGAGAGAAAATAAATAAATGATTGATGAAAGTGGACACACTGAGATTTGCTCACCCCGAGGATATTGGATAAAAAAAAAAAAAATAATGTTATCCCAAGGACAGACATGTCACAGATATATCATGGAGATTGGAAATGCAGCAAACTTGGTCAAGGACACCATGAAATAGACCCCCGCCCCACACTTAAGATAACTGACGGATGAGATTTTTTGAATTATAAGTACCATAAGTCACCCATCTGGCTGTAGTCAGCGGAGGTTACAAGCACCACATAACTCTGACTAACCCTCGACCAGCGAAGGCAGAGTTGGTGTCGAAATTTTGCACATATGTAAAAAGTCATGTTTTGGTAAAGTCTAGACATTTATGTTAATAGTTCTATAAATGATTAGTTGATATATTGATGATAAATATTCGCAAATATAGTACATGGACAATTAATAAGGATATATTTCCAGTACAGAATAAGAGGAATAGGAAGGATCCACATTTTAAATATTGGAGCACCATGAGCGAGGAATTGGACTTATAAAGAAAATGGAAATGGTACACTGTATGCAAGGATAACCAGAAATAATATGGTTAAATAGTAGTCAGAGTGCAAGGAACTTTGTCTTACGAGAATATTGTAGATTCCTCACGATCAATTGATTATTTTCTTCCTTTCTATGTCACATTTTTTTTGAGTGATGACCCCAAAATTTTTTTTTCATCTCATATTGTCAAAAGTTCTTACATCTCAGTTGATAGTTCCAAAAAAAAAAAAAAAAATTGTTTGATGTGTTTTGCATAAAGGTATTGCTAGATAAGGTACATAGGGAGTTACTAAGGATGAATTCTCAAGATAACAGGAGGACTAGAATAGATACAATGATATTGGAACACCATAAATGATACATTGGTGTTAGGAAAAAAAAAAAGGAGACAAATATAAATTGTATACAAGGATGCCTCGAGAGTGACAACATGGATACATATTGTCAAGAGTATAAGCAGTTGTCTTAAAAGAGAAAATAAAGTAATACGGAACCCAATGTAGAAAATTCATGATGATTTGGAAACTATATTTTTCTTTTCCCTTATATTTCATAATATGATAGTAACACATTCGTCTGTTGGTTGCTGAATAATTTGATGTTTGAAAATTGATGTATGGGAAGTCAAAGAAGATCTTTGAAGAATAAATATATATATAAAATAATATTTCTAGGAAAGAGTTCAAAAAAAAATACTGTATTGACAGAAAAGAAGGAATGATTAGAAATAACTGACTAATGGACAGGATCACCACCAGACGCACGGATATTGGAGACAAACATCACATATTTTGAAGAAAAAGAAGAAAAAAAAATGTAATATAGAACATTTTCTACAGTGACGGACTTAGAACGAATTTATACACTTACCATTTAGAAAATGTCTATAACAAGGAAACATTCAGATAGATAAATAAGGATAAGCCATGAGGTTTTAATGCTTTTATTGTGAAAAATGATTACTTATAAAAATGATGCTGGTTGTATTATCGTCTGATAAATATGCATATTATGTTTAGAGATGTTTTCTACATGTAATAATGAGCAAGTGGCTCATTCACTGGAAAAAAAAAGAAGAAGAAGATGATGAGTACCCATGAAAACATTGGCTATTCTATGAAAGTGGATTACCATTACCATAGGAATTAGAGATTTTGGACATTTCTTGGAATATTGCAGAGTACTTGGGAAATAGAATAAATAAGTACGCCAGGAAAAAAAAGATTTTTTTTAGTACTTGCAGGCTTTTAATATGGAGCAAATAACAGTACAGAAAAGAGATAACACCCCTACCACATCCAAGAGAATGAAATCAACTATATTTTTGAATGAAATGTAATAGATTATGATAATCCAGCCAAGTTCTGCAAATAAGATAGTTTATTGTTCATTCCCCAGTGTTGCCACTCGTCACATTTTTTTTTTTAGTGATGACCTTATGAGTGTTTTGCAGATTTTGTTGGGCAGTGTTGCCAATTTGTAAATTTGGTGAAAAATATTATGATGTGATGAATAAGTTACACTTTTTGAAGTTGATGTCCACTACTAGTTTTTTTTTTACATAGCAGACGACCTCATATAGACATAGGACCCCAGTATAGGAATTAGATTAAATTTTTTGGAAATATTTTTGGACTTAGAAAAATTTTTGAACTTTAAATTTTTCTGAAAAATTTTTTGAACTTAGAAATTTTTGGGGATGGATTTTTGTTATTGATAGTACTCAAATGTCTCCCTACGGGATACATTTGCGGAGCCCCGGGATCTATATGTGGCCGTGTACATAGTTGTTCCTTTGGAAACAGACTATATTCTTACAAGACAGAGGAAGCACAGACCACCCTATAATTTTATATTTTATGAGAAACAGAAAATAATAAATAGTGTCACATATTTAGGACAAAGAGTCGCTTCCACACGCCATTTCTAATAATTGGGTGATTTCCCCTGACCAATCGGATAGCTCAGATTTACCCCGGGGAAAGTGGAACAGGACGCCATTTTGGCAGTAGAATGAAAGAGCGCAACTCAAGAGGTCGTATCTGATCTAGCTCTACATATTTCTTAGTTTTGAGGAAATCAAACTACAACATTTATTATAAAATGTGTAATTCAGGACATTGAGTGTTATATATTTTCTCACTGGCGTAAGTAGTGACGATAGTTAAACATGTATTCTGAATAGAGCTCCCAACCCTAGTCGCAGCAGAACTAAGCTCGAGGATTTGAGTCAATTTGAAAAAAAAAAAAACAATGTCTTACACCTCAAATCAGGTAGAGTAGACTATTCTTGTGTTGGAAAGCATTTAACTCCAGGAATGCTTATGACAATAAAGAAATCAAGGACAAATCTGAGGAGATGGGTAAATGTAGTCGAACCTAAAATAAGACTGTAACTTAAAGGAAGGAACACGGTGGAATGAGAAGGTTCGCCATATTTGACAATTGAGTAGGCCTACGAGACAAAGATGCAAAAAAGGGATTTTTGCATCGATGAAAGCATCTGATGAGATGATAAAACTTTATTATGCTTATTATTGTAAAAATGTTATAAATTCCAGACTTTGTTGAAATTTTAAGTTTCATGCTGAAAGATATTAAAAGTTTTGCATGAAATCGAACGCTGTTGAGAAGGTGAATTACTACAGTTTTGTGATCTAGATAAGAAATCTGTCTATTTCAATTAAATTCGCTACATCAACACCTAAGAGAAGAAAATCAAACCTGGTAACACAAATTTAAGAGAGAAATCTAAATCTCTGGTGATTAGGCCAGTTAAACATCTGCTCTCTGTAAAGTAAATTGAAAATACTGCATATACCGGCACTGCCACATGAAGGTAATATGGTGCCGTTCCAGTCCTAAGGAACACATGCCCCGGTTACACTAATAGACAGAAGTAGACAAATAACACTGGAAAAATTGGTGAGGAAAGTTTAAAGCATTGGATAGAACATACAAGGTATATTGAGAAAATCAACAGATATCATTACTAAATAGTCCTTTATCTGAAATCCCCAGGGTAGAGAAAAATAGTCAGATCTAAAAAATCCTAAAGACAGATATTAGAGACAGATATTAAAGACAGATATTAGAGACAGATATTAGAGACAGACTAAAAATGGTACAGGAAACATGGAACGACGTTCCACAGACATCATGTGACAAGAATGCTTGTCGTAAACCTGTTGAGAGCCTATGCTTCACATGAACATGAAGGAGTTTAATGATGATGATGATGGTATAGTACTCTGACTGTGGGAATCACGGTGAGGTCCTTGAGTAGGACAAAGCAAGAAAATGAGTACCACTACTTTCATAGACGTTGTTATGCATGGTAGTAACAACCGCATCATTTAAAACACATTGAAACTGAAACAACTACAGATGCAAGAACACACGGGTATCTCTAGGCAAGTTTTCCAGTAAGATGTCCACGTGTTAGATCGTCCTGGCGCTAGACCTGCCTCTAGATACCAGAGTTTACAAGAACACACGGGTATCTCTAGGCAGGTTTTCCAGTAAGATGTCCACGTGTTAGATCGTCCTGGCGCTAGACCTGCCCCTAGATACCAGAGTTTACAAGAACATTTTCTTTCACAAATATAGGTGTGCATCAGCTTATACATAACATAAACAACATTAAACTATAATAGAGTGTATTAGCGTACACACAATACAACCTGGAAAAACTACACATAAACTTATATAATGAAATGGAAATACGCATATACAACAATTAAAGCAATAAAAGTCAATGTAACCGAATAAGAATTCCAAAGAGTTAAAAACAAAACCATGTTTTAAATTATCTCTCTTCGAAACACAATTACGTTCGTGGAAAAGCTCTACAGAGATTCAAACAGCCTCAAATTGACTACTGCTTTTTTTTAAAACATTCAAGTGGATGTCTGAGGGTGTACGAAGAAGAAGAACTACAGTTAGGCCTCAGAACCGTCTTGCTATTCCCACTTTCACA
The DNA here is from genome assembly GCA_024509875.1 of Oreohelix idahoensis. NCBI lineage: Eukaryota > Metazoa > Mollusca > Gastropoda > Stylommatophora > Oreohelicidae > Oreohelix > Oreohelix idahoensis. The sequence goes on from JAMPIV010004533.1 coordinate 96,490, forward strand.
GATGCGTGCGAGGCACTGAGAGAAGGTCTAGTGAGAAGGATACATGCAGGAAAAATGAAATGTTAGAGAAAGATTTTTGCAAGATCATACACGTTTTGTATAACAAATGAAGAAACGGTTTGAAGTGTAGGCCCTATAGGACTTCTCACAATAATAATGAGACAATAACTGACATAGGATGGTCTCATATCAAGTTCGCACAGACTACTAAAGTACCAGGCAAATAACAGGGCGGACGGAAAAGCATTGTTGCGCAATATAAAAAGAAGAATGGACACATCTATCGTTCGCGTAACAAACAACGACTAACAAGCAACGAACAAGAGTAACTTAGCAAGTCAAGTCAAATAGAAATAGAATTATAAATACAAAAAAATAGATTTGTTTCTTAAGGTAGAATTGATTTCGACTCACCTTTACAGGTGTGCAGTTCCCTGAGTAAACGATAAGAAGAGAAGCCAGCACAAATGTGTTTATGGTTGAGACAAATGACGTCATTCTGGTTCACGTTTATCGTCTGATTGATTAACTGTAGGAGCGATGACAGCAAGACTTGATTCTGTTACTGTGGAAAATTTATAGTAGTAATATTAGGACTGGATGATGTAACTGTAAAATTTATAGTAGTAATATTAGGACTGGATGATGTAACTGTAAAAATTAAAGTAGTAATATTAGGACTGGATGATGTAACTGTAAAAATTATAGTAGTAATATTAGGACTGGATTATGTAACTGTAAAAGTTATAGTAGTAATATTAGGACTGGATGATGTAACTGTAAAAATAGTAGTAGTAATATTAGGAGTGGATGATGTAACTGTAAAAATTATAGTATTAATATTAGGACTGGATTATGTAACTGTAAAAATGATAGTAGTAATATTAGGACGTGATGATGTAACTGTAAAAATTATAGTAGGAATATTAAGACTTGATGATGTAACTGTAAAACTTATAGTAGTAATATTATGAATTGATGATGTAACTGTAAAATTTATAGTAGTAATATTAGGACTGGATTAAGTAACTGTAAAAATTATAGTAGTAATATTAGGACTGGATTATGTAACTGTAAAAATTATAGTAATAATATTAGGACTGGATGATGTAACTTTTAAAACATTACTGTAGTAATATTAGGACCGGATTCTGTAACTCTGTAACACTGAAGTAGTAATTTTAGGATTGGATTATGCAAATATGTAATATTTAAGAAGCAATATTAGGACTGGATTATGTAACTGTGTAACATTAATGTTGTAATATTAAGAGTGGACTCTGTAACTATATAGCGTTAATGTAGTAATATTAGGACATGGTTCTGTAACAATGTAACATTAAAGTAGTAATATTAGGACCAGATTCTGTATCTGTGAGAGATTGAAGCAGTTATATTAGGACCAGATTCAATTATTATATAAAATAGTAAGTGGCAATATTATAACATCGGATTGTGCAACATTAAAATAGGTTTAAGATGATGTTTTTTTAATTACTCAGTATTCAAACTTATTAACACATCTTTTGTAATTTACACGACGTAACATGTGGTGTTAATGGAGCAGGTAATGTAACTAATATATCGACAGCAGACAAATGAATTACCTGTGTTACGACGACGGGGGAAACAGACAAACAGAAGATGATATATATATGTATATATATATATATATATATATATATATATATATATATATATATATATATATATATATATATATATATATATATATATATATATATATATATATATATATATATATATATATATATATATATATATATATATATTCCAGTGGGGGTCATTAAAAGTTGCAGTATTACGAAAGAGTTCTGTCTATATTATATTATAGCGGTAATTATATATGTAGTCCAGGTGGGTCTTTCACATCCCCCCCCCACCCCAAATAGGGTTACTATTACATCAGGCAAGTCAGTAGACGCGATTAATACCAGGATTTGCATAGGACTGGTTACCTTGTCATTTAAAACAAAGTGCTATAGAAAGAACGGCTGTAAGAGTCAAATAATACTTTTGTGCGGGCTACCTGGTTCTGTGATGACGAGGGTAAGAAAATACTTAGAGAGAAAAGGAGTGGTGACAGACATGAAAGGAATAAATAAGACATTGAAAGAAGACAGGTAGCGGATAGCACAGATAGCGCAGATAGCACAGACAGCACAGGCTATGAAGGCTTGGTGCACATGTTTTTAGGGCCTGTAGTCCACAAGGACCTCAAGTGTAATGATGATGAATCTTAGCAAGGGTTAAATTTTGTAACCACATAACATCAGAAGTTTTGATAATACGTAACTGTGTGACATTAGACGTTTTAAATTTAAGATTGCATTATGTAACTGTAACATTAGACGTTTTAACGATAAGACTGCACTATGTAACTGTTACACTAGACGTTTTAACTGTAAGATTGCACCATGTAACTGTGTGACATTAGCCATTTTAACTTTAAGATTGCACTATGTAACTATGTGACATTAGACATTTTAACTTTAATATTGCACAATGTAACTGTAACATTAGACGTTTTAAATTTAAGATTGCACTATGTAAATGTAACATTAGACATTTTAACTTTAAGATTGCACTATGTAACTGTGTGGCATTAGACGTTTTAACTTTAAAATTACACTAAGTAATTGTGTAACATTAGACGTTTTAACTTTAAGATTGTACTATGTAACTGTGTGACATTAGACGTTTTAACTTTCATATTACACTGTAATTATGTAACATTAGACGTTTTAACTTTAAGATTGCACTATATAACTGTGTAACATTAGACGTTTTAACTTTAAAATTGCTACATGTAACTGTAACATTAGACGTTTTAACTTTAAGATTGCACCATGTAACTGGGATATTAAACGTTTTAACTTTAAGATGGCACTATGTAACTGTAACATTAAACGTTTTAACTGTAAGATTACACTATGTAACTGTGTGACACTAGACGTTTTAAGTTTAAGATTGCAGTATGTAATTATGTGACATTTTACGTTTTAACATTAGGATTGCACTATATAATTGTAACATTAGACGTTTTAACTTTAAGATTGCACTATGTAACTGTATGACATTAGACGTTTTAACTTTAAAATTACACTACGCAATTGTATAACATTAGACGTTTTAACTTTAAGATTGCACTTTGTAACTGTGCGACATTAGACATTTTGGCTTTCAAATTACGCTATGTAATTATGTAGCATTAGAAGTTTTAACTTTAAGATTACACTATGTAACTGTGCAACATTAGACGTTTTAACTTTTACATTGCACAATGTAACTGTAACATTAGACGTTTTAACTGTAAGATTGCACCATGTAACTGTGTGACATTAGCCATTTTAACTTTAAGATTGCACTTTGTGACTGTGTGACATTAGACGTTTTAACTTTAAGATTGCACTATGTAACTGTAATATTAGACGTTTTAAATTTAAGATTGCACTATGTAAATGTAACATTAGTCTTTTTAACTTTAAGATTGTACTATGTAACTGTGTGACATTAGACGTTTTAACTTTAAAATTGCACTAAGTAATTCTGTAACATTAGACATTTTAACTTTAAGATTGTACTATGTAACTGTGTGACATTAGACTTTTAACTTTAAAATTGCACTAAGTAATTCTGTAACATTAGACATTTTAACTTTAAGATTGTACTATGTAACTGTGTGACATTAGACGTTTTAACTTTAAAATTACGCTATGTAATTATGTAACATTAGACGTTTTAACTTTAAGATCGTACTATGTAACTGTGTGACATTAGACGTTTTAACTTTAAAATTACGCTATGTAATTGTGTAACATTAGACGTTTTAACTTTAAGATTACACTATGTAACTGTGTGAGATTAGACGTTTTAACTTTAATATTACACTGTAATTATGTAACATTAGACGTTTTAACTTTAAGATTGCACTATGTAACTGTGTAACATTAGACGTTTTAATTTTAAGATTGCAATATGTAACTGTAACATTAGACATTTTAACTTTAAGATTGCACCGTGTAACTGGGATATTAAACCTTTTAACTTTAAGATTGCACTATGTAACTGTAACATTAAACGTTTTACCTGTAAGATTACATTATGTAACTGTGTGACACTAGACGTTTTAGTTTTAAGATTACAGTATATAATTATGCGACATTTTACGTTTTAACATTAAGATTGCACTATGTAACTGTATGACATTAGACGTTTTAACTTTAAAATTACGCTACGTAATTTTATAACATTAGACGTTTTAACTTTAAGATTGCACTTTGTAACTGTGCGACATTAGACGTTTTAGCTTTCAGATTACGCTCTGTAATTACGTAACATTAGAAGTTTTAACTTTAAGATTACACTATGTAACTGTGTAACATTAGACGTTTTAACTTTTACATTGCACAATGTTACTGTAACATTAAACGTTTTAACTTTAAGATTGCACCGTGTAACTGTGATATTAAACGTTGTTAGTTTAAGATTACACTTTGTAACTGTATGAAATTAGACGTTTTAACTTTAAGATTACACTATGTTACTTTATGACATTAGACGCTTTAACTTTATGATAGCACTATGTAACTGTTACATTAGAAGTTTTAAATTTAATATTGCACTATGTAACTGTAACATTAGACGTTTTAACTCTAAGATTACGCTATGTAACTGTGTGACATTAGTCGTTTTAATTTTAAGATTACACTATGTAAGTGTCTGACATTAGACGTTTTAACTTTAGGATTACACTATGTAACTATGTGGCATTAAACGCTTTAACTTTAAGATTGCACTATGTAACTGTAAGTTTAGACGTTCCTTAAGATTGTACTATGTAACTATAACACATTAAATGTTGTAATATAAAAATTTAGGTTTTATATCAATGTCATTAAAGCAGGTACACGTCGACCATCTTGTACAACATTAGATGTGGTAATTCTAAGAGCGGCTTCTGTTCGTAAATTAAAAAGTTGGAAAATTGAAATCGTGTTTAGTAACTGTGCAATATTACATCATTTTAACATTAATGTAACGCTTGAATTATCTAAATTTGTAACATTTTAAAGGACATTACTATGACTGTGGTCTGTAACTGTTTAAAATAAGTTCTGATATTAAATTTGGACGCTGTCCCAATATTACATTAAAAGTACACATTATTAAGTGTTAACTCGATGTTTACGCTACACTGACAGCAGTCTAAACAAGTGATTACCAGCAAGCCTAGACGATGAGATGAAATGTATCAGTAGTCAGAGAGTATTTATTGATGTAACAACTCGGCCCACGAAACGGCTATCTCTGATAATTTTTTCCATATCTTTGCAGCAAGATATGTTTGTTATATATGAACACACTCGCGTAATAGTCAGAATATCTAGTCAAGTAAAGGCATAGTCGGCTCATCAACAACATGTGATGTGGTTGTAAGGGTGTCCAGAAGCAGGTACATTTCTTTATATTAGTTTGCAAGTGGAAGAGAAACATTTCAAAGGAAGTTAATTTGACAGCTTTCCCAATAAAGTCACTTTTTTTATCTTTTGTAGCAAAAAGAAATGTTAAAAACTCGGACTTTTATTTTCTAGGAAGGTAGAACAAAAATATATAAATGATATGCACTTGTTAAATGAGAATACCAGAGACAGCAGAAATGAAAGAAGACACGGGAGCAAATAAGCGCGATAAATGCTATCCATAAAAAGTTGAGGATATCACTTTATCTTATGTACCCATTTTACTGTTATTAACATAGTTAATTTTGACTAGCTAATAATTGTCATAGGTGCTCATAATTTAAAAATATATTTTATTTAATACACTACTGTTCTTTTTTTCCGGATTTACAGTTAGTTTTGAACGCACCCTTAGTGATGCGCACTTTTATTCAAATTGTAATTGTACACCGTACATATTCTCTCCCCTTAGTTCACTTCATAATTTCTACATGTAGATAAGTGTATACTTCATTCAGCATTATTTTTGACTTCTGAAATATCTTGTGAACACTGATTCGAGGTGGAAGCGTCATTATCCATCTATTTACAACTCTGCCAAGAGTAATCTTGTGAGAAGGCAGACACCTTTGAAGACCCACATTAGATGCTCTAGGTTTTGGCCACTGTTGAGCCACTACTGCAGAGTGGGGGGAGGCAACCGGTGACAATATTGCTGCATAACGTCTACAACTTCGGAGCCACGATTTATTAACTACACACCACCGGCTATTTCCCCATCGAGGTTTAATTAATTATACGCCACTGACTAGTCGATGACAGTAGTTTTGTTTGTCTGTTATTTGTGAACAAGTTCAGAAATACAATGTCACTTGAAACGTTGTTTCACATGTACTCGTTCCGTCTGCCCATTTATCTTCAATTGCGTACAGCTATAAAGAATCTCCCGTGACTCGCTCAGCTGCTTCACATGATCGTCATATGGTGGCATACACGTCACATGATGCTGTTTATCATACTGGTTATCAATGTGCATGACTTTGACTAGCTATCAATAATCATGACATATTTATATCAACACTAGAGTGGTTTGTCTCTTGGTAGTTTTTTGTTGTTTTATTGTTTTAGTATTCAGTACGACAGTGAGCACGACAGTTGATTTCTACATAGCTATGCACCATGTCAGTGAAGGCTTATACGTTGTAGTGGAAATGGTGAAATTTGTGGACACCTGCAGTGGTGAACTGTATGTTCCTCAGGGAGCTGAGAAAAGGAAGGAGGAAACGCAACATGTTTTCAGTAAAGAAGATCGCCATAACGTGAAACTTGAACGAGTTTTGCTTACGTATTTTGAATGAAATGATGGTCTGTTGCCGTTCTCATCAATACTTTAAGAAATAGTCCGTATTTGCAAGAGCACACGAACATAAAACATTGGTTCAGGATTCCTGCGCGGTGACTGTGTGCAGAGGTTGTCCCATGATCACAAGAAGCGCAAAGGAACTATACAATGAAACAAAAATTATAAAAAAAAAAAACGAAAAGAAAGAATATTGAGGCATAAATTAAAAGCTTTTACTATAACAAACTGTTTTCAAAGAAATGTAATAGTTACTTCAGTAGTAGCAATGTGACTTGTCTGTTCTCAATTTTTTACATTATCGTACGATCTAAACTTTACACGTAAATGTCTGGATTTTTATTGTTGTAAATTTGTATACTCTATTATTGTTGTCACGGATTGCCTTCCCTTAGCTCTGCAGTAGTGGTCCAACAGTGGCCAAAACTCAAGAGTATCTAATGTAGGTCTTCAAAGGTGTCTACCTTCACACAAGATTACTCTTGGCAGAGTTGTAGATAGAAGGATAATGATGCTTCTATCTCAAGGGAGTATTCACAAGATGTTTTCACAAGTCAAGAACAATGCTGCATAGGGCTGTGGCCGTGTATAATGCTATTTAGTCTGAAACAAACTATAAATTTATAACCAAAGCCCAAAATACAGGATAGCGTAAAACTACCACTTGCTTAGAAACAGATCATAAAATCTTAATACGGGAAATGTTAGTAGAGTAATGCAGGGCAAATGCTTGGCGGGAGTCACGTGGTCTTTTAGTCCAATAATTGAGCTCAAAGTTGACCCACGCCATGAGCAAGTTTTCCCCGGCAAAGAAAAGTTAGTTTTAGTTTTTCACAGAAGAGCGATGTGGCAAGACGTACATTTGCCAGCTCATTTTTTCTATTTCAGGTCTCAAATAAAGTTACAGAATAGTGTGAATTCTAAGATGGATATGCAGTGGAATGATAATGTGTTCAAAATATTGAAGAACCTTGTAAGTATTATCATCATATCATTATACGGTTTCCAACGTATTTATCTATCGTTGTAAACCACAAGTTTTTATAATATGACGTAGAACGACTGTTTAACCTGCAGCCAGGAAATTATGCAAAGATATAAATGAAGTAAGAGAAAAACCCCAAGCAGTATGAGAAACACAAACTTTTGGGATAGATCAGCATAGAAGGGAGGAAATGTTGTGCAGAAGATAAACAAACATGGTGTATTTGTTTAAGGAAAATGGTCAATATGAATATAATAGATGCACCTTCTTGTACATACGTTTTATTGGAATCTTGTGGAAATAAATTGAAATGTTGCTGTGGTTCAAACAATTAAAATTGATCTTTGAAAAGTACAGGCTATTGAGGATTTTACATGGTTGACTGAATTGTAAAGAAGCATATTTCACCTTACCTTATATAAAATAATTACAACATCTGCAAACTGAAGGACTTTAATCTAAAGAAGAACCTGGACATCCCAATATAAAGTGAGTCAAGTAAGAACTCTGGCGGACTTAAAGCCAGTCATAAATAAAAACCAAACTCACGCCCCAAGTATACAATAATACGAAATTGATGCCGTTCCAGTATCAAAAGGAACCTGCACGATTACATGGTTAATAATTGATACCGTGCCCAGTCCCACAAGGACATTGATTCACTGGGTGCACGTTCACATGTTACTAAATGATTGCCTCACACCCACGGCTACAGGGCACTTTTAACTTATATCTGATCGTCGCCTTTCGTGAAGAATTAAGTATTGGTTTTAGCCCGTTCAAGCCCCCAGCTGGTGTAAATCCAGCGTAATTCTTTTATACGTATTTGCTCTATAATAATAATAATAATAATAATAATAATAGCCCCTTCAGTCATAACTGACTATGGGAATGCGTCCCTGAGGTGACAGCCCTCAGCTGCTTATTTTCCTGGTGCTCCTTTCGACGTTTTCTCCCCTCCTCTGCTTGTTGTGTGAGCCTCTCTTCGCCCAATCTGAGGTGGCGCCGTAAATAGCATCGCCACTTAGTGCGATCGGCAGCTTCATCCTCCCATGTTGCTGGATCCATGTCCAGTGCCCTCATATCTCTCTTGCACACATCTTTGAACCTCAGCTGTGGTCGCCCAACTGTTCTCATGCCATCTGCTAATTGTCCGTAGAAAATATCTTTTGGGATGCGACCATCTTCCATGCGGCGAACATGGCCAAGCCAGCGAAGTCTGCGCTGTCTAAGCAGTGTATACATACTTTGAAGGCCAGCACGTGACAACACCTCGACATTTGTCACTTTATCTTTCCACGAAATGCTGAGGATGCGGCGTAGACACCGTAAATGGAAGGTATTGAGCCTTCTATCTTGCTTAGCACAGGTTGTCCAGGTCTCGCTGCCATATAGGAGTGTGCTGGTGACGCAGGCATTATATACCGCAGCTTTGGTCTTCATTGTGAGTTTGGAGTTTCCCCAAACACGCGATGTGAGGCGGGCAAAGGTAGCTGCAGCTTTGCCAATGCGGCTGTCGATTTATGTATCCAGTGAGAGTTTGTCATTGATGGTAGACCCTAGGTATGTGAAGAGGTGCACCACTGCCAATTCATAGTTATCGATAGTGATAACTGGTGCAGCACCCGCATCCTGACTCAGCACATTCGTTTTCTTTAGACTTATTGTGAGGCCAAAGTCCTTGCATGCTTTAGTGAAGCGATTCATCAAGTTCTGAAGCTCCTGTTGGCTTTGAGTGACGACTGCAGCATCATCAGCGAACAACAAGTCTCTTATAGTGACCCTTCTGATTTTTGTTTTTGCCTTCAGCCTTGAAAGATTAAACAGACGGCCATCTGACCTAGTGTGAAGGCATATTCCTTCAGTTGCATCTCTGAATGCATGTTTCAAGAGTAAGCAAAGAAGATCCCGAAGAGAGTCGGAGCCAGAACACAACCTTGTTTAACGCCACTTCTTATGTCAAAGGGCTGCGACGTGCTTCCAGCATAATACTAAGAAGAGAGATGCCTCTGTAGTTATTGCAATCACTTCTGTCTCCTTTACTTTTGTACAGTGTTACAATCTTGGCATCTCTATTTGCTCTATAGATGTAAATATATGTGTAGATGTATATAGATTAAAGAGTCTTGCTCATACGTTTGCTTTCATACATATAGTAACTGAATGATTGTTTTGCTTTAAAATAACATGTAACAAATTTAATAATCAATTAGTTTTTAACAGGTTAAAATAACGATGGAATGATGGTGAATTTTAGATGTATATAAAATTGTCTTCACTGAGACTTGGGTGAGGATTTATAAAAATTTTGTCCTTTTGCTGTTTCCTTTAATAAGAACTTAGCTGGTCTAAGTGAGTCCTGCAGCCATGGTTTTGTCAGTTCTTTTGTGATGAGGGCACTTCTTCACCCAACCCGTCCAATGTAGGTGGTTAGTGTTGAATCCCTGCACTTGACTCACAACTAGTTGCGTATTTTCTTCTTCGTTCACCCTCAGATGTCAATTGGACATATAAAGACTTCCATTGAGTATATCATTGAGCATAAAAAGATTTCCATTGAGTATATCATTGGACATATAAAGACTTCCATTGAGTATATCATTGGGCATATAAAGACTTCCATTGAGTATATCATTGGACATATAAAGACTTCCATTGAGTATATCATTGGGCATATAAAGACTTCCATTGAGTATATCATTGGACATATAAAGACTTCCATTGAGTATATCATTGGGCATAAAAAGATTTCCATTGAGAATATCATTGGACATATAAAGACTTCCATTGAGTATATCATTGGGCATAAAAAGATTTCCACTGAGTATATCATTGGACATATAAAGATTTCCATTGAGTATATCATTGGGCATATAAAGACTTCCATTGAGTATATCATTGGACATATAAAGACTTCCATTGAGTATATCATTGGGCATAAAAAGATTTCCATTGAGAATATCATTGGACATATAAAGACTTCCATTGAGTATATCATTGGGCATATAAAGATTTCCACTGAGTATATCATTGGACATATAAAGATTTCCATTGAGTATATCATTGGACATATAAAGACTTCCATTGAGTATATCATTGGGCATATAAAGATTTCCACTGAGTATATCATTGGACATATAAAGACTTCCATTGAGTATATCATTGGGCATTTAAAGATTTCCATTGAGTATATCACTGGGTATGTAGCGGGACGGCCAAAAATCACTCTGCATATTTCACCATAAAAGATATTTACCTGTGGAGAGATGGATGTTGGATAGAACATAATAGATATAGTTCTCAGAAATGGGGAACAGAACTGGTGAAGTAGTGTAGGGATGGTATGGGACAAAAAAGGTGGTTAAATGCACAGTGGGGATGGTAGCTGAAGAAGAAAGCTGTGAAGTAAGTCACCTCGCTAGACCTATCCTATGCTCCAAGGGTGTCTATATTAATAGTTGATGTGAAATGTAGCTCGTTAATTATCCCTATATATCATGTGACGTATTCTATCCAGAACGTTGTCTCCATTACAGCTGCTCTGAACGCATCACTATTCTGGGCAAGTCGACCTGTATCATCCAAAGACATGTTCAGACTCTCTGTGATGTCCTGGGTCCACCGTCGTCTAGGTCCACCCCTTCCCCTTTTCCCAGGGACCATGCCTTCTATCACTAATTTTTCCAGACTTTTATGTCTTTTTATATGACCACAAAATTTCAGCTTCCTTATTGCGATGGTATTTAGGAGCCAATTTTCCTGTACGTTTAGTGAGTGCAGTACTTCTCTGTTGGTATTTTTTTCTGTCCAGGGTATTCTCAACATCCTTCTGTAGCATTTCATTTCGAATGATGTAACCAATTTTGCAACTATTTTATTGAGTGTCCATGTCTCGTAGCCGTATGTTGCTACTGGGAATACACATGCTCTGATCAGTTGTAACTTTGTTTCTTTGCTTGTTCCCTTGCCATAGGCTTTTCATCTGTATTAGTTTATGTGAAGCAATTGCAAGTCTTCTTTTAATTTCTACTGCACAGTCGCCAGAGCTGTTGATGATTGATCCTAAGTATTCGAATTCATTAACACCTTCCACTTCTTCGTTATCAATTTCAATTTCTTGTTAAGTCTTTTGTCTGTTGTCAATACTTTGGTCTTCTTGGTGTTTAGGTATAGATTCTGGGCTTCGCTGTGTTTTTTAGTAGACAGAATTAATTGTTCAAGTCCTTCTGGGTTTGTCGATAGGAGGACTGTGTCGTCAGCATATCTGATTTCGGGATCTGGTACCCGCCTATGTTAAATGGATCAAACTCTGTGTGTTTCTTGGTCATCTCTTACGTTTCTCATGATATTCTCGGCATAAATGTTAAACAGGTAAGGGGAAAGGGTACAGCCTTGTCTTACTCCTTTCTGTACTTCAAACCATTCTGATGTTTCTCCATCTATTCTTACGGCTGCCTGTTGTTCTTGGTACAGTAGTGCGATGAGTTGTATACGGTGGTTTGGAAATCCCATAATTTTCCTTCTACCAATGTAAAATATTACTCTCAATTTCCCCACAATAACAAAATTTGGAACAGAACTGGAATTTTAGAACTGTTTCATTTACTTTGATAGTACATTCTGGGGAAGTCCTTTTCTTTGAGACGACCATTACTTCTGTCCTTATTTGCTATTACAACTCAGGCCTTTATTTTCGCTCTCTTTCACTATTGTATCAACCATTTCCTGCAGCTCCTTTTAATTTTTTTGCTTTTAAGACTGTATCATCAGTAGATCTCAAGTTGTTTATATTATGTGCGCCAAATGACATTCCTGGCATGTACAGATTGAACAGATCCGGTGACAGCACACATCCCTGCCTGACACCCTTTTTACTTGCTGAAACTTTCCTATTTGGCCGCTAATTCTTACAGCTGCTGTTTGTTGCCAGTACATGTTCTTTAATTAATATCGTCAAGTCTTCACCATCAATGTTGATACTTTCTGATATTTTGATAATTTCCTCATGTTTCACTTTGCCACATGCCTTAGTGTAATCTATAAAGTACTAGTCCAGATCTGTCTTCACCTCTATGGTTCTTTTTATTAATATTCTTATAATATATACAGCATTGTTTGTGCCTTTACCTTCTACAAATTCACACTGTTCATCACTGATCTCTGGTTCAATTTTATTTCTCACTCTTTTCGTGATAATTCGTAATAATATTTTGATCACGTGACTCATAAGACTAATGGTGGGATGTTCTTCACATTCCATGGCTCCGCTCCAGGTTTCATTGGCAACGCCATGAATATGGATTTTAACAGATCATCAGGTATTTGACCACTGTTGTAGATGTCCTTTACGAGTTTTGTTATCACTTCTACTCCAAATTCTCCGTTTCATCTACTGTTACATTATCTGGCCCAGGTGCTTTGCCTTTCTTTTTGTGGTGCAAGGCATCCACTACCTCTGCTACAGATATTGGAGATCCTTCACAACTGTCCTGGTCGTTCAAATCTGGTCTTTCATCACCATACAGCTCGATGTATTATGTCCACCTTTCTATCATGTTCTCTTGACCCATTAACAATGCACTTTCTTTTGATTTCAAACAGCCAGTGACTGTTTGTGTCCTTCGACCTGTTAACTCACTTATTTGCTTGTACATCAGTGGCGGCTTTCTTTAATGAGCTGTTGAGCTGCAGCACCCCCTGTAAAAAAAGGACTGCATACTGTCTCTACTACATTATAATACATAATCCGGACAGACCAAAATATTGAGGTTACACCGGAAGGGTTAAATAAAAAAAATAAAAAAAATTATCCACCACCGTATTGGGGAAAGTGCTGCAAACGATTACAGCTCAAGTGACCTTGACCTCTTATAAGCGAATGTTTGTTATACACACAGCTAGAGGCCAACTACGATTGGTTTGAATTTTTTTAACTAGAGCTGCAGCCGAATACAGCTCACGTGCAATGAGCAAATTAAGGGGAAGTTACAATGAAAATTTTAAACACGAGAAATAGCAGCATACATGTCTGTGTAACCTGTTTGAAACTCGGGAAGCTGCTACGACTGTCAATGATTACTCCTAGTTGCAGTAAACTTTTAAAATAACTTTTCAGAACTTCTTGACAGACTTTAGATGAGATAAGACTCTAATCATTTGTATCTGGGTTGATATTTCACGTGGTGGTCACAATTTGTGAATGTTATGTATAGTATTTTAAATGAATGAACAGTGCAGCACCCCCAATGACAACCCCCCTGGAACCGCCACTATTGTACATAGATTTTATGTCTTTTCTGTTCTGCACTTCAAGCTCTCTGAACTTCTGGTTTAGCCAAGCTTCTTTTGCTGTTTTACATTTGTTTAATATTTCCTTATTTAGTCTGTCATTTTCTTCGTTGTCTTGCTTCTTCTTCCTTCTTGCATCCATCAGTCCTTCTTGAATCCACTTCTTCTTTGAAGTCCTCTTTACTTCTGGTACGATTTCTTTTGATGTTTGATGTATTGATTCCTTTAGCATTTCCCACTGCTCATCTATACTCTGTATTTTTTCTATTGCTTTGTACCTGATCTGTATTGTAATGTTGTATCTTTCACTTATTTCCTTATCTGATTTAAGTAAGGCAAAGTTTAACTTAATGTTTTTTGAAGCTCGCTTTACTTTCTTCAATTTTATTCTAAGTTTTCCTATTACTTGTACATGGTCGCTGTTGCAGTCTGTTCGTGGCCTAGTTTTCCCAGATTTCAAACTGTTTCTAATGTCACGGATTGCTTTGCAGTAGTGGTCCAACAGTGACCAAAACAAGAGTATCTAATATTGGCTTCCAGGTATCTTGTGTAACCGCCTGGCATACATTACCATTTATACGAGTTATAACACTACATAGAATAAGAATAACAGACGTTAAGCAGATAAGGTGTTTTTGCACAAAACGCAGTATAAATTTTAGGTTCAGATGGCAGTCACGACGATGAGAGGTATGGTATAGCTGTCTCAGAAAATAATAATGAATGCGTGTTTTTCAGTGGAAAATTTTGTGAAGTGAGAGTTGCCATTTTCGTTTTTTTCCATTGTTGATGGAAAAGAAAGATGTCACAAAAGTCGAAAAAAAAAAAACAGAAAGTCGTGTGCAAAATGTCGAAAACAGAGAGACGTGTGTAGAAAATTGTAACGTGTGAAAAAGAGAACGGAGTCGTGTGAAAAATGGTGGGAAAAGGAAGGAGCTGCATATAAAAGGAGAGATGTGGGCGATAGTATCATTAGAGAGGATAGTTTATAGTTTTTAGATTTATAAGAAAGATTTTTTTGTTAGGTAGTTTTATAGTGTTTAGGTGAACTGCGTCTTTGAGATTATCAAGACACGTATTTTTGAGTTGACAAGTTTCTAAGTTTATAAGTTGTATTTTATTCTGTTGGATATATTTTTCGTGTGGATATATTTTTCCTTGTGGATATATATTTCACTGTGAAATTTGCAGTGCTTGTCTAATGACATCAAAATAAACTCTGATTGAATTTTCTACATTGCTGTGGTTTATTTGGAACGTACAGTTGGAACATTTGAAAACCATTAAAGGATATTGCTTATCACTAAACCTAAAAGGGTAAAAACGAACTTGGGTAGAAAAATAAACTTCAGTCAAGAATCTCCATCTCAGGTGGAAGGCCTGTAAACACTTGAACAGAAACGTATAAAGAATTAGCTCTCGTCAATATAATTACCTGTGCACAACACAATTGACTGGCCAACTGACCCGGTCATACACATTCTTACATTGATGTTGTAACCAGCCCGGTTACACTCCTTACAACTTGGCGCCGTGACCAGCCCGTTTCTTTAGTGAAAGCATACTGATTTTGGCACGCGACCAGCCCTTTTCTTTAGTGAAAGCGAACAGTTTTTTTTAGTGATAGCAGACAGGAATAATAGCTTTCATGGATCCACAAACGTTGGAACAGCAGCTTGATCAGCAACATTTACTGCTCTAACAACAACAACACTTAATAAATATCCAGCAACAGCAACAATCAGCTCTACCAAGCCAGACACCCCTTCCAGACGACGCAGAGCCAGCTATGATTGCTCTACAGAAAATTACTGAAACTTTGGGTAATGTAGACCATTTCGCCAAGTACCAACAGGTCCGAACTGTCTAACTCCATTTGCTGGGGATGCTAAGTCTTTCAGGAAGTGGCTAGTGGACATTGACAAATTTGCTTCTCTTATAAACGCTGCATGTGATGAGGACCGCAAAAGAATAGATTACCTTTCTTCAGATTCTTTGGTGACCGATTTTCTCCGTCATAGATCTAAAACATATCCCATTGAGACGTTTGATTCTCTGAGGAAAGAGCGTGTACAACGCTATAGTGATATAACCGATGGACAACATGCTTGGACTTTTACTTCGCAAAATACACCAAGATAGACACGAACCAGTGCAATTCTATGCTGATCGATTACTCAACTTGGCTGAGGATGCTTTTCTAGGCGGGAACATCCCTTCCCAAGAGCTTGAAAGACATTTAGTTGGCATTTTTATCGACGGGTTGCACGCAGATAACCTTAAACTCCATCTTCTTAGAAAGGAAATAAAGACCATTACAGAGTCCATTCAACTAGCGATGACTGAAGAAAATGTTCGTAAAATGTTCCAGCAACGAATTGGCAGGGAACCAAAACTAGACTATTCCGAAGAATACCACGAGCCATTGAAAATTGGCCACTCAAGACCACATTGGAGTAGGAACAGCTCCCACATAGTTCAATCAAATTACAATCATCCCAACCAACATGCAGGATAGTCTCATTCTCATCAGCAACCCAGAAGACATCAACAGAATGTGCACCAGGTTAAAGCCTTTATTTGTTTTATTTGTGGACGCCGAGGACATACTTCTTACGAATGTACACAAAAACAGAGTTACAATCAATACAGAGCACATCCGCAACAGTATCAGAACCACTCACCACGTTCTTATTATGCAAATGATGATCAACAGAGACCTCACCCACAGCGAAATCATTCATTAAATCGAAGCCAGCCCAGATCTTACAACCAAGGTCAAGGAAACGCTCGTGTCAGCCGATAAATACGATTTCTCGGTATGACCACAACAGACATAACTTAAACAACAGTTATGAACAAAGGTCCTACACCACCAAAAACAAACCTCAACATCATAGTACCGATTGCAAACCACAGCTAACAGAAATAAATCATATTATTTTATCACCTGATCCCAGTTCATGCATAATATCTATCAACAACAAAAATTACAGAGCTCTGATAGATACTGGAGCCACCATTAGTTTGATGAGAGAGAAATTATACCTACAGATCAGGAAACATGTCAGATTTGCACCTTCGAAAACCTATATGGCTTCTGTGACTGGCCAACAGTTAAAATCGATTGGAACTGCTTATGTGACACTTCAGATCGGACATCAAAAGCTTATTCATCCTTTTATAATTATAATAGGCATGTCTCGAAACTTCATATTAGGACGTGATATCTTGAATAAACATCAGGCAAGAATTTACTTTGATCTGCACAAAATAAAGATAAATGGTGAATATATTGTGTTGCAAGATGACATCCATATCGCATCATTAGTACGACTAACAGCACCAGTGACATTACAACCAAACTCTCTTACTATAGTAAAAGGACGTATTAAGGGATCCCAATACTTCAGTCCAGGACACATAGTTGAAGTACAACCTTTAACAGATAATGCAATTAACGAAGATCTCCACATAAGTATCACTGAAGAAATCGCGAAAGTTACCACCACCCGTGATTTCCCGGTAATGATTTTAAATACCTCAGGGAATGCGACATCAGTTGCACGCAGTGCAATTATAGCGCAAGTAAAATTTGTGAACACAAATTTAACAGACAATGATCAATCTTTTTCTACCCCCACCATCAAGAAAGAAACACACATTAATGATCAGAGTCACTTTCCCCCATTCCATATTCCTTGTTAGCCACCACACTTTCTCTCACGCCCTCATATAAACTCTGAAAAATCACAGCTCCGGGATACATGTCCTATCACCAAACATTCAGTCTACGTTCCGTATAAACCGAATGGAAGGAGATTCCACTGTGAAGCTGAACACAGCTATTACAAGGCTAACGTAGATATTAACACTGGTAAACATACAAATTACACATGCCGAACAAACGAACAGTGTAACTTTCCACGTGCCTACCCAGAGAAATATGTGCGTACACACCACAATATTCACTGCCTTACAGAGGGGCAGAAGCGAAAACCTACAATTGATTACGACTTGAATTATGCGGATATCATAGATCAAGAAATAGTTATTGATGCCTACTGTAATCCTCTGACACCAGCACACTTACCGCCTCATAAGACAAATGACAGAACTTCTCGAATGAAATTTTACGCTTATATACGAGAAAACAGCGGGCAGGGAATAGAAAGGCTTATCACGGCAACAGATTTGGCACTGAAAGATATTATCCAGGAACTGATAATGACAGCATACATCACAGGAAACGCAGAGGTTTTCATGAGATAAATCTTGTAACACATGTAAC
Organism: Oreohelix idahoensis; assembly: GCA_024509875.1. NCBI lineage: Eukaryota > Metazoa > Mollusca > Gastropoda > Stylommatophora > Oreohelicidae > Oreohelix > Oreohelix idahoensis. The sequence continues at coordinate 114,897 of JAMPIV010004533.1, forward strand.
CCCAGATACCACCGCTTAATTAATATGAAAAACTAGCTACGTAACCAACTAGTGCATACCCAGACAACACTCAGGGAAACAAACCTTCAATAAATCAACGACAGCAAAATCCACAGTACTACCGTAGTGGTAGAGTGAGCGAAACTTACATTCAACGGAACAAACTACGATACTACCGGAGTGCAGGACAGATCGAAAGTGATCATCAACACCTCACCACCGAACTGCAGCAAGAAAGCAGTTCTCAAGGAACATCCAGTACACCTGATGTACAAAAGAATAGGGAAGAAAGGCTGACAAAATTACTTGAAACCTTGCATGCAGAGGAACCTCATGTCAATAGGCTTCAACAATTTGTCACCAAACACCAACATATGTTTGCCATCAATGACATGGAACTGGAGCGCACATCTACAGTCCAAATGGATATAAACACCACAAATTATATTCCAGTACACCTCAAACTTTACCACACTCCCCTTAAGAACCGTGAGTTAGTGGAGAAATCTATAAATGAGATGTTTAAAGCTGGCATTATAGAAAGATCAAGATCTCAATGGTCATCTCCCATTGTCATTGTCACAAAGAAAGACGGCAGCCACCGTTTCTGCTACGATTATCGTGCACTTAACAAGATAACGAAGACGATATCAAACCCACTTCCCAGGATGGATGATATACTGGCGACACTTGGAAATTCCAAATGGTTTACAACATTAGATGCACGATCCGGCTTCTGATGCATCCCAATGTCACCAGAGGCAAAGGAAAAATCTACCTTTTGTACGCGTGTCTGAACCTTTGCATGGAATGTGATGCCGTTCGGACTTAAAGGACTCCCCGCTACTAATATGTCACTCATGGATGAGGTCTTGGAAGGATTCCAGCCATTTGCCTTGGCATACATGGATGATATCTTAGTCCATTCGCCCGGTACAATACAAGAACATCTGAAAAGGGTTGAACAGGTCTTTGATCGTCTGAAATATCATCACATAAAGTTGAAACTCTCGAAATGTAAATTCCTAAAACAGGAGACAAAATACCTAGGTTTAATTATTAATGGCAGTGGAATTCGCCCTGATGACGAGAAAGTACGAACGATCAGAGAGATGCCACGCCCCACAACTGTGAGACAGGTACGCGGTTTCATTGGGTGTTGTTGTTATTACAGACGCCACATCGTCAACCTTTCCAAGGCGGCGGAGATATTAATAGCACTAACTAAGAAATATGCCAGGTTTAGATGGACGGATCAATGTCAACAAGCATTCGATTACCTAAAAATGCACTCACAACCATTCCACTGTTGGCACACCCTGATACCACCAAACCAATGATCCTCTACATAGACGCCTCGGAAAACGCTGTAGGAGCTTGCCTTGTCCAACCAAACCATTCTGATGAAACCCATCTTATCCCTAATGTGCCCAACGAAAAGCCAATTGCCTTCCTGTCACACGCATTAAGTAAGTCCCAAAAACGTTGGAATACAACAGAAAAGGAAGCATTTGCCATCCATTATGCTATGCAGAAACTGGATTTTTACACCCGCGGAACAAAGGTTATCATCAGAACGGATCACCAACCCCTTGTTAGTTGGTTGACGAAGACATCTGAACACCAAAGAAGCTTCAAACTCGGGCGATGAACTTGCAGAACTATGACACTACCATAGAATACATTGCCGGAACCCTCAATACATGTGCTGACCTGCTTTCTAGAATTCCATATCCTGACAACCCGACACAGAGTAACGAAAATATGAAGCAGCTGCAAAAGACATAAATGACAATACTAGACAAATAAATGTCATAAATTCAAACCGAATTGCCGATCAGTCGGACACTCACACAGACACTGATCGATTGTCAGAAGAGGATCGGACAGACAACTTTGACATCCTACAGGAACAAATAAAAGACCCGGAAGTCGTTAAACTAATGAAACAAATTAAAGAAACACCAGCAAAAGTCAAGGATAGCAACACCTCAAATCAACCGAAACCCGGTACTAGCTGTCACCACTCAAATTCGCCTACACGTAGCGAAGACAACATTCCCCTTAAAATATTACAGGAACGACTAGCCCAACCGTACCAGACTGTGCCTTCTACCAGCATCCATCTAGCTACATCACAACCTTCTCATACAGACTTATCACCTGCCTCATTAACTAAGCGAAATGCTTCAGTTCCTACGTCAATACAACGAGATGAGTCAGAGTCAAAGTTTATACGCCTTCCACAGGAGCATGTTTGTACAAAGCTGTACAAGAAACGTTCAATTAATCGACAAAACGTCACACAGCACAGTGCATCAACATCGCAACAACCTACCCGTAACACTGCATCAACCGTCACTTCTGTAGACATTAAGAAGAAATACGATAGAAGATTGTCTAGGAGACACGCTATATTAGAGTTAGCCAGGCTGCTGTAGCTAGGCTACTCTAAATGGTTTTTTTTGTCCTAGTACGGTAGCAGACTGTCCAGGAGAGACATTGCTATTTTAGAGTCGGCCAAGTTGCTCTCGCTAAGCTACTCTAAATGGTTTCATTTTTTTTTGTCCGAGTGCGATAGCACATTGCCAGGACAGGCACTGCTATTTTAGAGTCGACCAGGTTGCTCTCGCTAGGCTGCTCTAAAAAAAAAAATTTTTTCAGATACTGCCAGCCACCTTCTATGTCGTCGTGTTGATGCTATCAGCAACAGTCATAACCGCCAGTTTTTTTTTTTTTTTTTTTTTTTTTTTCGTACGCCCGCTAATACTCGAGGCGAAATCTCAGGTTATTATTTATGTCTAACCTGACATTGATTTTACGTGAGTATCCCTTTTTTCTTGTACAGAGACAGGTGTCCCTCGCCATTCAGGCAAATACTCGCCGATTTCGGAGGTACCCATTGCAGCTGGGTCGGCTCAGGAGCCGCCAGTCCCTGGTCGACGACACTCCTTCAAATGTTCTCGCCAGGTCTCGAGTTAATCCAGTCCAAATCCCGGTCGACGAAAAATCCTCAAATGCCGTCGCCCGGGTTTGATCCTGTATCACCCGGTCGCCAGAGCGGTGTTGTAACCACTACGCTAGCGCGGCTCCCATAACCGCCAGTGAAGAGAAACTAATCTGGAGAGGCGCAACACTGTTCAGTGTGGACAATTCCCCTTGTTACAGCGTTCAAACCATTATATTCAGAATTAGAAGATTTAAATAACATTTATTTTGGACTTAGAAATATATGTATCAAACATTGTTGTACATTGTAAGATAACCAAACACATGGGTCACATTGATGTATTATTAGCCGCTAAGGCAGAATCTCAAAGCATAAGAAGACAAGCACATCAACCAAAACGGACGATTTTGCCGTTTGTAGGCAATGCGCTACAGTTTTTAGTTGGCACTGCACCCGACCACAACTATAACAGTTATGTCATAATATTAAAACCTTGGCGGAAAACCAAAACATTATTACACATGTGGTTAGCCAGAGCATCACAAATAGTGAAAAAATACACAGAGCATTTTTTCCCCTCAATTAACAATTCTTTTCTGCTTGTCTGTTCAGGAGTTGCTGAACCAGACATATGCTATGGATCATTACTTCTTATACATTGTTTGAATTTCATGAATATCGCATAAGTAACTATGTACCATATATCATGTTTTTTTTTTACCAGCGGTCGAGACACACAGATGTGTACTCGTACATTGAAATTTATTTATGCTCTAATGCGTATTTAAAATGTTAACCCACACCTCTGGTTCTTCACCCCCTTCCCTACGCACACCCCATCCAAACGTTGTGAACTCAACAACACCTCTGTTTCCGTTCTAAAGATGTATTACCACTGAGAATATTTCTATTCAATTTCACTCTCTATTTTCGTGGTATGGCAACCTCTCAATTCATCCATCAAAACCAGAACTACTTTCTCTACTCCCCCCTCCCCCCCCTCCCCCCAACACACTAACTGTGAATTTCCCCATGCGAGTTTTTCTTCTCCTTTTTTTCTCTTTCTCCCACGCCTCACAATTCATTCATCCAGCAACCCCCCCCCCTTTCTCCCTTAGTTGACGCCACACTGGGCCGTCAATGAGAGTTCAAATATCCAGCGTGACCTTTCCCCGCTCTCGTTGACATTCACAGAGGTCATGGTCAAACGTAATTATAGTTCTGGTCAGTTACGACTCAGATGTATATGTTAGGTAGGATACATTTATTGTCCTGAATATTGATCAAAAGTTCGAGTTTTGTTTGGCATGACCAAACCGTATATGTGTTGATTGAGAACAGTTCTTTAGTCATATATTCTTTATGTATATTTAATATCATAACTCCATGTTGTTGTGTATTATTACTAGCGTTTAAGTAAAGATTACATAAGTATTGTATTAATACATGTATATCATTTACATTTTGTATTGCACATTGCTATCCATATCCCATACTGTTTAATGACATAGTGTATAAACAACTTGTAGGTGTCCCCCGTTTTACGCATTATAAATCTACTGGCATCCCTCGTTTTACGAACACAATTGTTTTTCTTTTTAGTTTGCTCACATGTATTCTGAGATCTTGTAATAATTTTTAATTAGTTGGCTTACATGTATAAAGAGATCTTGAAAAAATTATTTTTATTTAAAAAACTATTTCTTTTGGCTCACATGTATCCTCAGCCCTTGTAATTTTTTTTTCTCATTTGGCTCACATGCGTAGGCCACCATCCAATGACTTGTACCAGAAACAAAAATTTTTTCTCAGCCATTGTTCATTGCCAATTGGCTCATAAGTACATGCTCCCATTTCATATTTTGCTCCAGTATGTTTGGTAGGGATATTTTCTAGTTGATATGACGAAAATGTCTCCACATGCGATACATTTTTGTGGCCCCGGGACTTGTGTGACCGCTTGGCATACACTACCATTTATACGAGTAATAACTACATAGAATAAGTGTCAGACGTTAAGCAGATAAGGCGTTTTTGCACAAAACGTAGTATAAATTTTAAGTTCAGATGGCAGTCACGACGATGAGAGGCATGGTATATAGAAAATAATAATGAATGCGTGTTTTTCAGTGGAAAATTTTGTGAAGTGAGAGTTGCTATTTTGGTTTTTTTCCATTGTTGATGGAAAAGCGAGATGTCACAAAAATCGAAAAAAAAACAGAAAGTCGTGTGCAAAATGTCAAAAACAGAGAGACGTGTGTAGAAAATTGAAACGTGTGAAAAAGAGAATGGAGTCGTGTGAAAAATGGCGGGAAAAGGAAGGAGCTGCATATAAAAGGAGAGATGTGGTGGATAGGATCATTAGAGAGGATAGTTTATAGTTTTTAGATTTATAAGAAGGATTTTTTTGTTAGGTAGTTTTATAGTGTTTAGGTGAACTGCGTCATTGAGATTATCAAGACAACTTTTTTTTTTGAGTTGACTAGTTTCTAAGTTTACAAGCTGTATTTTTTATGTTGGATATATTTTTCGTGTGGATATATTTTTCCTTGTGGATATATATTTTCATTGTGAAATTTGCAGTGCTTGTCTAATGACATCAAAATAAACTCTGATTGAATTTTCTACATTGCTGTGTTTTATTTGGAACGTACAGTTGGAACATTTGAAACTATTATACGATATTGCTTATCACTAAACCTAAAAGGGTAAGAACGAACTTGGGAAGAAAAATAAACTTCAGTCACGAATCTCCATCTCAGGAGAAGGCCTGTAAACACTTGAACAGAAACGTATAACGAATTAGCTCTCGTCAATATAATTACCTGCGCATAACACAATTGACTGGCCAACTGACCCGGTCATACACATTCTTACATTGATGTTGTAACCAGCCCGGTTAAACTATCTGCGCGCTAGATTACTCTTAACAAAGATGTAGATAGAAGATTAATGACACTTCACAAGATAGTTCCAGAAGTTACGAACAATGTTGCATTGGGCTGAACAATTGTTAACGCATTATATCTGGTTTGTCGCCTTTTGTGAAGGATTGAAGCAATGGTTTAGCCTGTTTAAGCCACCAGTTGGTGTAATCCAACGAAATCCCTCGTATAAATAATAGATCTGTTTAGATGTAAATATATGTCTAGGTATTTATAGAAATATAAATATTAAATATTCTGGCTCATTCGTTTGCTTTCAAACCCATAAAAAGCTGGAGCGACTATGCTTGTTTAGTTTTAAAACAACATGTAACAGTTTTAATAATGCACTAGTCTTTAACAGTTAAAATAAATATGGAAAATTTGGTGAAATTTAGATAAAAGTTTTCGTCACAGAAATGTAGGCGAGTATTTATCAAAAGTCCGTTGCTTTCGCCTATTTTACAAGAAACTTAAATCTAGCTGAGTCCCGCAGCTGTGGTTCATCAATTCTGTGATGACAAAAGCCTTCTCCACACTCTCTTCCACTGTTGGCGGTAAGAGTGGATGCTTTTCTCTCACACTAGCGGAGTTAGTACCACAAATCGTCTGATGGCTTGTAACCACGAACTTTAGAAAAATAGAAAAACAAATGCCTTCGTCTAAGTATATTTGTTTGGAGCACCCTAACAGGCTCACGTTCCCGTTGTCCGCCCACCAATGTTAAACTCTCAGAAGAATTTAATTCTCGAATACGCGCAACGTAACTCCGAGAAGATGGTTAAAATTCACCAATATTACTCTGAGGATTAACGGGTCAAATGTGTCTGGACAGTGAGAATATGATTTGTGCCTGAATTAACATTAACAAGTTACATAAATCTCACAAAATGATATACTACACTTGAGGCACGTATGATGTAGTCATCACTCTTCACTGCTCCAGCCGGAGTCTGGGTCACCTCTGCTGTCGGGTTTTCCCGCACGACTAGTCAGAAATAATCACCAACTCTTGCAGTAGTGGTTCATGCAAATACTGTTTTCATATGTTGAGGTTGACAGCCTCATTCATAACCACTTAGCAAGAAACATGTCAAATTTCACATTAGTAAATAAGTTGTTTACACTTACCCCAAAATTTTGGGAATACACAATCTCCTTGCACGGATTTAGACTGGACACAGCTCTGTATTAAAAGCGTCGAAATCACTTAGGTCTGGAAATTAGAGTTAATTCCTCTGACGGCGGGTGTTCTGCTAAATCACTGGCATGGGAAAACATTTGTTTAAGTCCTCTGTGACTTGGTCTGGGAAATTACAGTTACTTCTTCTGATGGCGGTTGTTCTGCGAAATCACTGGCCTGGGAAAACTTTTGTTTAATTCCTCTATGACTTGGTCTAGGAAATGCCTAAGTTTCCAGTCTTGTATTAAAAATGTGGGTTTACTTGTAAATTCCTAAGTTGCCCAATACTAGATCTGTTACTTATAGCTGTGGAATTTCTAAGTCCAATGTCTCCTTTTTCTTTCTTGCTTTTAGGTTTCGCTAGCCTGACGTTTGCGCAGCAGTGTGTATAATGACTTTGATTTCACTACATTATATCTCACAATCCGCAGTTCAAATTCCAGCTGTGTTTCCGCCTAATTTTCCAATGAGATACATTGTATATTCCGGCCTCTCCCTTCAAACCAATCAAATCGAATCTCGTTCAGCACTTCATGGGTAGGGGGGCTTCAAATTCAAAAAATACCCTCACGTGTTTCAAAATAGTAAATTTAATATCCACGCTTGACCTCTTCATATCGTTGCGTCAGACTTCCTCCGGCATCTTGTGCTATCTTCACAAACAAATGTTGTGCACTGATACTGCTTCGATGGTATCGTCTGCAAATCTTGAGTTTCCAGACATATTTTTCTGTAAACTTGATACAGAACGTACATCGGAAGCGATTACCTCATTATCTCCCACCTTGTGCAAACATAGGGATAGTCGCTGGCCATCTGGGGTCAAATGTTGGACGGTCACGTTTGTCATGAAATATTCTAATCCACATATATAAATTATTAGGTAAATATGAAGCCTAACAAATAAAATTAATAAAGAGAAGAGCAATGGTAAAATGACAGTGCTGTCACAAGGAATGTACTCGAAATCCCCTTGTTTTCTGCTTCGTCTGCAAATTGTAACGCTTTCACGTTGATATAAAAGCTTACTGTATTATTACCCGCCTTCTTCAATGAAACGTGTGCTGCATTTCTAAGAAAAACATTGAGACGTACTGCGTAATGACCTAAATTAATCCTAACATTAATTATATTACGTTACCAAAACGAACGAACAGATGGACAAAAGGATAGCGAGAGGGGAGGGCTGAAAATCAGGAACGCATGCAACACGCGACGCGCGATATACAAATGCTGGCATCACGCGTGTAAGTCTACAAGCACTAACTTTTTCAGACGGACAGTGATAAAATACACTACCCTTTCCCAGAGTTAGGTTTATAAATCATAACAGACTCTTATTAGAAAAGATAACAATAGATGGGTTTACGTTTGAACACATAACAGTACCCAGACAGCACATCTTCCAAACAGGAGGTAGAAGAAATTGCATATTTTGAACGCAGCCACGTAGCTCCTTTAAATTAGTATTTTTGGGTTCCTTAGGGCTTGCTGACAAATAATATGTAAAACGTTACGCCAATAGTCCAGGAATTAATAAATTATACCCAAAATAAAATAGTGAGGCTGCCTGATCGAAACCACTTGTTTAAAATAGCTTGATAAAGCATCAGTGCGTTGAAGCCAGCATATATTTGGCTCAATAAAAGCCTGGAACATAGGCAGATGGAAGTTTGTGCCAGAAATTCATTGCTAATCAACGTATCTGTGTTATTCGTATGAATTGTGGTAAGCTTGAACCATTTAATATCTTTTAATGAAAATTGAATGTGAATTGTTGATTTATGCCTGTATATATATGTGTAGTTCAGTGGCAAACGTGAGGTAAAGCCTAAAATGCTCCAGCCTGAACAGAGGGTGTCGGAGAGAAGTAAAACGGCATGGAATGGCCAAACAGTACACTGACACCTGGATGATTGACTAGAAAGAAATAATGCTGGAAGTGCAGAGGCGTAGTGACCATTAAGGATGGTAATGCTGGTATAAAGTATTTCAGATGAAGCTGACTGTTGGCCTAACGCTCTGAACGCAATGTTTGTGCTGTATTGTGATCAGTGTAAAAGAGAATATAAATTAGTTATGAAGTAGAAGGTACATCCTTCTTGATTTCAGGGACAGTGGTCTTGATGGTACTGAGCAGCATCTGGTCAGAGATTTGCTGAATCCAGTGTCGGACAGCATACTCCTTGGTCTTTTAGCTATCAGTGAGGTGTCTCCTGAGCCCAGAGGAGAATTCGAGCAGAGGAGTCCTTTCCTGCCGCCATCACGCCAGATAAGCGAATTGGCCAGCTGAGCTCAACATTATGTCCCCTCATCTTGAAATAACTTTATAAAAATACTATTCAGAGGGGAATTTACTTGTCTTAAAATCAGGAACTGTGAACATCTCCAATACTGGTCCCTAAAGACAAACTATTGAAGTCATGATGACAAATACCAACAGAGCTTGAACAAAACAAAACCAGTATTACCTCATTTTACTACTACACAACTGACACACATAGAACATTTGTAATAATATATGTCACTACTATATTCATATTAAATACATTCTGTACATAACTTGTAATTTAAATTGATTGTGATTCCTGATTCCCTTGTAGTTGAATCAGGACACATATTCATTCATGCCAGTAATGAATACATATTGTTATTTGAAAGTTATCAGTGCCTCCTTTAAGATATTCTCATAGAGTGTTATATGTATGTGAGTGTCACAGTGTTGTCAAGAGTAGTGGATTACATTAAATTGTTTATCTGTCTGTTGTTGTGACTTACACTTCTTCATACACATACCCTAGACACATAACGTAGCATCACACTATTCCAGAATAATTCTGACTGAGATAAAGAGATATGTGGTAGCAAGTAAGGTTATCTATAATACACTACTTTTAATAGATATAGATACCTTCACAGCTGATCTCAGTCAGTACACTAAGTCCCCTATAAATATTTATAACATCCCACTTCACCACATATATTGGGGTCTCGCTCTTGGGATTTTGAATCTTTAACTATTAAAAATATTGGGGGGTAATTCACTTCAGGGAATATAAGAATTAAAAGGTATCCTTGGGTGGAATTATATAAGGTTGAGCTCACGGTGCCTGTGTTGTCCATTAGAGATTGAATTGTTGGTTAGACATTGTATAAATTTACATAATAGACAATGGCGGACCTGGCCAAATTTCGATCTGCTGCGGTTCAGACTGCAAAAGAGTTAGGATTAGATGGGCAAGTTATGGTTGCCTATGTTACTACGGAATGTGACAAATTTATTGAACGCGAAGAAAGAAGGTTTGAAGCCGAAAGAAGGTTAGAGGCTGAAAGGGAAATTAAGAAGTTACAGTTTGAAGCTGAGGCTGAGACTAAGAGGTTGCAGATTGAGGCTGAGGCTAAGAAATTGGAGGCAGAAAGAGAAGACAAAAGATTAGCTGCAGAAGAGAAGAAATTGGCTGCAGAAAGGGAAGAGAAGAAATTAGCTGCAGAGAGGGAAGCAGAAAAGGAGGAGAGAAGAGATTACAAAGGGAACATGAGTTACGACTAAGGGAGTTTGAGTTTCAAGGCCATGCTCCTGAAAATGGTGCCAGTCCCTTTGCCTCTGATGCTACGGTTACTCAAGGAGCCTCAATCTCAGCTATGAACTTTCATTTAGATCATTTTGTTGAGAAAGACGATGATATTGAGAGCTATATAAATAGGTATGAACTATTAGCTACCACGTATGGGTTAGAGAGAGAAAGGTGGAGCTTAAAGTTATCTCAGGGACTTCGTGGGGCAGCTTATGAAGTTTTTTGCAAAAATGAGCAGAGGTGATCAGGAAAATTATGACATGCTAAAGCAGGCTCTTTTGTTAAGGTATGAAAAGAATGCAGAGTTTTACAGGAAAAAATTTAGGAATGCTAAACTACTGTCAGGTGAAACCTATCACCAGTTCTCTGCACGAATCGAGACATACTTGGAGAAATGGACTTCTCTGGGGAAAACCCAAGATCTTAAGGAAATGGTCCTTATAGAGCAACTAAGAGAGTCCATGGCTCCAGACCTGAGAAAGTTTCTCATGGAACAAGGTGCAGAGAGGCTGGGTGAGTTGCTAAATGTTGCTGAAAGGTATCAAGCAGCTCAAGCAGAGGTAACAGGTAATAAAAAGAAACAGGTGGACAACTTTAGGGCACCACAGAACTTTAATAAATTTGATCCTAGGGATCAAAATAAAGGTAAGCACCAATTTGATAGGCCACGGTATGACAATAAAAATAAATTCCCACAATTCGATGAAAGGAAATATGATGAAAGAAAATCTTTCAACCAAGGAAAAAGGTGGTGTAAAAATTGTCAGATGGACAATCATGACACTGACCGTTGCAGAAGGAAACCTGTGTATATGGCAACCCTTCAGGTCAGGTCGACCTCAAGACAGGAGGAGGGTATTATGTTAGATACCACTCCAGAAGAGATGAGGAAGGCACAGGCTGGGGATAAAACACTCAAGCCTTGTTTCAGAAAATTGTCAACTTGTCATACAACTCCAGGCAAGGGAGATTTTTACATGAAAAACAAGTTGATGTATAGGAAGACTGGAACTAGATCCAAAGGTCAGGGACAACTGGTTCTTCCAAAAAGATACAGGACAGAATTAATAAGGAGCCTACATGTGAAACCAGATGGGGACCATGAGAAGATAGGTACCATTATTCAAAAGGTGGCTCACAATTATTATTGGCCCAAAGCAAGATGGGACATTGAAAACTTTGTAGAAAGGTGTAGTATAGCACATGAGGGAACACCCACAAGTGGGAACATGGATCAGGACCTGGACACGCCACGGGGCAAAATTAGGCCTGATAATAGAAAGAAATATAGATTTGATAAAGTGGACCAAATGGAATGGGAAGCCCCTTTTCACGGACAAGCTTCACTTAACTGTTTTACAATGGCCACTATGCGGAGAGTGCAAAAAGATGTCTTACCCCAGGATAAGCCGACAATCCCTCAATCGGACTTAAACAAACTGGAGGAAGAGGATGTAGAGAGGAAATCTCTCATCAAGAATTTTAAGAGGGGAGAAAGCCCCAAAAGAAAAATTGGTAGCGGTCGTTTTGTGAATGATAATTCTGGGAGGAAAAATCATCACTATAAAGCTTCGAGTGGAAGAGACCATACCGGTGCATGGACAAATAGGTCCACACCATTAAAGGTCCATATGTAGCTATGTTAAGAACGTGGACTGATGAAAAGGCAGAGGAAAACATTACATCTTCATACCAATATGTGAATGAGCTGACCACTCGGTTGAAAACTGGCTGGAAACTTGCCAATGAAAATTTGAAACAAGCCAGGAAGAAACATGCTGCCTATTATAACAGGAAGGCGAAAGACAGAAATTTGGCTGTGGGAGAGAAGGTACTGCTTCTTTTGCCCGGGAGTCAGAATAAGTTACAAATTGGATGGCAGGGTCCATATACAGTTCTAGAGAAGGTGTCTAGAACAAATTATAAGATAGATAAGAAGGGGAAAGAAAAAATCTATCATGTGAATTTCCTGAAGAAATATTTGGAAAGAGAACATCAGGAAGAGACACACTTGTTGACCTTGTCCATCGCCATGGAGATGAAAAAGGAACCCCTTTCATCATTTGAATATCCATTACACCCCTGTGAGACAGCAGCACAGGTGAAAATCAGTACACATTTAACGAAAACTCAGAAAGAGAGAGTGCAACAGGTTCTAAATAATCATGCAGAGGTGTTAACAGACCGACCAGGGCATACAAACCTATTGGAATATGATATGAAACTGATAGACCCCACACCTGTCTGTATGAAACCATATTCGATTCCATTTGCTAAGGAGAAAGCTTTGAAGGAAGAGATAGACTATCTGTTGAAGGAAGGAATTATTTCGCACAGTGAGTCTTCGTATAGTTCCGGTGTTGTACTTTTAAGGAAGCCCTCTGGAGAACATAGACTCTGTATAGATTACAGGAGACTGAATGCTATTACAGAAGGACAGGTGGATCCATTGCCGGATACAAATCAGCTGTTTGCCAGACTAAATAAAGCTAAATATTTCTCAAAAGTGGATCTGAGTAAAGGATACTATCAGATTCCGGTGAAGCCTGAGGTTAGACCATACCTAGCTTTTAGTACCTCAGAAGGACACTATGAGTTTAATAGATTGCCATTTGGATTGAAGAATGCGCCTAGTGTCTTCTCTAGAATGATGAGAAAATTATTGGATCCTCTGAATAATCCCTGTATAACAAATTTTATGGATGATATCCTTATAGCAACAGAAACATTTGAGGAACACATAACATTGACTCTCTGAACATGCTGTTTGATCGACTTAGGGAGGCAAATTTAACAGCCCGACCAACCAAATGTTGCGTTGGATGTAAAGAATTGGAATTTTTGGGACACACAGTTTATCAGGGAAACATGACCCCTGACCCAAAGAATTTAGAGAAACTACAGAAAGCCCCGAGACCACAAACCAAGAAGGACGTGAGATCCTTTGTCTCATTATGTGGTTTCTACCAGAAGTATATCAAAAACTTTAATTCCATATGTGCACCTTTAACGGAATTGACACGTAAAGGACTTCCAGATCGCATTACATGGACACCACAATGTGAAATGACTTACCAAGAATTGAAGGAAAAGCTCACAAGTAAACCCATTTTGAAATTACCTGACTTAAGTCAAGAATTCATAGTAAGGACGGATGCAAGTAATATTGGGTTAGGTGCAACTTTACTACAGAAATCAGATGCATTGGATGGGGAATTAAGCCCAGTGGCATATGCTAGCAGAAAGTTGAATAAAGCTGAAAATCAACTACTCAACTAGCGAAAAAGAATGTCTTGCAGTAATATGGGCAATAAAGAAATTCAATATTTATCTATATGGGAAGGCCTTTAAGTTGCAAACTGACCACAAACCTTTATCGTTTTTAGCACAGGCTAAGCATGAGAACTCTAGGTTACTCCGATGGTCTTTGCTTCTGGCTCCATATAATTTTAGCATTGAATATATATCTGGAAAAACCAATCTGGGAGCGGATTTTTTTAAGCCGCCATCCGTGTGATGAGAATCACCGTAAACCCCAGAAATAATAATAAATTTCTCTATGTGTATATAGAATAAAGGACTGACATATAATGTCTGTTTTAAGAGGGGAGGTGTCATGAAATATTCTAATCCACATATATAAATTATTAGGTAAATATGAAGCCTAACAAATAAAATTAATAAAGAGAAGAGCAATGGTAAAATGACAGTGCTGTCACAAGGAATGTACTCGAAATCCCCTTGTTTAAAATAGCTTGATAAAGCATCAGTGCGTTGAAGCCAGCATATATTTGGCTCAATAAAAGCCTGGAACATAGGCAGATGGAAGTTTGTGCCAGAAATTCATTGCTAATCAACGTATCTGTGTTATTCGTATGAATTGTGGTAAGCTTGAACCATTTAATATCTTTTAATGAAAATTGAATGTGAATTGTTGATTTATGCCTGTATATATATGTGTAGTTCAGTGGCAAACGTGAGGTAAAGCCTAAAATGCTCCAGCCTGAACAGAGGGTGTCGGAGAGAAGTAAAACGGCATGGAATGGCCAAACAGTACACTGACACCTGGATGATTGACTAGAAAGAAATAATGCTGGAAGTGCAGAGGCGTAGTGACCATTAAGGATGGTAATGCTGGTATAAAGTATTTCAGATGAAGCTGACTGTTGGCCTAACGCTCTGAACGCAATGTTTGTGCTGTATTGTGATCAGTGTAAAAGAGAATATAAATTAGTTATGAAGTAGAAGGTACATCCTTCTTGATTTCAGGGACAGTGGTCTTGATGGTACTGAGCAGCATCTGGTCAGAGATTTGCTGAATCCAGTGTCGGACAGCATACTCCTTGGTCTTTTAGCTATCAGTGAGGTGTCTCCTGAGCCCAGAGGAGAATTCGAGCAGAGGAGTCCTTTCCTGCCGCCATCACGCCAGATAAGCGAATTGGCCAGCTGAGCTCAACATTATGTCCCCTCATCTTGAAATAACTTTATAAAAAATACTATTCAGAGGGGAATTTACTTGTCTTAAAATCAGGAACTGTGAACATCTCCAATACTGGTCCCTAAAGACAAACTATTGAAGTCATGATGACAAATACCAACAGAGCTTGAACAAAACAAAACCAGTATTACCTCATTTTACTACTACACAACTGACACACATAGAACATTTGTAATAATATATGTCACTACTATATTCATATTAAATACATTCTGTACATAACTTGTAATTTAAATTGATTGTGATTCCTGATTCCCTTGTAGTTGAATCAGGACACATATTCATTCATGCCAGTAATGAATACATATTGTTATTTGAAAGTTATCAGTGCCTCCTTTAAGATATTCTCATAGAGTGTTATATGTATGTGAGTGTCACAGTGTTGTCAAGAGTAGTGGATTACATTAAATTGTTTATCTGTCTGTTGTTGTGACTTACACTTCTTCATACACATACCCTAGACACATAACGTAGCATCACACTATTCCAGAATAATTCTGACTGAGATAAAGAGATATGTGGTAGCAAGTAAGGTTATCTATAATACACTACTTTTAATAGATATAGATACCTTCACAGCTGATCTCAGTCAGTACACTAAGTCCCCTATAAATATTTATAACATCCCACTTCACCACAACGTTCAAAGGGATCAATAAAGATGACCGTCTCTATCAAATGTGGCCAGACGAATGAAGCGAAAACTTATCAGTCGCTGATCGGTCAAATTACATGGCGTTATTACAGTTCTGTCTGTGATCAGCTCAAAGCAAACATGTGAAAATTAAAGATAGTCCCGTGGCCGATACTTCCGTAGGGGTGTGGAGTTTTAGAGACTTCTCCCTACTAGATTCAGCATAGAGGGTAAATAATGGAGCATAAAATATGCCACATAATAATGACTGGGGAGAGAAAAATAAGAAAATATCACTCGCACGGGAATGTAATGCAATCCTGCTGGAGTGGACGTGAGATCGCACAACCGTATCGTCACATCTAAATCTCCAGCATTATAGTATGTAGTCAATCTTATCATGAACATTGTTCCCTGGAATTTTCCACGTCCAAAGGTTTCTAGGGTTTGTCACGGAATGAATCTAGTGCGCCCACTTCTAGATCTATCATTCACTACGGCCGTACTCATTTTAAGTGAAGTACTGCTTATTTGTCGGCGTCTGTGGCCTAATGGATATGAACGCAGTTTCATAATCCAGATATACCAGGTTCGAAACCTGCTGCAGGCGGTTTGGTAGCAGATCGCTTTGTGTGGATTTTTAACAATGGTATAAGCGCCGTACCGTTCAGAAAGCAATGGCAAACTACTGAATGAAAAAAATTGCCTAGAAAAATCACAAACAGCCAATAAAAGCTGGGGTTGATTGCCACGTCCTGTAAAGGATAAGCAACTAACTTTAACTGCTTATTTACTTCTTTTTCCGTGGTCAGCACTTTCTTTCTTTCTTTCTCTGCTTGTGAGGCAAATATTTTGTAGGTGCAAACATTTGTTCACACTCCTCTCTGTGATGTCACCTGTTTGTTACCCGACAAGCCTAGCTTGCGGTGAGCAACTGAGATAAGATAGTCGCCGGCGTGTTTAGATTGTACCGCTGATAAGACGACTCGTTTGGTAAGCCAGATGGGCAGACACGGAGTTTTGCGTACAGATACGACAGATATCGAGATTACTGTCTGGGTGACACAATCTGGGCAGCCAAATAAGATATAATCGCTTCAGGACGCTTGTTTAAAAGTAATCATGGATTTTTTACATTTGAGACAATATGAGTCTACAAATGTGTTTGCAAGAGTGTATGCAAGGCCCCAGATGTCCGTATATGGTAATACGTGAATTTTTGCTTCACGCACCTTATTTCACGTGGAATATTTTTGAAATCATCACACCCTATCTGCATGATTTGAAATGATTAGATCTTTCTGATTAGATTCATAACAACAATGCGTGGGAAGATAGGAATATAGTCTGACCATTTCGTAGTTTTATTTCACTATGAATTTCACGCTCGCCAAGACAACATCAGACCTCGCCAGAGTGAAGACTAGATTCATAATTCATTTTTTTAACCGGACCTTTTATAGAAGAACCAAATAAGACTTACAAAGCACAGGAAATCTCTACATTTTAATAAGGAACACCGGGACTGGGAAACTGAAGAAAGACACGGAGTCAGAGGGAATTGAAGTTAAAATTAACGACCCCCAGTACACGTGAAAGAAGGCAGCTGCCAGTGCCTTTTTTAAGTCCTCGGAGAATAAACGTCTGTGAGCCAAGATTGTCGTAAGTAGTGCATTTTTCATTCTATGTTTCATTACTAGAATGTGAACTAACATATGTATTTATTACCATGTGAAATTTAATGTGTGAAACTCGCTATTGGATGTCAAAGTCATTTGAGGCTGGTAACCTCAGTGTATAGAATGATGATTCACGAACCACCACTGCACGGGCTGGTGATTGCTTTACTACTAGTTTCGTAAAGAGAACTAAAATCATAAAGTAGTTCCAGGTTCCCTATGGAGCAGGGAGGGAAAGAAATGACGTACGTTCTAAGTATAATACTTACATTTTCAAAGCAGTGTAAATGTCCCTATAAACATATTCACTTTAAAATTAATGTAAGTTTTCAAGCTTAAACCAGTGTAAATGTCTATGTGAAAATATTCATTTTAAAGTAATGGAAGTTTCAAACTTTTCAATCAGTGTAAAACATAAATGAAAACATATTCAATTTAGATTGTGAACACTTTTCAATCAGTGGAGATGTATATGTAAACAGACTCTATCTGTATTTTTAACCTATTCATTTAAATATCATGTAAAGCTAAAGCCATTCTATTTAAATGTAAAGGACGTTTTATCCTGAGGGATTAAATTTAATTCTCATCGAGGGTACAGTCTGAGTAATTGGAATGGTTGTATGGGAAGATAGGAACCCATAACTATGGGGTGGAAAACGCCATGCTCAGAAGAGCGTTTCGTTCTATTCTTTTACAATAGTTATTGGTGGTACCAGCATAAATTACTATCTCTGGAACAAGAAAGGAACCGTGACTTAAGCTTTAAGACGAAGGACCCACGTAGTAGACTCTACTTGACATTTCTGGGAAACGAGCTACCCCCAATAACCTTGATCAGAGACGATCGTGAGCATAGTGAAAAGAACCAACCCATTAGAAGGAACAGAACCGTCATTGGCAGCTAAGTTCAAATATATGCTGCCACTTGAACTTCTTGTAACATCTCACATTCCCTAAAGACCATGATGATAACTTTTCTTGATCCATAACTATTCAAATTATTTCCAACTGTTAAAACCTAAAGTGATTATTAAATTTTGTTATTTGTGATGTTACATATTTAACTTCGGTTTAATCATTTAAAGTTACTGCATGTTTATCTCAGTCAAATTACTACACACACTCTAAACAGAGCTATACTAGAATTCCACTGAATAAATCAGAGGTGGGTGCTTATACGAGCTGAACTTAAGAAGGGCTTAAATCTTTCACAAAAGCGTCGGCAGAATTACAGAGTTAACAGACTCAGCCAAAGCAGTATTTTTCTCGCCTATTCGGAATATCTTGTGAAGACTCCCTTTGTTATAGAATTTCATCACCCTTCTATCTACATCTCTGCCAAGAGTAATCTTGTGCGAAGGTAGATACCTTTGAAGCCCATATTAGATACTCTTGAGTTTTGGCCACTGTTGGACCACTACTGCAAAGCAGGGGAGGCAATACCGTCACAGGATGCCGTTTAAACCAGGTGCTTCCTAATTTCATATCATGCGCTCTTGCCTGCTATATCAGTCTGTCACCTCTCTCATTTCTACCTCCCAGGCCATTACCACCAGTCACATTATCAACTATTTCATTTCCAACTATTGCACTGAAGTCTCCAAGTATAACAGTTGTCTCATGAGATTTACACTGATTCATTGCCATATCAAGTCCATTGTAAAATGTGTCCATTTCTTCTTCTGTACTGCCTGCTGTTGGTGCATAAATTTGTATAAAATTGATATAAATTGGTTTGCCACTCAGTTTAACTGACAGGACTCGATCTAATATTGCCAAAATCCTTTAGCTGTTCTTGATCTTTCTGTATCTAATATTATGCCTACTCCTCTTTCATGTTTATTTCCTCCGGAATAAATTATTTTGTAATTGTCAGAATATTTATGACCTGTTCCGGTGTATCGCATTTCGCATAGCCCTAATACATTTACATTCATTCTTTCCATTTTGATGTTATCTAATTTTCCATTCTGCATTAGTGTTGTGACTTTCCAAGTTCCTATCATTAAATCATCGTTAACTCTAATTTTGCTAACAGTAGCTTGATGACGATCGAGTATCACCTGTAGCACATGATGCTCCCCCCTACCGGACGAAGTGATTCCTCTGGAATCCCCCTTAACGTCGTTGTCTTTGTCTAGAAAGTTGTTTTGATTCATGATTATACAAGGGATAATACGACGGTAGTTTCTCGTTGCTTACCGTCGGTTTGTGTACGGTTGTCTGCGCTAGCCTTTTATTAAAAAGTCAAACCCACAAGGCAGTGGGGAGGGAAGAGGTTAAAGCGCCTCCATCTGGCTGGTTGTCACTTCATAAAGCTTCAGAGGTGATTGTTTTACAGACAGCTGTCCCTCACAACCATTCCACCTCGCCCTCACACACAACCACTTGTTTTGGTTCACGGCTGATTATTCAGTATTCACAGCTAATCTCTATATCTAGGGGCCATTCAGCCATCTACCATCAGGCTGAAGCGCCTGGTAGGAAGGCAGGTTCATTCTCCAAGTGGTAAAGATTGCAGATGTATGTACATAAATTACAAGTTGTAAAATTATAAGGTGTCAATGTCTTTGTTCTTCATTTCGGGCAATAGGTGACATCGGATCTTGTTTCTTCAAAGTAATGAGTACTTATCTAATTCAGGTCCTGTCAATGCACTTACTTCTCGTCATACATCAAGTGTTGATGTCCACAATATAGCCACATTGCTTCTATCCTGCGAATGAATTGCAGAGGTGGCTCTTGAATCGTATTTTTTTTTTTTTTTAATGACCCCTTCTGGGGCTCAAAGTGAGGTCTATTGACTTTATTGAGTAAAATGTGTGTGATCCCGGCCCTGGCTAAGACACTTTCATCTTAGCCAAAAGGCCGATTGCCCCACCAGAAATTTTTTTTTTTCCCTCGCATGAGGTCGCATTTTTTCCCTCGCATGAGGTCGCATTGATCGCACGCCCACCCCGGCCCTGGCCAAGACACATGATCCTAGCCAAAGCCGGATAGTAGGCGCAAGTCCAAACACTAAAAGACGCAATGACACAGAAGTGTCATTTTAGTGATCTTCCGTGTTTTCACACAAAAGACCTAATGACACTGTATGTCAATGTACTGGTCTTTTGTGTTATGACTTTGATCTTAGCCAAAAGGCCGAGAGATCTTTTTTTTTTTTTCCTCACATGAGGTCGCATATTTTTTTCCTCGCATGAGGTCGCTTATTTTTTGCCTCGCATGAGGTTGCATGGCACACGCTCAACCCGGCCCTGGTCAAGACCCATGTCCCAACACAAGAAGACCAAATGACATTATGTGTCACTGTAGTGATCTTCTGTGTTCTCACACAAAGGACCTAATGACACATGAATGTCACTGTATTGGTCCCTGTGCTTAGACACTTTGATCTTAGCCAAAAGGCCGAGAGATCCCACCAGAAATGTGTCGGAGATGCCACAACGAAGATATATTGTGATTGGTGTAAGTTGTGACTCTCTCCAATAAAGAGCCTGGAACATAAGCACATATTATGGTATCTGTTTCCTATCACCAAAAAAATTTTCCGATGATGACGGGCCACTGTGATCATACCCTCATTTAAGCAACATAGTTCAAGAAGCCGTGATTATTGTCATTCAAAAAAGTTTGTCATTCACTCAATAAAATACAGTGGTAGACAATAGAAATCATTTACATAATTTTTTAAAATTTTGTCTTAATTATTTCCCTTTGGTTATGTGTCACGCAAAAAAGTGATTTCCCTTTAAAGATATTACTCCAACTAAATTTTTTAACAGTGGAAAGCAGTAGAAGAAAAAGAAGAGAAAAACGAACACTTTGGCATCCAGCATTTAAAGGTTTGTCTTACTTATTGCTCATTTTCTTACATTCTTTCTCCCTTTGTGTTTCTCTGATAATCCAAATGTTTTAATCAAGCAAATTTGTTTCTATAGTACTCCTGTTTATGGCAAACCACTAGCATAATGGAGGAAAACTACTGGTGATCAGAATGCCCCGATTCGTAACACTCTGTATAGAGTTTCCCATCATCAGCATGGAAAATATTTTTGTTCTCAAATGCATATCTCACGCTCTCTTGTATGTTGTATTTTTCTTCAATTTCCGCACCCGTTGTGCCCCATTCTTCTACCTTTCTCTTTATTTATCGTAGGAATTCTATGGATTGTAGTTTATTTACCGTCGTAATTATGGCATATTTCTCTCTTCGCGCTCTCACTGTCTGTCTGTCTGTCTGTCTGTCTGTCTGTCTGTCTGTCTGTCTGTCTGTCTGTCTGTCTGTCTGTCTCTCTCTCTCTCTCTCTCTCTCTCTCTCTCTCTCTCTCTCTCTCTCTGTGGCTATCCTTCTTTATTCGTCAATATTTTTCGTATTGCAATGTGGCCATGTCGGCTATTTTTGTCTGCAGTTTCCTCACTAACATATCATGGTACTGACTTCCGGTCAGTGTGTAAATACATCAAAGGCTTAAACCTCAGGTTATAAAACAAGGCTACGCTATCCACCTTTGTTAAAATTCTCATGACGACTTAAATTCGCTTCATTGTGACAGACCAGAGGGGAAAGTTTGGTAAAAGAGATTGGGCTGTTTAACTATTTATCTGTATCAGAGTAAACAATACTGTGGAGATACTAATTGCGGGGGTTTACAATAGAAAGACAGATTACATAAGGCTCAACACAAGCTAGGGAACCACACAACTTACTACCACAATTAAATGAGGAAAGAACATAGCTTGTTCCTAACCCCTGTTTATTTAACAAACAAACAAAAACTGTCTAAAGACAACACAAAGCACTAGAGCTGGCTACAAAATGGCGCCTACGCGGTAAGGTCAAATCTGCCCGCAAATTTGATTAATGGTGAAGACTCCATGATTATGTGCTAACATTAACTGGGTTCGACTGATAACAAACCAACCTGAAAAAATGTCGCCCACAAACAGGAGGAATACGTCATTAATCCTGCTAGTAACAATGAAGGTCAACAAATTAAAAAGGATACAAGTCTGTCCTACTGACTATGTCAGCTGCACTACAGCAGGCTTAGCTGAACTGCCCTCAGTGGCAGACTATCTCGAATGAAATAATCTTCCTACCAGCCTCATGTATCATGATCACACGACCCCGTCATGTGACTCAGGTTCACGAGAACTGACCAGAATTCTGAATTGTAAATAACAGTGGACTAGCCCTGCTCCCAGCGAAGCATCCACCTGTTACGGTAGTCGTAAAATGTACCTTGCTAAGTACTTTATGGTGTACACTCATACGGGTTGCGCAAACTAAACTTTTTAAATATAACTCAGGTGCTCGTAGGAGTGCTTTATGTTTAATTACGTCAGGACCCATTATCAAAATGCTACTCACAATTCCATTGACGTCAGCAATAACAACCTTCATGGAATATTTGTAAGAATGATATCTTTCTACCACGGGATTTTGCGAAAATCACGAAAGTTTTAGAAAATTTGAGAAGACAGACCTACAACAATCAGATTTTCAGACGTGTATCCCACTTTTGCCCAACAGCCTGGAACGAGTCCATCTAAGCGACCAGGAAGTATAAACTACAAACTCTTTGTGATTAACAAAGTGGTGTGAATTGATTTTTGTCGTGATTTAGTCTGTCTCACAACACGGTTTTCTGTATACTTAGGAGTAAATCTGACCATACCGTACGCCATATGTTGAGAACTCTCTGATACACTAACCAATGAAAACGCGTCATTCTTGGTGTGTATTGTAAAACGTACTAGGCTTGAACATAGAGGCCCATTTTGTGTAACCGATGGTACAATGGCATTTAATTTTGGAAAGAATAAAGAAGTATCACCGGAAAGGATTATATAATTCAACAACGGGAATGTTACGCTAGAGGTAGGTGTAAAAACGTTCTCGAATAGTATTTTAGTAAGATAGAAATATTAAGGGAAAGTGCTTCGTTACATCAGGTTAGTCCCAATTTAGCTAGTTAAAGCATGCATATATTAAAATGCATTTTGCAAACTAACCAATTAGTAAATAGATCAATACAGAATAATTCATAGAATAATTCAAGCTTTAAATGACAAAAATCGCCACGTAAATAAGAAAGATAATGAGTATTAAAGATTTTGCTAATTGAACATAAGCCAAATTATGCCTCATTTTGAGATTTTTAACACCCTTTTTGCTCCATGCCATCCGATACGGCGGATGTGCTAGTATATAAGACCTGGCCCTTGGCTTAATTGAGGCCACAACATTTAAAAAATACAGCTGAACAGAAGAAAGCGGTAAAAGTGTAAACGTTTTGTACCTTTGCCAACCGCATCTGCCTGGCAGACCTAGATGCCCATTAACAGCCTGTTACAGCTTGTATGTATTGCCTGAGGGTAAGAATGAATATATAAATGTATATAATTATGTAATTTTCCTGTGATTAATCCACTTGTGCGTTAGGAAGTGTGTAGCATGTGTAAACTCTTGGAGACGAAAGCCAGCCTTGTAAAATGTGTAGAATAATTGAGAATGATTGCCAAAGTACGTCTGTAAGTTTGACAAAGTGTTTGAAGGAGTATTTCTTAAAGGAACTACACTTTTACCAGGAACATAAGGAAGAATGACAGGAATTGTTTTAAGGAATTGATCAAGGTATTACTTATTGCTTTATACTAGACAAAATCATTGTATCAAGGCGGATCATGGACAACTGGATCTAACTTAGGATTTATAAGGAAAGTGTAGTCACAGTGAACTGGCTCTGAGTGGTATTGAGGTAAATTGTCCTGTGCATATGTTAGCAAAATGTCTGACACTGTTTGTTATGTCCATTGTGTGTGAGGACAGAATAGTGCTGGACCATACAGGGGTTGTGATTATTTGTATTCCAGGTTTTATCCTGCAAACTACCAGAAGTGCATGAATCATCCATCTCTGTTGAACTCTGAGGTGCAAGTGCTCTTAAAGTCATTGGAGCCAGATACCCAGCGTCTATTGCCTGGCAATTCACAGACGTTTTAGTCCATGGCTGGAGTGTGATTGATTTCTACATAGAAGATAAGTGGCAAAACCAAGCCACTGGTCAGCCTATTCAGACTCTACCTCTAATATATACAATAAAAATATAAAAATACAGTGTATGATGAATCCTTATGTACATAAATATGATAATCACTACTTCATTGTCCAGTAAGAGTGACAAAACATATATGTATTAGATAATGGTTAATCAAAAGGGGAAAATTCATCATATTGATTCATTTTGATAATTGATATTCCATGCTTATTTATTTCATTATGTAAATACATTTGATTCATTATAAGCTACCTAACCGAAAAGAGAACCGGTATAGGTTAAATAAATTGTAAATATGTACCATCAGACTTGCTAAATTTATTTAAATTGTGTTCCAAGTTTTGTTGATACATAATATATATAGATTGACCATAATTAGTACCCCTAGCATAATTAGCCATAATAGAAAATAATAATAACACATAATATCAGGGGAGAATCGTGAAAGGGAGCAAATAGACTTTCAGGACATCCACTCACATCACACCTGGAGGTTTATACAGCTGGATTCTACCTTTGATGTCAATACACCCTGATTCTTTTCAGAAAAGGGGGTATTTCCCTGTTGTGACAAGGTCAATTTTTTTAAATGTTCATAAAATGAAGTTGTAAAGTTTAGTTCAGGTCTTCCCAGAGTGTGGTACGCGAAAGGAGTTAAGTTCGCTGCAGACTTGTTTATTTATTTTATTACATATTATATAGAGAATGGTGTGTTGCAGAAATATTGTATACTCTTATTTTATATATATATATATATATATATATATATATATATATATATATATATATATATATATATATATATATATATATATATATATATATATATATATATATATATATATATATATATATATATATATATATATATATATATATATATATCCTCTAGGGTGAAAATAATGTGGGAGTAGTTTTAAAATGCTATTGTAGGTAAACTAGCATATAAATATATACTGCATGTATATGCTTTATATATCACTAACACATATATACTATATGCTTTATATATACCACTAGCACATACATACTATATGTATATATATATATAATTCAATACCATTAAATGTGTACTAATGTAGATACAATAGTGTGTTAAAACTACTCCCAAATTATCTTGGTCCGAGAGGTGTCTACCGGTAAGGCTCAACTCTCATAAAGGGTATAACATGATTGTAAGTTTGGGAACCACTGATTTAGTTGGTATTATTTTCAGAGAACCGACACCTCAATTATTAACGTTTCTCTTGTTTAAGCATCTTTGTTTTTATTCTTTTTCTGACTTGCAGGCGAGAGAATTTGAAAAGCTGTACTGGATCATGGCTATTTTTTATACTTTAATCTGTTTCTCTTGAGAGTTATCCGTCCTTGTCTCGGACGTGGTCGACGTCATTTATCTAGCTCTGGTTGATGGGGTAGAAAACAGAGGAGGCGATCCCGCACATGTTCTTGCCTCTAGCGATTCTCATGTAGCCCTGTTCACCCCAAGTGGCACCTACGACAAGAGTAAAGTTATGTTGCTAGCAAGTTGTAAAGGCAGTCTGTGCCTAACTGAGATGAAGAACTGGTGAAAATAACATTTTAACTAACTAAACAAGGTACCAAAATAATGCATCTATGAAAAAGAAAATCAACATTTGTTGGGCACCAGTATGCTACCCTGTCTGAAATGGGTGCTTGTATATCAGAATTAAAATGGCATGACAGGATCAATAATCTGGAACTGATGATAAGAACCAGACAAACGCCAGTGGAACAGTAAGTCTGGACTAGAAATAAGGATTGGCTATGACGCACAGTCAGGAAACAATAAGTCAGGACTAGAAATAAGGATTGGCTATGACGCACAGTCAGGAAACAATAAGTCAGGACTAGAAATAAGGATTGGCTATGACGCACAGTCAGGAAACAATAAGTCAGGACTAGAAATAAGGATTGGCTATGACGCACAGTCAGGAAACAATAAGTCAGGACTAGAAATAAGGATTGGCTATGACGCACAGTCAGGAAACAATAAGTCAGGACTAGAAATAAGGATTGGCTATGACGCACAGTCAGGAAACAATAAGTCAGGACTAGAAATAAGGATTGGCTATGACGCACAGACAGGAAACAATAAGTCAGGACTAGAAATAAGGATTGGCTATGACGCACAGTCAGGAAACAATAAGTCAGGACTAGAAATAAGGATTGGCTATGACGCACAGTCAGGAAACAATAAGTCAGGACTAGAAATAAGGATTGGTTATGACGCACAGTCAGGAAACAATAAGTCAGGACTAGAAATAAGAATTGGCTATGACGCACAGTCAGGAAACAAAGCCTCAAAAACAATCCTTATTCAGGAATACGCAACATGAAAAAAATATGGCAGTCCCAAAAAACGTATTTGTAAGAGAGATGGAAAGAGACACAACAGTAAAAAGAAGACATGAAAATAATTTGAACTGACGAGGCGGGATTGAGGGCCTGGACTTAGTTGATTCAAGTCCTAGGATCCCAGGGAAATGAAGGATCATTAAGTGCATTAAACCAGCAACTAAGACTAATGTAAATAATTTATGAAAGTAGGCAGATGATATGCACTCGTAAGAATGAAAGGTTTAAGGAGGACACTAGAGAACACATAAACCGCTAAGTCATTCGTATTCTGGAAATTCGAACCAGTAACGATCCAAACAGAACCATCCCCTTACTGCAAGAATGAATCGTAACAGACCATACGACCAACAATGCACACTAAATAGTTTGACATCACCGAGGATAGTCGTTCACTTAACACTACATGCAACTAATAAATATAAGACTTCGGAGAAACCCGAAATGTCAACTAGGATCAACATCGTAAAATAACTATTATTAAAAGTGTTAAACTTGTTTAGAGGTTGTCGTACGCTGTACTACATTAAAAGTGTTAAACCTGTTTAGAGGTTGTCGTACCCTGTACTACATTAAAAGTGTTAAACCTGTTTAGAGGTTGTCGTACGCTGTACTACATTAAAAGTGTTAAACCTGTTTAGAGGTTGTCGTACGCTGTACTACAGCCTTAAATAATTCAGTCATTACCCAGCTTCCCAAGGAGGCTAAGTCAATGAATCCAAGTAGGGGATATATCAAACTATTTTACACAGAGAGAGGTATGATAAAGGCGGGTTTGGCGATAAACAAAGTGAAAACGCAGAAGAGAACTACTGTCCCACAGAATACCAACACTCACACAGCGCCTTACTTACTTAGTCGCTCCTCTTCTCCCTAGGGTGCAGAGGTTTCACACAACAGTTAGTAGTCTGCTTTCAGATCTGAGAAGTTAAAATCTAAATTCCCAATGGGTGGTCAGATATGGCTCGCGAGAAGATGTAAGACGTCTGACGACTGTCGAAATAACTCACCAGAACACTTACCGGATTGCCATAAATACACCCTTGTCTAATATAAAACAAAATGTTAAAATAAATTACGTCTGAATACAGAGCAACTGTAGCAGTAGCCTCCTGCTGTCATAATTAATTAGGGGGATAATGCTCCCTTGGAATAATAACCCTGAGCTACGCTTTAGACCAACAGTTGAGCTACTGAAATGCCGGATAACCTATTACGTCATGACAATTGTCACAGTGACTATTAACTATTAATTTATTTTACCATTTCGTTCCATATGTTATTAACTCTTTTAATGTTCTGTTTTCCTAGACATTTGTATTCTTCTTTTTTATCATTTTTTCACCTTTTCAAACCCCACCCGACGGTTGGTTACGTTCTGGCTGCCCTTCAGAATAAATTCCAGCTGCGGTCAGCGTAGCGGTAACGTAATGTTATCTAAACGCACCTGTGGTTTGTGACCAGAGAAACATTTCTGGTCGCGCTAAGCCTTTGATCACGAGCGAGAGACGGTTTCTGTGAAAGAAACCGCTTGTCTGTGGGAGGTAACTTCTGCAGGTGGTCTCTGTGTTTGGCCTTCAGAACGCATTAGTGATCATAATATTATGTCTATCGGGGAAATTTTCTCAAAGTTGTTGCTTCTGAAACCGTTTGTCTTACTCTCGATTACGTCTTTCGCCGAACATCTGTAGAAATATGCAGGCCAGGTGTCCGGGGGAGCGTCCTTTGTAATCTATAAGAGTAGACGGGTTTAATAAGCCAACACACTCGTGAATATTCGTGGCCCGTAGATGACCAAATGAGACTTAGGCAGAGTTAGCTCGGCAGAACTAGAATGTGTTTGCCTATGTTCTAGTGATTTTCGGGGTGAGTTGACATATCTTATAATTATAATATGAAATATTCATGTTAGTTTTTATATATCTGATAGGAAAGTGACTTGAATTCATTTATGAAGGATATATGGATATATGCACATAAGTCACTTATTCCTTTTGGATAGATATTTCTAGTGGCAAGGGAGAATCATTTTATGCTTACTTGTGTGGCTAGGCACTAGTCTATAACTTTCACAGAAAGCAGTCACCAGGCATAGATATAATTATATCTTATGATTCAGCCACAACTGGATTATTATAGCAAGAACATTGCATTTTCTGTGTACTCATTTGTGGAATGTTAATATATTTCCCCAAGGGGACATATGGTTTATTTGTGTAATGTCACATGCTGTAATCTGTTTATGTAAATTCATTTAAAGTTGAAAGATGAATAAGCATATCCATTTAACAGTAACTACAAGGTTAGGTTCCTGTATGTTTAGTTGGAAGAAGAGGAGTAGATTGTTGCTGTCAGAACATTTACTGACAGGTACCTGGGTGTGCAAAAGATATTAAGCCTATGCGGGCACATGCTATAATTGATAGAATGGAAGGAGCGGAGCATGACTAGGTTATAAAACATTAGATTGATTTTGTTGTTGCTTGATGTAAAGGGTGTCTTTTTTGGGGTCTCAGTTTCAGGGAGACCGAATCGCTAGAGCAGACTCCAGTCAGGCGAAGAACGTCATGTTCTCTTCGATCTAGAGGGTTTCGGAATACCGCTAGCGTCACGAGTCGTCAACCCCCGTTCCTGAATCAAAACCCCTTTTGTCAACGCCAAGTTAAGCTCACGCAGTGCAACGAGCCAACGCTAAATCTGAAATCATCTATTGCAGTAGTAGTTCCCTACTCGCCTATTGGATTACCAGTCAGAGCATTGCGGCTTTCAGAATATCAAAACCGCCCAGCATGTCTATAGCAGAATCTGATATCACCCGCCTTTGTGTGCCTAAACGGGGCACTCAGCAAACCACAGCCAAACCAGTTTAAACAGGATTTACAGCCAAGCAAGCAATAGCGCCGGATAAGAGCGCCTGGGACTCCTTGTCCTCAAGTAACTTCGTCTGGTGTATTTCTGGGTTTATGTAGAACTTCGCACGTATGAGCAGCCATCTATGGACAGAGTTCCAGCCCCCTCACGCAAGTAGCGGTCACCAACGTATAGCACCTACAAGGAAAGTTATGCAGTTTATTCAAATCATCTTGAAGGATATATGCACGTAAGACACTTTCTGGAGCTAGCACATTTGGTCCCACGAAAGCGGACAGGCTGTCGCTCAGTTCGTTTAATTGGTCAGCAGGAGATAAACAGCGTCTTCCAGTTTTCCCTCACGCATTTAAGGTCACCAAAGCATAGCACCAACAAGGAAAGTTTGGTATTTCACCTCATTCATCTTGAAGGATATTTATTTGTAAGACACTTTCTGGAGCTAGCTTCTGGTCCCACGAAAGCGGACAGGCTGACACGCAGTTTATTCATTTGGTAAAACGGAGGTAAAGAGAGTCTTCCAGCCCACCTCGCGCAAGTAGGGAGGAGTCACCAACGATAGCGCCTATACAGTGATTTTATTCAGGTTAATTCATCACCCATGGAGGATATGTACGAAAAAAACCACTTACTGGAGCTAGTTCATATGGTCCCCGAAAGCGGACGGACTGACACTCGATTTATTTATCTCTCCGTGTTCTACAGGTTTTATGAGTGTTGGTGGTGTGTGTGTTTGTGGGTGTGTATTTGCATTATTGATGATTATTGATGACTATTGATGATTATTTTGATTATTGATGTAATTTTATGTTGTTGGTGATGAAATGCATTATTTTCATACATGCTTCTTCATTTAATAAAGTTTACACCTTTATTAATGCGCTGTTCATGACCCTTCCATCCATAATTAACTTGTTTTAGCTCTTTACTATAATCTCTATGTTTGATAAGAGAAAAGAGTGAGAGCAGGAGGTGCTTACTCAGTAAAAGTGAGTTGAGGCTTGGAGAGAGAGAGAGATCATTTTGATAAATCTTCTTCCAGGTTGTCTCAAGTCCATCTCCTATTTACACCTTTCTGTGTGTGTAATCTATAACTCTGTCAGTCCACTATCCCTCGTCGATTTCACTACTATTGTCCAACTCGACAAATACTCTACACTTTACTCAACCACGACAACAACTAAAGTCAAAGGCATCATGTTGAGTAATGATACACTCCAATACATACAGTATGGACTATCTGAGAATGTATCGTATAACAAGCGACATGATTATAACAGATAGATCTATGCATATGATTCATGGATAAATGAAACGCGCTAAGTGGTTACGTAGCGACCACACCAACAACGAAATACCAGAACAGGAGGGTCAATTTTTGTTGAATTCGTCATCAGGTGAACTGGTCGTAACTTAACGTTTCCACTGCATTAAATAGTGGTAATGATGAAGGTAGAAATGCTAATAATATGAAATAACATACCCCAGGAATTCTTTATTATCCAATAGTTCTCTCCAGAAGGTGTCGTACCATATCCTACAATTTGTACCACTTGATCCACAAAAATAGAACTGCACTCTGGATCCGAGTAAATGCCGCTTACGTATTCCTGAAAGAATAAACATATAGACATATAAAGGTCGTGACCTAGCATACAAACATACTGTTGCACCTCTTTTTGCACACCACAATGTGTTCATTATATTGAAAAGTTGCGGTGCTCAACAAGAGGGTTGCTAAGCGTAGAATGGCGTAGAATAAAGTATTTACGTAATTGCGCGTGCAGAGCAATGGCAGTTGACTTTTGGAGGTGTCGCCAGCAGGACAGGCTGCGCTATATGTGTGTTCTCTTGTTTCCGTTATGTCCGTCATTATACTAGTGTATAAGGAAAGTGTTTGTACCTATTGATGCCAGGAGATTCTTATAAAGTAGATAATTATTCTGAGAATATTGAGACATTATATATTTATGTCGCAGACCATAACTTGACGGACTTTACGGAGAGGTGTTGCATGCACCATTACTGCTGTAGTGTAACAGACTTGGAATTATGGCCCAGTAAAGTTGGCTTGATGGACAGTGTATAATTATGAATCATTCTATTAATGTGGAGCTGCTCGTTTGTATGGATTGTAAATAAACCTTGTGAGATGTCTACAGTATTTATCAGCATTCATTCATCCCGTTACTGTTGCAAGTGTTCATTGAACGTTGGACAAACTCAGACCCTAGAATGAACTTAGTTATATTATCTACATTAACAAGATTATATGCAACACATATATTGGGAGCGGTGGTGCGGTGCAGGGCAGATTATGTTTAGTAATCATGGTTGTGGCTTGACACCGCAGAGCACTCCCATAAAATAATAATGAATGTGTGCTATGCGTGAGAACTGTGACGTGAGAGGTGTGATCCTTGGGTTTTTTTTTTTCCATTGTTGTGGCGGGAAAGAGAAACGTGTGAAAAATGGCGGGAAAGAGAGAGGTGTATAAAAAGGTGGGAAAAAGAGAGAGTGTCCTGTTTGGATTAGCCAGAGTTGCTGGTGTATCTGTTTCAATTGGGAAACTGTTATAAAAATGTGCAAGCCTTGGTAGGCAAAGTATGATGTACATCGTGAGAGAACTGAAAGTTCTCTGTGTTTGCCGCTGTGGCAAAGTTATGCATTCGTGACTAGAGGAATAACTAGTCGGTTTAAGTCGGTAGTGACCCGACTGTACATGTTGAAAGGCCATGTTGAAAATTGGCCGGTTTTGATCGTGCTAGAAATGAAGCCTGAATAGAAGTTTTGTGCCTATATCCGATTTGTGCATCTATTCACTGACATGTATATTCATCGTATCGTTATATTAAATGTGCAGAACCGTTGACCAGAGTTACAGACTGTTTCTTCGAGTTGGAGTGAGTGCACTGGTTACCTTGTGTTTCTAACTCAGTTGTCGGTGTCTGATTAGGTGAGTTACATAAAAGGGTATAACCACCTAGAAACCATAATAGCACTTGAGACATTTGCACTATCGAACATATGAACTCGGGAAGAGCTAAATATGACATCCGATGTCTAGACCATCTACAGCCATATCGTGAACGAATCAAACAAACACACACACACGCAAAGTGTAGCCTTCAAGTAAAAAGCATTAGCTCTTCACAATATACATACTTACTTACTTACTTAGTCGTTCCCCTTCTACCGTGAGGTGTAGAGGTTTGGAAGAGAGAGCGCCAGACTGTCCTATCGGCAGTCTTCCTCCTGGCCTGGTTCCATTCTAGTCCTCGGTCCTTCAAAGATTGTCTAATGTTGTCCTCCCAGCGGACTCTGGGTCGTCCTGGGGGTCTGGATCCCTGGCTCTTTGTTTCCCATGCTTGTCATGGTAGCCGATCTTCTCCCATTCTGCAGACATGGCCAAACCATCTTAGTTGGGACTGTTCTACTTGGGTCTGCAGTGGGTGGGATTTTAGCCTTGACGTATCGTCTGGTTGCGGACCATGCCACAATATACATTGATGGAAAAACAGACATATGGAGACCGATAGCAAAGTGGCCGGCACAGATACAAAGACAAATTTATATGTAGATTGAAATAAAAGCAGAACGACATAAAGAAAAACGTACAGATACATTGAAAGACAAACAGAAAGGAAGACATACAGATAGATAGATAGACAACCAGGCAAGGAAACACACATAAATTTCCCCCTTTAATTATAACTGACTTTGGGAATGCGCCACTGTGGTGACAGCCCTTAGCTGTTTTTTTTTTCAGTGGCGTTCCATTCGGCGTGTTCTTTCCTCTTCTGCTTGTTGTGAGATTTTCTTTTCGCCCAATCTGAGGTGGCGCCGTAGGGAGCATCGCCCCTTGGTGAGATCGGCAGCTTCATCCTTCCAGGTTGCTGGATTTATGTCCACTGCCTTCATGTCTCTCTTACACACATCTTTGAACCTCAGCTGCGGTCGCCTGACTATTCTTTTGCCATCTGACACTTGCCCGTTTAAAATATCTTTTGGGATGCCACATGGCCAAGCCAGCGTAGCCTGCGCTGTCTAATCAGTATATATATATATGCTCTGAAGGCAAGCACATGACATAATCTACACATTTGTCACTTTTTCCTTCCACGAAAACACCAAGGATGTGGTGTAGACACCATAGATGGAAGGTAATGAGCCTTCTTTCTTGCTTGGCATAGGTTGTCCATGTCTCGCTTCCATACAGATGCGTGCTTGTGACGTAGGCATTATATACCTCAGCTTTGGTCTTTTTTGTGACAGATAGGCAAACAGATAGATAGTTCGATAGACAGATAGGCAAACAGATAGATAGTTCGACAGACATATAGGCAAACAGATAGATAGATCGACAGACAGACAGACAGACAGACAGACAGACAGACAGACAGACAGACAGACAGACAGACAGACAGACAGACAGACAGACAGACAGACAGACAGACAGATAGACAGATAGATAGATAGATAGATAGATAGATAGATAGATAGATAGATAGATAGATAGATAGATAGATAGATAGATAGATAGATAGATAGATAGATAGATAGATAGATAGATAGATAGATAGATAGATAGATAGATAGATAGATAGATAGATAGATAGATAGATACTGTGGTGGACTGATTTAACGATGCAATGACTTAATTAGTCTGCAGAGAAAAATTTTTTAAATGATAGCTTTTACTTATTTGATTAATCGTTTGACATACCATTTATAACTAATCGATTGATTAATTTATTAACTGCTTATTGATATACTGACGCGTATGGTTAATCTCCGGAGAAACTATTATGAAAATAAACATTTGTATACAAGTTTAGAGGCTCATCCTTACCATTAATTGGCGAAAATCTCTGCTGATTTATTATGCCAGCATGCCAGTTGCCACTCACTTTCGTTATGTATCGGTGTAAATCTTCAGGAAAATCCGTTGGACGGAAATATTCCTTATTTGAACCATGTAAATAGCTAGCAAAAACACTGGATGTTGTAAATATTTATGCATATATCTAAATGAAGACTGGAATAGGATGACAGTTTTACACAAGAAGGCAGAACTGGGACTGAATCTATGGAATATCTTTAGGAATCATGACGTCATGTTATTCTAGTGATATGGAGAAATATTGCTACGAAAGAAATAGAAAATTTTCTTTTTCGCCCAACAAATTTGAGATGAACAGAGTTTACTCAGCATGATCTCTGAGTCGCCCGTTCAGCTTCTGAGATGAACAGAGTTTACTCAGCATGATCTCTGAGTCGCCCGTTCAGCTTCTGAGATGAACACTCAGCATGATCTCTGAGTCGCCCGTTCAGCTTCTGTATAAGGACGCGAGGAAATTCAAATGACACACACACACGCGCGCGCTAGAACAACAGTCGACGTCGTATGAGAGCAAGATCCATATTTTGGCTTAAAGCCTCTACAAGTGTTAACTAGAAGAATGGTGCCGTTGAGAGTAAGTAACTTCTAAAACTGTTCCAGTCAGCGTCGTGGGTCAAACTGTGGGTATGTTCCAGTCAGCGTCGTGGGTCAAACTGTGGGTATGTTCCAGTCAGCGTCGAGTGGGTCAAACTGTGGGTATGTTCCAGTCAGCGTCGTGGGTCAAACTGTGGGTATGTTCCAGTCAGCGTCGTGGGTCAAACTGTGGGTATGTTCCAGTCAGCGTCGTGGGTCAAACTGTGGGTATGTTCCAGTCAGCGTCGTGGCTCAAACTGTGGGTATGTTCCAGTCAGCGTCGTGGGTCAAACTGTGGGTATGTTTATTAATTGTGTAAAATACATTAGGTTTGAAAATTAAGGTACGATTCTAAATGGATGTATATTTCGTGCTTATTTTTCACGTCGATCATTTTGCTTGATGTATATTTTATGCCTGTTTTTTCATGTCTACATTCTTGCTTATGCCCGTATAAAGTTTGGTTTCAGCACAGAATATAACCACAATCCATACAGCATTGGTGTAAGCTAGAGTCCATGTTAGGACTGATATTGACAAGTTAATAAAGCTATCAGCCCTTTTCAGAGCTGGCTTTTAATACTGAGCGCAAAGAGTTCGCCTTTTTATTTTCACTGGGCATCCTTTATCTAAATGATAAATGTATCAATAATCTATTACATCATGTGTGACATACTTACCCTGACGGACTCTACGACTCCATGACGATATATTATAAACACGACCACCACGTACTCCCCTTAATGGGCAATATGACTTCCTGATTGTGTGTCATAATATAACCATTCTGATTACAGCAATGAATTATTAGAAGAGGTGGCATCTGTGGTGAAGTGGGATGTTATAAATATTTATAGGGGACTTAGTGTACTGACTGAGATCAGCTGTGAAGGTATCTATATCTAATAAGAGTAGTGTATTATAGATAACCTTACTTGCTGCCACATATATATATATATATCTCAGTCAGAATTATTCTGGAATAGTGTGATGACTACGTTGTATGTCTAGGGTATGTGTATGATGAAGTGTAAGTCATAACAACAACAGACAGATAAACAATTTAATTTATTCCACCACACTTGACAACACTGTGACACTCACATACATAAAACACTCTACAAGGATATCTTAAAGGAGTCACTGATAACTTTTCAAATAACAATATGTATTCATTGCTGTCATGAATGAATATGTGTCCTGATTCAAATACAAAGGGAACCAGGAATCACAATCAATTTTAATTACAAGTTATATGTACAGAATTTATCAATATGAATATTGTAGTGACATATATTATTAAAAGTATCCTATGTGTCAGTTGTGTAGTAGTAATATGAGGTAATACTGGTTTTGTTTTGTTCAAGCTCTGTTGGTATGTGTCATCATGACTTCAATAGTTTGTCTTTATTGGAACTAGTATTGGAGATGTTCTCAGTTCCTGATATTAAAACAATTTACTTCCCCTCTTAAGTTTATGTTACAATGTTATTTTAAGATGGGGGTACATAATTTTGAGCTCAGCTGGCCACATCAGCTTATCTTGCGTGATGGCGGCAGGAAAAGACTCCTCTGCTCGATTTCTCCCCTGTGCTCTGGAGACACCTCACTGATAGCTAAATGGACCAAGGAGTATGCTGTCCGACTCTGGATTCAGCAAAGCTCTGACCAGGTGCTGCTCAATACCATCAAGACCACGGTCCCTGAAAACAAGAAGGATGTACCTTCTACTTCATAACTAATTGATACTCTAGTTCTACACTGAGCACAATACATCACAAACATTGAGTTCAGAGCGTTAGGCCAACTGTCAGCTTCATCTGAAATACTTTATACCAGTATTAACCTCCTTAATGGTTACTACGCCTCTGCAATTCCAGCATTATTTCTTTCTAGTCAATCATCTAGGTGTCAGTGTACTGTTTGGCCATTCCATGCCGTTTTACTTTCCTCCGACACCTTCTGTTCAGGCTGGAGCATTATAGGCTTTACATCATGTTTGCTACTGAACTACACATATATACAGGCATAAATTAACAATTCACATTCAATTTTCATTAAAAGATACTGAATGTTTCAAGCTTACCATAATTCATAGAATAAACACAGATACGTTGACTAGCAATGAATTCTGGCACAAATACTGGCACAAATTCCCATCTGCTTATGTTCCAGGCTTTTATTTAGCAAAAATATGAGCTGGCTTCAACGCACTGTTGCTTTATCAAGCTTATTTGAACTAGTGGTCTCGAACTAACGCTCCTAAGTGATTATATCAGCGAGTCTGGCCAATGGAGCCACGTTTCGACAAGTGTTTGAAAAAATTTTACCTTCCTACGTCTCCCCTAACAACCAAAGATAGTATTTATAGTCCGACCAATCGTGTTTAGTCTTATATTTGTTGCGCTCCAATCAATTTGGAGTTTACATGGTAGGCTATTTCCGTACGCACGGTTTTTTTCAAACACATTATAAAAAAATTTTATGAGCAGAAATGATTTCATGCTGTCAGGCATCCCCACTATTTTATTTTGGTTATAACTTGTTAATTCCTAGACTATTTGCGTAACGTTTTACATATTCTTTGTCAGCAAGCCCTAAGGAACCCAAATATACAAATTTAAAAGAGCTAAGTGGCTGCGTTCAAAATATGCAATTTCTTCTACCTCCTGTTTCGAAGATGTGCTGTCTGGGTACTGTAATGTTTTCAAACGTAAACCCATCTATTGTCATCTTTTCTAATAAGAGTTTTTCAGGATTTAAAAACCTAACTCTGGGAAGGGTAGTGAATTTTATCACTGTCGATTTGAAATAAAGTTAGTGCATGTGGCCTTACACGCGTGATAGTAGTAAGTGTGTATCGCGTTACGCTTGTTGGGGTGGCATTAATAGCGAGACGCGTGTTCAATTTTGCATGCGTTCCTGATTTTCAGCCCTCCCTTCTCTCTATCCTTTAGTCCATCTGTCTTTAGTTACGCTGTGTATGGGATGAATGAAATATTAAATTTAGGTCATTGTTTCAGCTTGCGTATCTCAAGTTTAGTACATGTTTCATTGAAGAAAGCGGGTAATAATATAGTAGGCTTTTACTATCAACGTGAAAGCGTTACAATTTGCAGACGAAGCATAAAACAAAGGGGATTTCGAGTACATTCCTTGTGACAGCACTGTTATTTTACCATTACTCTTTTCTTTATTAGAATTTATTTGTTAAGCTTTACATTTACCTTTTAATTTATATATGTGGATTAGAATATTCCACGACATCTCCCCTCTTAAAACAGACATTATATGTCAGTCCTTTATTCTATATACACATAGAGAAATTTATTATTATTTCTGGGGTTTACGGTGATTCTCATCACACGGATCGCGGCTTAAAAAATCCGCTCCCAAATTTGTTTTTCCAGATATATACTCAATGCTAAAATTATATGGAGCCAAAAGTAAAGACCATCGGAGTAACCTGGAGTTCTCATGCCTAGCCTGTGCTAGAAACGATAAAGGTTTGTGGTCTGTTTGCAACTTAAAGGCCTTCCCATACAGATAAATATTGAATTTCTTTATTGCCCATATTACTGCAAGACATTCTTTTTCGCTAGTTGAGTAATTGATTTCAGCTTTATTCAATTTTCTGCTAGCATATGCCACTTAATTTCAAAATGGGTTTACTTGTGAGCTTTTCCTTCAATTCTTGGTAAGTCATTTCACATTGTGGTGTCCATGTAATGCGATCTGGATGTCCTTTACGTGTCAATTCAGTTAACGGTGCACATATGGAATTAAAGTTTTTGATATACTTCTGGTAGAAACCACATAATGAGACAAAGGATCTCACGTCCTTCTTGGTTTGTGGTCTCGGGGCTTTCTGTAGTTTCTCTAAATTCTTTGGGTCAGGGGTCATGTTTCCCTGATAAACTGTGTGTCCCAAAAATTCCAATTCTTTACATCCAACGCAACATTTGGTTGGTCGGGCTGTTAAATTTGCCTCCCTAAGTCGATTAAACAGCATGTTCAGAGAGTCAATGTGTTCCTCAAATGTTTCTGTTGCTATCAGGATATCATCCATGAAATTTGTTATACATGGATTATTCAGAGGGTCCAATAATTTTCTCATCATTCTAGAGAAGACACTAGGCGCATTCTTCAATCCAAATGGCAATCTATTAAACTCATAGTGTCCTTCTGAGGTACTAAAAGCTAGGTATGGTCTAACCTCAGGCTTTACTGGAATCTGATAGTATCCTTTACTCAGATCCACTTTTGAGAAATATTTAGCTTTATTTAGTCTGGCAAACAGCTGATTTGTATCCGGCAATGGATCCACCTGTCCTTCTGTAATAGCATTCAGTCTCCTGTAATCTATACAGAGTCTATGTTCTCCAGAGGGCTTCCTTAAGAGTACAACACCGGAACTATATGAGGATTCACTGTGTGAAATAATTCCCTCCTTCAATAGATAGTCTATCTCTTCCTTCAAAGCTTTCTCCTTAGCAAACGGAATCGAATATGGTTTCATACAGACAGGTGTGGGGTCTATCAGTTTCATATCATATTCCAATAGGTTTATATGCCCTGGTCGGTCTGTTAACACCTCTGCATGATTATTTAGAACCTGTTGCACTCTCTCTTTCTGAGTTTTCGTTAAATGTGTACTGATTTTCACCTGTGCTGCTGTCTCACAGGGGTGTAATGGATACTCAAATGATGAAAGTGGTTCCTTTTTCATCTCCATGGCGATGGACAAGGTCAACAAGTGTGTCTCCTCCTGATGTTCTCTTTCCAAATATTTCTTCAGGAGATTCACATGATAGATTTTTTCTTTCCCCTTCTTATCTATCTTATAATTTGTTCTAGATACCTTCTCTAAAACTGTATATGGACCCTGCCATCCAATTTGTAACTTATTCTGACTCCCGGGCAAAAGAAGCAGTACTTTCTCTCCCACAGCCAAATTTCTGTCTTTCGCCTTCCTGTTATAATAGGCAGCATGTTTCTTCCTGGCTTGTTTCAAATTTTCATTGGCAAGTTTCCAGCCAGTTTTTAAACGAGAGGTCAGCTCATTCACATATTGGTATGAAGATGTAATGTTTTCCTCTGCCTTTTCATCAGTCCACGTTCTTAACAAAGCTTCGAGTGGACCTTTTATTGGCCTTCCAAACAATAATGTTGCCGGGGCCATACCGGTTGAACTATGGGGTACCTCCCGATAAGCAAAGAGGGCGGCGTGCAGGTACTGGTCCCATGTATCTGGTTTTTCGTGTGCCAACTTTCTCAGGATCGACATCAATGTGCCGTTAAATCTTTCCACTTGGCCGTTCCCTTGGGGATGATACACACTACAATGGAAGTGTTTGGCCTGGAAGATCCTGAAAACTTCTTCAGTTAGTTTCCCCTTGAACTGAGAGCCATTATCAGTCAAGATTTGATTGGGAAAGCCTAACCTGGTGAAAATTGTGAGCAATGCCTCTGCCACATGTTTAGAATCAATCGATGACAGGGCTACAGCCTCTCCCCACATAGAACAAGTGTCCACCAGAGTCAGAATGTAGCTGTTCCTTCTCTTGGTTCGGGTGAGAGGTCCCACAAGATCCACGGCAACTCTCTCAAAGGGTGTTCCCACTATGGGCATTTCCCCAGAGTTGCTGGTGCAGTCCAATGTTTAGGTGCTACTCGTTGGCACTCTGGACAGGATTTTACATATCGTTTGATATCTTCAGTTATTCCTGGCCAGAAATAGTGACAAGCTATTCGCTGTCCTGTTGCGCTGATTCCCATATGACCACTGAAGGGAATCGCATGCCCTAGTTCCAACACTTTAGTCCTATATGAAGTGGGAAGGACCAGCTGTCCGTGACCATTGGATTCAGATCCAGCCTTCCTATATATCAGTTTGTTCTTCATATAAAACTCTCCCTTGCCTGGAGGTGTATGAGATTTGGGCAACTTCTTGAAACATGGCTTGAGTGTTTTGTCCTCAGCCTGTGCCTTCCTCATCTCATCTGGGTGAGTATTTATGGGATTATCCTCCTCCTTTTTTGACTGTGATCTGGTCTGCACTGTTGCCAATATCACAGGTCTCTTGGGATTCCCCAAGAAGACATATCTACACCCCAATATTAGAGGGTAGATTGGCTCATTTATCACTGCTGCTTTTATGATTCCTTCCACATATCGCGTTTTCACTTTTATTCGGGCGACGGGAAGTGTCATGGTAGCTACATCCTTGGTTGCAGTTTGAATCTCCACTGTTTCTGTGGTGTATTGATCGGCCTGCACCAGGTGAGAACTCACAACGGAATCGTAATCTAAACCGGTATCATATAAACACCTTATAGTGACACCATTACAGATGACATCTTCACACACTGGGGGGTGGTATGGTTCCTGTAGTTCTTCAGGTTTGACCTTCTTTTCCTTTTTCCCCGATGTCATAGCAGCACAATGAGGAGGTTTCCTTCTACAATGGTCAGTGTCATGATTGTTCATCTTACAATTTTTACACCACCTTTTTCCTTGGTTGAAAGATTTTCTTTCATCATATTTCCTTTCATCGAATTGTGGGAATTTATTTTTATTTTCATACCGTGGCCTATCAAATTGGTGCTTACCTTTATTTTGATCCTTAGGATCAAATTTATTAAAGTTCTGTGGTGCCCTAAAGTTATCCCCTTGTTTCTTTTTATTACCTGTTACCTCTGCTTGAGCTGCTTGATACCTTTCAGCAACATTTAGCAACTCACCCAGCCTCTCTGCACCTTGTTCCATGAAAACTTTCTCAGGTCTGGAGCCATGGACTCTCTTAATTGCTCTATAAGGACCATTTCCTTAAGATCTTGGGTT
The DNA here is from genome assembly GCA_024509875.1 of Oreohelix idahoensis. NCBI lineage: Eukaryota > Metazoa > Mollusca > Gastropoda > Stylommatophora > Oreohelicidae > Oreohelix > Oreohelix idahoensis. Next base: position 156,973 of record JAMPIV010004533.1, read on the forward strand.
TTCCCCAGAGAAGTCCATTTCTCCAAGTATGTCTCTATTCGTGCAGAGAACTGGTGATAGGTTTCACCTGACAGTAGTTTAGCATTCCTAAATTTTTTCCTATAGAATTCTGCATTCTTTTCATATCTTAACAAAAGAGCCTGCTTTAGCATGTCATAATTTTCCTGATCACCTCTGCTCATTTTTGCAAAAACTTCATAAGCTGCCCCACGAAGTCCCTGAGATAACTTTAAGCTCCACCTTTCTCTCTCTAACCCATACGTGGTAGCTAATAGTTCATACCTATTTAGATAGCTCTCTATATCATCGTCTTTCTCAACAAAATGATCTAAATGAAAATTCATAGCTGAGGTTGAGGCTCCCTGGCTAGCAGTGGCATCAGAGGCAAAGGGACTGGCACCATTTTCAGGAGCATGGCCTTGAAACTCAAACTCCCTTAGTCGTAACTCATGTTCCCTTTGTAATCTCTTCTCCTCCTTTTCTGCTTCCCTCTCTGCAGTCAATCTTCTTTCTTCTGCAGCTAATTTCTTCTCTTCTCTTTCTGCAGCTAATTTCTTTTCTTCTCTTTCTGCAGCTAATTTCTTCTCTTCCCTTTCTGCAGCCAATCTTTTGTCTTCTCTTTCTGCCTCTAATTTCTTAGCCTCAGCCTCAATCTGCAACCTCTTAGTCTCAGCCTCAGCCTGCAACCTCTTAGTCTCAGCCTCAGCCTCAAATTGTAACTTCTTAATTTCCCTTTCAGCCTCTAACTTTCTTTCGGCTTCAAACCTTCTTTCTTCGCGTTCAATAAATTTGTCACATTCCGTGGTGACATAGGCAACCATAACTTGCCCATCTAATCCTAACTCTTTTGCAGTCTGAACAGCAGCAGATCGAAACTTGGCCAGGTCCGCCATTGTCTATCAGGTAAATTTATACAATGTCTAACCAACAATTCAATCTCTAAATATATATCTAATGGACAACACAGGCATCGTGAGCTCAACCTTATTTAATTCCACCCAAGGATACCTTTTAATTCTTATATTCCCTGAAGTGAATTACCCCCAATATTTTTAATAGGGAAAGATTCAAAATCCCAAGAGCGAGACCCCAATATATGTGGTGAAGTGGGATGTTATAAATATTTATAGGGGACTTAGTGTACTGACTGAGATCAGCTGTGAAGGTATCTATATCTAATAAGAGTAGTGTATTATAGATAACCTTACTTGCTGCCACATATATATATATATATCTCAGTCAGAATTATTCTGGAATAGTGTGATGACTACGTTGTATGTCTAGGGTATGTGTATGATGAAGTGTAAGTCATAACAACAACAGACAGATAAACAATTTAATTTATTCCACCACACTTGACAACACTGTGACACTCACATACATAAAACACTCTACAGGGATATCTTAAAGGAGTCACTGATAACTTTTCAAATAACAATATGTATTCATTGCTGTCATGAATGAATATGTGTCCTGATTCAAATACAAAGGGAACCAGGAATCACAATCAATTTTAATTACAAGTTATATGTACAGAATTTATCAATATGAATATTGTAGTGACATATATTATTAAAAGTATCCTATGTGTCAGTTGTGTAGTAGTAATATGAGGTAATACTGGTTTTGTTTTGTTCAAGCTCTGTTGGTATGTGTCATCATGACTTCAATAGTTTGTCTTTATTGGAACTAGTATTGGAGATGTTCTCAGTTCCTGATATTAAAACAATTTACTTCCCCTCTTAAGTTTATGTTACAATGTTATTTTAAGATGGGGGTACATAATTTTGAGCTCAGCTGGCCACATCAGCTTATCTTGCGTGATGGCGGCAGGAAAAGACTCCTCTGCTCGATTTCTCCCCTGTGCTCTGGAGACACCTCACTGATAGCTAAATGGACCAAGGAGTATGCTGTCCGACTCTGGATTCAGCAAAGCTCTGACCAGGTGCTGCTCAATACCATCAAGACCACGGTCCCTGAAAACAAGAAGGATGTACCTTCTACTTCATAACTAATTGATACTCTAGTTCTACACTGAGCACAATACATCACAAACATTGAGTTCAGAGCGTTAGGCCAACTGTCAGCTTCATCTGAAATACTTTATACCAGTATTAACCTCCTTAATGGTTACTACGCCTCTGCAATTCCAGCATTATTTCTTTCTAGTCAATCATCTAGGTGTCAGTGTACTGTTTGGCCATTCCATGCCGTTTTACTTTCCTCCGACACCTTCTGTTCAGGCTGGAGCATTATAGGCTTTACATCATGTTTGCTACTGAACTACACATATATACAGGCATAAATTAACAATTCACATTCAATTTTCATTAAAAGATACTGAATGTTTCAAGCTTACCACAATTCATAGAATAAACACAGATACGTTGACTAGCAATGAATTCTGGCACAAATACTGGCACAAATTCCCATCTGCTTATGTTCCAGGCTTTTATTTAGCAAAAAATATGAGCTGGCTTCAACGCACTGTTGCTTTATCAAGCTTATTTGAACTAGTGGTCTCGAACTAACGCTCCTAAGTGATTATATCAGCGAGTCTGGCCAATGGAGCCACGTTTCGACAAGTGTTTGAAAAAATTTTACCTTCCTACGTCTCCCCTAACAACCAAAGATAGTATTTATAGTCCGACCAATCGTGTTTAGTCTTATATTTGTTGCGCTCCAATCAATTTGGAGTTTACATGGTAGGCTATTTCCGTACGCACGGTTTTTTTCAAACACGTTATAAAAAAATTTTATGAGCAGAAACGATTTCATGCTGTCAGGCATCCCCACTATTTTATTTTGGTTATAACTTGTTAATTCCTAGACTATTTGCGTAACGTTTTACATATTCTTTGTCAGCAAGCCCTAAGGAACCCAAATATACAAATTTAAAAGAGCTAAGTGGCTGCGTTCAAAATATGCAATTTCTTCTACCTCCTGTTTCGAAGATGTGCTGTCTGGGTACTGTAATGTTTTCAAACGTAAACCCATCTATTGTCATCTTTTCTAATAAGAGTTTTTCAGGATATAAAACCTAACTCTGGGAAGGGTAGTGAATTTTATCACTGTCGATTTGAAATAAAGTTGATGATGATGATGACATAACCAGCGGCCATGGGACAAAGCCCTTTGGCACTGTAAAGCTGGGGTGTCTGTGGACTTTCCTACCAACCCGGTCAGAAGCTAATCGGCATCATAGCTCCTTCCCATCCACAGAGGGTTCGTTATGCAGAGCTTTCTTGCAACCCCAGGGAGTTCCTAGACTCTCAGACATTCTACACCAGGCCCACTATGGCGTGTGTGCGCTGGCAAGAGGTTTGAGCCTCCCTACCCTGCAGAGGAGGTCATAGCTTCCGGACGATTACCGTGACAACCATCGATTAGGGCTTCTGAGGCGGTCAGTCAACTGCCAGTAATGGGCTTTGTTAGACTGCTTAGGCGTGTGTACCTTGCCCCGGAGGGGCTCTAGTGCCACAGCCACCACCACTATCCGCCCGGGGACGTGCTGCGGTGGCGAAGCCACTGCATTTACCGGTCTGCCGAAAAGACGCCATCTGGACGGACACAGAGCTCTGCCCCATCTGGACTGGGAGGACCCGGCGTCCGGGGCCACACACGGTCTCTTCGGGGCAGCGCTGGCCTGCACACTTAAGTTCATCTCATAATCGGTACCGACGAGATGAGGTTAATGCCCGAACTTGCCCTCGTGTGTACTCTCCTTCTGCCGCTATAACACCTTTATTTTACCGAGACGTCTCTCCAGCCAAAACTCATTCGGGACCGAAGGTCCGCGAAAAAGAGAAATCTGGTACAGGCACATAACCCATTTGCTGCCTCAGTCGCGCTGGGAGGTCTCGGCAACCGGGACCACACACAGCCTTGAGAGGACAAAGATCGCCTGCGACGAGGGCAACGAAACGAAACGCTTGCCCCCACAGCCACGATACGGAGATGCGACTGCTTGCTAACATCACGACCGAAGGCTGCGATTTACGGACACAGGAGCTAAACTACTGCCTCGCTAACCGATGAACTGGGAGGGCCCGGTCGTACCGGGATCACCACGCGCAGTCTCTCGAGACAGCGACCGCCAGCGCTCTTGACGAGGGCAACGAAACGAAACGCTTGCCCCCACTTGAAATAAAGTTAGTGCATGTGGCCTTACACGCGTGATAGTAGTAAGTGTGTATCGCGTTACGCTTGTTGGGGTGGCATTAATAGCGAGACGCGTGTTCAATTTTGCATGCGTTCCTGATTTTCAGCCCTCCCTTCTCTCTATCCTTTAGTCCATCTGTCTTTAGTTACGCTGTGTATGGGATGAATGAAATATTAAATTTAGGTCATTGTTTCAGCTTGCGTATCTCAAGTTTAGTACATGTTTCATTGAAGAAAGCGGGTAATAATATAGTAGGCTTTTACTATCAACGTGAAAGCGTTACAATTTGCAGACGAAGCATAAAATAAAGGGGATTTCGAGTACATTCCTTGTGACAGCACTGTTATTTTACCATTGCTCTTTTCTTTATTAGAATTTATTTGTTAAGCTTTACATTTACCTTTTAATTTATATATGTGGATTAGAATATTCCACGACAGCATCTTCCCTGAACAAGTACCATGCACTGGGCTTGTTTTATTTCATGTTTTTACCTGTGACTGTACCACGAGATATTTCCTGGCCTCAGCATTGTGTCTTAATACCAGGAGTGTAAAACCTATTCAAATCCGTGGACCATCACTCCTACCTGGCCACAGCATTGTGTCTATAGGCCAGAAGCCATAGTCACTACAAACTGTGTATATAACTCAAGAACTAGTGGACCACCACTTCTACCTGGCCACAGCATTGTGTCTTTAGACCAGAAGCCATAGTCACTACAAACTGTGTATATAACTCAAGAACTAGTGGACCACCACTCCTACCTGGCCACAGCATTGTGTCTTTAGACCAGAAGCCATAGTCACTACAAACTGTGTATAAAACTCAAGAACTAGTGGACCATCACTGCTATCCGGCCCTCGTCTCTCGCTCTAAGAAGCCAACTCTCCGACTCACATATCCTGCAAAGATGCTCTCTGTTCACTTGAACATATTTTCAACTCGCCTCTCCCAACGTCGCTTTACCACCTCTTTCGTCGCTTCCCTCTCACACCGCTATTCCAATCCCCCCATCCCCCCCCACGCGCTCTAGTGCCAATTCCCTTCCCCTACTTGCCTCCACGCAACTATTCACCAATATATATCCCCAAACATCCTTCTCACCAGCATATCCCGCCTCGCCCCGCACAGCTCCCACGATAGTGCTCTCTGACTTGATTGCCTGATCTCTTTCACTGCGTAATCTAGTTCATCTGACAAATCACTGTATGCTGACCTTGTCAGCTACCCGCACCTCTCATACCGGCTGCCACCTTCCCCCACTCCTACCTCATATCGTTCATCCATAACCTCGTACGCCCCCCCTTTCCCGCGAATGTAGCAATCACCTGCACTCTCTATTTACCTCGTAGCGTCATACCGTCCAACACTATCCACTCTCGATCCTTTCTCCCTATCAAACACAATCAGCGCTGTTAGTCCATATCCGTATCCCACTGCACGCAATATTGAAAACACACAAAATCGTATCGACAATTTCCCTCACAGCTCTCCAACTCACTAATCATAACGCCATTGCGTGGCACCTCACGCATGGCTGCGCACTGCACATTAACGTCCCTCCTCCAGAGACTCTCTTGTCTCCCTCACGGAAAAGACACAGTTCTAGCAAATTTAAGTACTATCTACGTGCAATACCTTAACTTCCCTATGCTCATTTTCTCAAAATATTCCCCACCATATTACTGGTGCTTTTGAGATCCTGCTTAAAGGAACGATTTGTGTCCCTCTACACCTGTTGGTGTCCTGCGACTGATAGCTCCCCTCAGGTACATATATACGTGCAGCCCCCATCCTCCCGTGACATACGGGCTCTAACAGCGCCACCTGTAAAGTATGTGTACAGAGACTTACGACGCCGCCACCACAGTCTCTACTAGCGCGCACATATACTATACCCACACATAGACACTACTCCCGCTCTGAACCGTCGTTATATGAACCTACAAGAAGGTCACCTTCAATTAACCTATGTCTGCAGTTTGATGTAAAAACGTGGACTATACAGTACTGGAATAGTCTCCATACGCCTCCCTCCACCTATACATCCTAGTGTAATCACTGATCTATAATAACCGATCTAATACCGAAGCCCTTCACCGTTAGACTCCTGTCTCGTGACTCACTTGTCTCCCGACCCAACTGAAACGCCAAACTCTATCTTCGGGACTCATTGATATACCATGAGGCCTGTCTCCTAATACGCATCCCAGAAGTGATCCTCGTATATCCTACTCATAGACTAGGCAGCCTATAACGATCGCTCACGAGATCTTCACCAGATCTAGAATGTACGACATCAATCTTAAAAATATACTACCGCGGAATAAAGCAAACCCTTAAACACTATTTGACAAGTAAGTCTGTATCTATATACCTCCTCTACCGGAAGACGGCGTGTAATCTCTCCATCAGCAAACAGTATATAGTACGAAATCTACCGTTGAAAGTTTCGACGTCTATTGTGGCATATTTTTGATCTGTCCCTCTCTCCAATGTTATTTGTAGTCTTGTGTGTAGATATATACTCGTGTATCCTGTGATACTCAGCTCTGCCCTTTCCGCAACCTTCACTGTTCATCTCTCTCAACGCAGATCATCTGTCTATAATCATATTAATCAACATACAAGTTGTCACATCGGCAACCGGTATTGTAGAAGATATAGAGTAGATATGATCAGTGTCGCTGTAACGTTCCGTGTCACGCATAACATTTAAGATAATAAAACCATAAAATACATCGCATATTGAAGCATCCCTCTCACAATAAAGACGCTATTTTCGCAGTCTTCATACTAACTTTTAATGTCCGAGTATCCACACGCCAGCTTCACCTCTATGATCACTGTTCTGTGTCTATTATACTGAAGTTTATCGTTCCTAGTGTTTGTGTCGACCTCTCTTCATTTCATTAGTTTTATGACGCTCATTCACTCTCTACCATAACCCCTGCCCCAGGTTTAGAATCCACCATAGTGAATAATAGTTAACTAATTTGATATCAGTCGTATACATCACATCACTAGTGAACTATAGATCCTGCTCAAGCTTAGATACTTTTTGATAATGAATACTGTGTACAGTAAGTCTCATCTTTCTGTGAATCTCAATTAAAAACTTTTTTTTCCAAATACTCTATTCCTTTAACTTCTCTCCCCACGTCTTCCCCTCTCTCGCGCTCCGCACCTCTCCCCTTATATCACTCCACTCATCTCTCTACCACAGACACGCTTTAATGCTCCATTTACTAGCCCTCATTTTAGAAAACACTGTAACACACTCCGTGCCACACATCCTAATCCAGTTGTCCTTCTATCTCCACTCTCTAAATACCCCTCAATGTTAGTACGGCCAACTCTGTGTAACTGTCACAATCAAGTGTACCGCACCTTCCGTCACACTGCGTGTGACCCCTGACTCCAGCACACATACGATCCATACCTAACCTTTATAGCCTAGCGAATGACTATCGCAGTCAGTTAGCACTCCCAGATCATCCACCCTAGTAAACCTCTCACCTCCGTTACATAGATAGTGGTAGTCTCTCTATTTCTACTCTCCCAGTAAACTAACTCATGCGCTATGCTGACAGCTCTTGTCTTCTGTCCCTCATATACATACCTGTACTCTGTTATGTATCCGAGTGCCTCTATCATATTCATATCACACAGAACAACTAAAACACTGTGTCCGAACATCGTAGACATGCATAAATCAATCTCCATGACTATATACTTTAATCCCAGATGTCGCCACCCAACACCAAACCATGTGTGTAACCAGTGTGTACCCAGCCCCAAAATTTTCTTGCCTCAACCTGTACGTACACGCAGCTCACTCATCACCTAATACTACTGTTGCATCTATAAACCACTCAACCTTTACAATTCTACTACTGACTCGTCTACGAGTAGATCCACACAATTCATGCCCACCATAAACTCAATACTAAAAAAAACAGAGACGTCCTGTACTATACAAACTCTCACTTGAGCGCAGATGACCTCTCCGATCGCAGGACGAATACATTACTCCATGTACATATACACCCCGTCTCGCTCTGCCTCGCCCACAGCTAGTCTGCTCCTTCTCTATTAGTTGAGTACTCTTATGTAACTCTCTACTTCGCTGTGTGTCATATAGATCTAAATCGAGTCCTCCTCTCTAATCCGTGTGTCTCCTCCTTAAGTGCCGATCATCATCTTGCCGATCGCTCTCTATACTGACTGAGACCTACCACAGCGCCGAACAAAACACCCCACCTACCCGTTCTCGCGGAGAGTCAGTCCGTTTGTCACTCACCTCCCGCGCGCCCAAACGAGCCGACCAGAGTTATGACACTTAGACTGTAGCCCCTCACCTTTTCATCAATACATGTCGCATGACATTAATCACATCCAATAGGTATCACAAGTATCTACCCTGTGCTTTGACTAAATAGACCTGACACCTCTTCTGCCTTTGCCAACGTACCACAGCTGTAACTCCAAATATGCATTGTGAAAAAGAATACAAGAAATACTCATTCTCGCATAACTAACACATCATCTGATAAGCATCCCTATATCGCTCTGAGTTATCTGTCAATAGCAAGCCTCTAGGCGTCTGTATTCTATCCATCCTATTCCTCATATACTCTGTCAGTCCACAGTCACTGTCGTTCCCGTCTAACTTGAGCAGTGATTTATATATCACCATGATCGTCTCGCTGTATACCAGCTTTGACAGTTTGCTTTGTATATTATCTGTCACACCAGACTACGCTCATGGTTAATTCTTTAAACTCTGTGTTCACCAGTGCATCTCTAAGAACCTCCTACTGTATGTTTATGATCTCATCATCTCCTCGCATCTTCAAGTACCCCTTGCGTAGAAAACTTTATCACTCTTTAATAGTTCTAAACAACCTCTGTCACTCCATCTCTGTCATCTTACAACACACGCACAAACCTTAGCTCGCCTCCTTCACCTGTCATACACGTGCCAGAATTCCACTTTATATCGACCCGTCTTCATCTCCACCCTCTCACACCCTAGTCATAAGAGACAATACAGAGAATGTTATTATTAAGAAGCAAGTAATCGCGGCAAATACCGCGCCTACGCCGTCTATCGAGACAACGAACAACTGTATAATTCTATCTATAATATGCTCGAACTAACTCATAGAAGAGTTCCACAGAACTGTTCCATGCTACTGTATCGACCACACGTAGAGAATCCGATACCCTGAAGCAGTTTTCTCTAGACTTATTTACGTAGCGATGAACAGAACGAAGCATGTTCGAGTCACTCGCAGAGTTACGCCTCATGTGTGGATAGACTATAGTCTACTATTATTAACCTACTCACACACACAGATTCTTAAGCTGCGGATAATAGTTCTAGTTAGTTGCTCAGTTACAGGTGAAAGGACATGGACAGGAAAAACTGGATACAGTATAAAAGGGCTGTAGGTAGTGTTCAACAAGGTTGTTATCCGCCTATTCTTAACAGGTTCGTTGCTGGTTTCTTAAAACAAAAAGCGACGACTTCTTCACTTGTTACCTGAAATGAAGATTGGCTGGCGTCTATGTAAGCTGATAGTGGTGTCTGTTGAATGACCTCAACCATTAAGTCCTCACGGTTGCTCTGGATGTATCCGGTCTTGGTGACCTGGGTAAAGTGAACATTTTCTCTTGCTTTGTAAACATCTGTGATTAAGACCTTCATTCACATATAAAGAGATACTACATTTAAACGCAGGTGCTTTGACCTTGTACCCGGATTTGATAGATTGTTGTGGTGGGTTTTGATGTTAAAGAAAATAGTTAGTATGTGTCTACAGAGTGAGGTCAGCTATGCAAGTCCCTGAGTCTAATAGTTGAGTATGATGTTCTCAGGGTACCTGACTGCTACCACCCTACGATCTAACTCTGCGATTTATTTTTGGTATCTAGTGTTTATGATGTTATTTATATGGCTTGATGTCTAGGGTAATGAACATGTAGTGATAAATGCGTTAAACAAATACAATTTAATTCACTAACATCGAATAAACAAGACTGGGTTTAAAGTTATGATATATATGTATATACAATTTAATTTCCTGTCCCTCAAAATTTTTAGGACAGGAATGTTTAACTTAAAATGAAATTATGATTTTATATCAAATTAATTACACAAGAAGGACCTTTGTCCAAGATATCTCTTAATATGTTAATGTTTATACACGTTTATTCCCTGGTGGAGACTACTGTTATCCGAAGAGTCACTATTGGGAAAAACTGGTATTCACATCATATCACAAACTGTTACTGAATAGGGTGGAGATCGAACATATTTGAGCTAGCATGTAAGCCCTGAGGATTTAGGCTTATCTTAGTATCCGTGTATCTGCTATTACTTGTATGCTTTGATAAAGAAACAACCGGTAGGTTGCCTCAATTCTGCAGCTCCGACTTCTGACCAACTTGAACTGGGTGATGTAACCCTGAAACAAGAGGAACAAGCCTCCCTAAGTCTCCAGCTGACTATCTCCACCACTACCAATTTAACATCATTAAACAAGTATTGTGATCAGATAAAATAGCTAACTAAATTAGCTACAGTCTTTAACTTTATTGTGACTTCTTCATAACAGTGGGTATCCTCTGTTCCACATAGTATCAACTCCCCTGTCAATATACATCATCTTCTTCTTCAGCTGAAAATACAATCTTTTCTTTTCTTCAAAGTTAATATACCAATAGGCCTGCCAGTGACTTTCTGGTCTTACAGTCAAAATATGTATGACAATATTCAACTCAAATTTAGTTTAATTTGCTTCCTATGTCTGCTTAGACATGCCTCTGCTCCTAGTATGTCGCAATCTTCCACAAAGGCAAAATGTCGTACACACACAATGTTATGGCGCCCTATCTGGGTTAGCCTCTACATATAATAATGTATTAAAAAGGTTATTCATCTTACCGCAATCAATGAAATAATCACACACTATGTTAAGGTTTAACAGGCTGTCAATGGTCACTTTTAGACAGCTGCTTCTATAGACGCAATGGCATATATTTGCTTTGCTTGAAACCTTGCTTGTATGAAAAATCTCTATCAAGTGGCACCCTGCATAGCAGATGCGGTAGTTTTATTCTCCCTATGTCTATCCTAACATTAACCAATCAGTTTAAACTACACCGATTCGAGTCTTTTTTGAAAATCCCAAACATTTATTTTTTAAAATCCCAAACATTTTTGTACGTTTATTAATAAGTTCGTCCATTTGATTCTAACATTACTGTTTAGACTATGTGTCGCTTACGCTGGCAAAACTTCCAAGTTATACCTCTCCCTCCTCCTAGTAGTGTCTATCAAATGAGGCAAGCCAATGTGACTTGTTTCCAAGCAACGACTAGAAAAATGTTACTTTTAAATTGAGCTGGGATATCAGTGTGTTCGTATATCTGTGTTGTCAATTTTTATTTTATGCGATAACTCAGTCACTTTTGAAGCTATCTAAAAGATGAAAAGTGATTTTTAATCAGGCTAGGGTCCTTTATCTAGCCAGTAGATTTTCATCTACGTCTTTATCTAAGTTTTCATCTTTGTACTTTTCTCTTTATTTATAAATCAAGATACGTTTTAATCGGAAATAGTATAGTATTGAATAAACAACATTATTGCTTTTAATTCCATTCTTTCTTTTCCTTTTTATTCATCCTTCTATAGAATGCAAAACATTATCTACGTTTTCTGTCTTTCTTTGGCCCCATTCGCTCTCCCCTGCACTCATGTGTTCGTTAGTTTCAGTTTGAAAATACCCAAGTGGGTTTAGACTTTTTCCATACTAACCCCCTCTCTCTCTGTCTCCCGTCTTTTTTTTTTTCTTTTTTTTTTTGAATGAAACACGTGTTGGCCGACTTGCCAAAACGGTTTTATGTTATAGTTAAAAATTAGTACGGAGTAACAAAAAAGCCTTTGGTAAGGGGATGGGTACCCTCGCGTGGCGTTAATAGTTTCAAATCGCATGCCTCTCGTTGGCGTTTTTGAAAATGCGACGGTCTGAAAAAACGTCGTCTAACGACAACTGTCGCATGTTGTAACTAATAATAGATTCTTAGAATACGTTAGTTAAAAAAAAATTCAAGGATGTGATGCGTGATGCCATATGATGATGGATGGCATCCGCATGTCTGGTTTTGTGTAGTGTGTAGATGTGTTCAGTCAAAACAATGTTCATACAAAAATAACAGGGCAATCCACATAGGACGTCAGTAAACTCACGACGTATAAAGTCAATGATTCTTGAAACAGCCGTTGACGTTTTTCTTCATTATTTATTGTGGACGCCACAGTGACAAAATGGTTACGCAAATGTGTAGGCACATCAAACAGTCATTATCACAGCAACATTCAATACAGCAATAGACGGTAGACAGCATTACAATGATGAGTCAGATGCATGTTATATTTCAAAGTGCTGTAAATGTAGTCAGGTGAAAAACTCCATCCTTTTCTATAACAGCCAGAAGATAACCAGATGTATGAGATCAGTTCACTCTCCTTAGTTTGACTTCAGCAAGACAGACACGTCTGCCGAAGTATAAATAATGTCCTCAAGAATATCCTCTAGATAATAAAGGTTTTCTAAACCTAGTTCATTTAACAAAGTAGCAAGTAATGGTCCTTGGTACATGCATCAACCGATGCAGTACAATGCAGCGACATGTGAGCTGGGAAAAAACATCTCGTGACGACGACTTTCGCAGACAGGCTATGAATCGAAATCGTTCACGACCCAAAATCAATAGAGTTAATGAAAAAAGTCAATTTACCTTGCTTTCATGAAATACACAGAAATATCACGCCTCCCGACATGTGGGAAACACTAGAGGTATTATCTCGAATAAACGAAATATCCATTAAGAGGACTACACATCCCTGACAGAACAAAAAAAAAGCGGAGATCCCCTCTTCAACGAGGCATCTCTTTCGCCATTCCAAATCGCTCACTTCCCACTAGTCGTGGGCGGAAACCGATCGACAAACAACAAGACAAGTCATGCGCAGTCCAGCGCAAAAATGACCACAGCTCAAAAGTTAACTGCATTCGATACCAACGCGAGAAGACAAATGCTTACCGAGAAAAGTGACTATAAATTACAAGCAGTTGTTGCCCTTGCGTTATAAAATAGATATTGTAAAAAACGATGTTGCGAGAATTTATCACGCAACATATCACCACCTCCTCCCGAAAAAAAAAAATGTGGAACATATTTTTTTTTTTTAATATCAAAGAGCATGCGATAAGCGGCTCAAAACGCACGAAATATGCGCTGATAATTAATTAAATTGCCAAACAATAGGCTAATTATAGAGTGTCTGGTGAGGATATACCTCAACAGAAAAATAAATATGTCTCAAAAAATATTCACATCGGGGAGGTGTCACCAACACACATCACGTTAGCATGTAAACACAATATACGTATGCAAGTTACTATAATCATCATTAAACAGCATACTCTAATATTGTCTTTAAAAATGGATGTACAAATCTGATATGAAAATTTAAATAGTACATTCTTTGACATGTAATGAAATAAGTACATAGTAAAGTTAAACTACATGACGATCCAGGATATATGCTCTGGTATTCCGAGGGTAAGTACACAATCTAGAACTCGTAAGGTAAGTCCTCAGCTCAACAATGACATTCTGAGAAAGTACAAGCAATATAATGCTAATTAATAACTAATATGCTTCATAAGGTACAATACATTATTAATAATTGTGGCTGTTTAGTAAACTAACGGCCCTTATATTAACTACTCAGTCCTCCTCTATCATCTTAAAAAACGAACAGAAGAAGATGACAACAAAGCACGATAGTGTGTACATATAAAGTAAGTACAGATGTGCTAATCTATTGTAGAAATATAGGTGTGTTATGACTCTGTAATATATAGAAATATAGGACAGAAGTATTAGTTGGAGTCATGTGGGCATCTAGACAAAATGTCAGCCATCACATTATCCGCACCACGGATAGCTCGTACCGTGAAGTGAAAAGGTTGAAGAGCTATAGCATATCGAGTGGATCTCGAACCTTCAAATTCTTAGTCTGAATAGCTGTAAGAGCTTTCTGATCAGTCTCTAGAATGAAATGTGCGCCCAGGAGGAATCTTTGTAGTTTTAGAATTGACCAAACCATCGCTAACAACTCACGGTCTAAAACCGAGTAGTTCCTCTCTGCCGCATTTAGTTTTCTAGAAATGTACATAACAGGATGCAGAGTATTTGCATATTCTTGCATCAGTGCTGCTCCAATCCCAGTGGATGAAGCATCACTCCGAAGAACAAAAGTCCTATCAAGAGTAGGTAATCTTAAGATGGGAGGAGAAGAAAATATATTCTTGATTTGGTCTAGTGAAGATTGGCATTCTTCAGACCAACGGACCAGATTAGGCGAACCTTTCTTCAACAATGTTGATAGAGGTGCCATGATCGAAGATAAATTTGGAATAAATCTCCCATAAAATTGAATTAAACCTAAGAGACTCCTAACTTGTTTCTTCGTTTTAGGAACAGAGATGTTCAGTATTTTGGAAGTATTGTGGTCTTCTGTCTTCAAGAGACCATGACCAACACGATGACCCAGGAAAGAGATTTCACCAAAACCAACAAAAGCTTTAGAAGGTTTTGCTGTCAAATTATTCTCACGTAGAGTGGACAGTAAGTCATATAACCCTAAATAGTGATCTTCCCAGGTATCACTGAAGAGACAGATGTCATCTAAGTATGCGATGACATCCGAACGATGTGACAGAATTCGACGCATCATGCGAACGAAAGTGGCAGGGGCGTTCATGAGACCAAAAGGCATAACATTCCATTGAAATAGACCCCTAGGTGTAGAAAAAGCAGTAAGAGGTTTGGCATGCTCTGCTAAAGGCACTTGCCAATAACCTTTAGACAAGTCAAGTTTAGTGAAGAATCTAGAATTAGAAAGTCTAATCAGTAGATCTTCTAACAAAGGCATCGGTTCAGCATCGAACTTTGTGACCTGATTCAATTTGCGATAATCAACGCAAATTCGTATGTTCTTATCCTTCTTCCGGACAATAACCATGGAAGAAGAATATGGTGAAGTCGATGGTTCAATTATATTTAATTGCATCATTTCATCCAATTCCTTTTCCACTTGCGACTGAAAGTGTATAGGAATAGGATACGGCCTAACCCTAATTGGATTATTGTCGGTAAGAATTATGTCATGTTCTATGACATCTGTGTGTCCAGGAATGTCAGTGAGAACATCCTGAAATGTTTGTAACATCGACGAGACTTGTCGATGTTCGTCACCAGAAAGATTAGGAGAAACAGAAACGTTTTTCCAAGATTCCGTAGAATGTAATGGAACCACTGGAAGGGGAAGGTTGACATCAGAGAAGGTAGCTTCCTCATCCTGAATGACAGACAGGGATGAATAATGACCGTGAGGTGCAGGAGCATCATCCGTTGCCTGGAAAATAGGCAGCAAATAGTCCGGACGTTCGTGAAATTCCGAAAGCATGTTTATGTGGAAAGTTTTATGCTTTCCATCAATATCGACCACATAGTCAACATCGGAAATCCGAGAGACTATTGCATACGGACCTTTCCATGCAATAAGAAGTCTATTTTCCCTACTGGGGAGTAGGACGAATGCTTTGTCACCTGGACAAAGTTGTCGTAGACATCTATTCTTGTTAGCAAACTGTCTTGCCTTCTCTTTAGCAATTTCTGATGAAGCAGTTGCTAGCTTACATGCCTCAATGATCTTTTGTCTAAGAGCAATGACATACTCATATGAGGATTGAGTTTCATCGCTAATATCATCGGCAGTGATGAGATCGTGTAATAAAGACATAGGGCCGCGTGGACGCGCGCCAAAGACAAGTTCGAAGGGAGAAAATCCTGTGTGTTCATTAGGGACTTCTCTATAGGCAAAGAGAGCCGCGGGTAAAACCCTGTCCCAATCTTGAGGATGATCTTCAGTTATCTTACCAAGCAAAGTCTTGAGCGTTCTATTCAGACGCTCAACTAACCCATTAGACATAGGATGGTAGATACTACTGAGAGATCGTTCAATATGTAAGGTAGACATTACCTGTGACATAGTGTCAGATATGAGTTGAGTGCCATGGTCTGACAATATTTCTCTGGGGAACCCCAAGCGAGAAAATATCAACCAAAGAGCATCTGCGATATCTGTAGTAGATATGCTCTTAAGAGGAATAGCCTCTGGCCAACGTGTGCACATATCGACACATGTAAGGATAAACTGATGTCCTCTGGCCGACTTGACCTTAAAAGGGCCAATAATATCTATGGCCATTTTCTGAAACGGCCGAATAGGAATGTCAGCAGCCTGGATAGGCGCAGCATGTCGTGGTCCTCTAGATTTGACCTCCTGACATACCTTGCATGATCGGCAGTAAATACGAATGTCCTTATTGACAAAAGGCCAAAAGAAAGCCGCAAGGACTCTCGACTTCGTACGGGCAAAACCCATATGTCCAGCACATTGCGAGTCATGAGCATGTTGCAATATTTGGACTCTCATGCTCTTGGGAACAAGAATTTGCGAATGTGCCGACGTAGCCGAATCTTGTACCATACGTACAAGTACGCCGTTTCTCATTGCAATCCAAGATTTTCTATTTGTATCCTGATTCGGATCACCTTTCTTCGCAAGAACGAAGAATTTTTTTAAAGAAGGATCTTCTTCTTGCAATTTTATGAAAGAGTCACGAGTGATTACTAAGTGACTATCTTGGCTATCAACTTCATTATCACTATTCAGTGAAGTTTCGGGTGTTTGTAGAGCTTGTGCTCTTGTAACTACTGCATTTGTAGCTTGCATGTTATTATCTTCCCAAGCAGCAATCTGCTGTGGGGTACACTCCCTAACTCCGTGAATACGACCAATAATAAGGTCCGCAATAGGATTAGGTAAGAGACAAGCATGCACATCTCCAGTAAAGAAAGGAGTGGCAATGCGAATTACAGCAGTAGGATATTTTTCTAGAGTGCCGCCAAATGTGACACATTTAATAACCCTTCCTGTAGCACAAGATGGATCTACAAGCGATTGTCTAACACCAATAGTGGTGCATCCGGAATCGAAAAGTAGTGAGACCGGAGTATCATTAACAAGACCCTTATGTAGAATTAAAGAACCCCTCCCGTCATGCGCAACAGCAGCAGGAAGAGCGGGAAGTGGGTGACCACAACTCAAAGTAGTTATGGTACCCGGTTCGAATAAAGTACTGCATTGGGGGCATTTGTTTGCTCTCTCAAAGTCAAAAGCAGAACTAGTGACAGCGTCAAAGTTTTTACTATCAACAACATGATTACAGGCTCCCTCAGTTTCCTGTTGTACAGCATTAGCCTGCTGATATCTCTTTTTTTTGTGTTGAGATCTACCCCGACTATTATTACCTCTGAAGTTATCAGAGTTATTATTATCTCTGCAAGTTATTATTGTCTCTATTGTAATTGTTATCCTGGTTCGAATTCCAGTTTCCACGATTACTATCATGTTCACATTGATGCGAACATCTATTTGTTTGGTTTTGAGGTCTTCGGCAGGAATAACCTCTATTACCATATCCTCTTTTGAAATGCTTATAATTATTAGGGTGATAGTAACGAGTACTATCAGGTTGTCTCCAATTCTTCGAAGAAGAATCACTATGAAATTGGTTTCCATGATTTTGACAGAAATTACCGCTGCCCTTTCTATCAAAATTTTGTTGGGATCTACGAGCAAAGTTTTGACCATACGGAGCTGCCGAAGCAACTGGTAAACCTTCTTTCACCTTAGAGTTACCCATGGTTATGTGTGGGTGCGCAGTTACGTATTGGCAACAGAAATCTTCCATTTCTTTTATTGTTTTAGGTTTACGTTCATGAAGGAAAGCAAGGAAAGACTCATTGACAGACGACATGACTTTGTCTCTAAGTATTAAGTCCATAAGTCCTTCATAAGTTTTTTCCGTCTTAGATAGTTCAACCCATCGTGAGAAAGTAATGCGTATTCTTGCAATAAACTCGGAGAATTCAACTCCATTTTCAGGTAACATGTTTTTAAATTGTAGACGATAGCCGTCTTCGTTTAGCTGATATTTCTTTAACAAAGCGGCCCTGACAACCTCATAATTGTTCTTGTCAGGTTCATCCACCATATTTAATATACTTAGAGCTTTACCTGTCAGTATCCCTGATAACTGATAAACATATTTTGCTTTGTCTATGTTATGAGCTGTACATGCTTGTTCAAATCTGTCCAGATAGAACATTATGTCATCACTGGAAGGACTAAATGTTGGTAACTTAATCTTAAAAGTATCATTATTAGCCTTCCCAGAAGATGAACCCTTGTTTGAATCATTACCATTACTCATGCTCGTCAATTTCAATTTCTCCAACTCTAAAGCTAAGAGTTTTTCTTCATGTTCCATTTTTGCTTTCCTCTCATCAGACTCTCTCTGTAATCTTCTTTCCCCACACTGGCCACCAAATGATGCGTGATGCCATATGATGATGGATGGCATCCGCATGTCTGGTTTTGTGTAGTGTGTAGATGTGTTCAGTCAAAACAATGTTCATACAAAAATAACAGGGCAATCCACATAGGACGTCAGTAAACTCACGACGTATAAAGTCAATGATTCTTGAAACAGCCGTTGACGTTTTTCTTCATTATTTATTGTGGACGCCACAGTGACAAAATGGTTACGCAAATGTGTAGGCACATCAAACAGTCATTATCACAGCAACATTCAATACAGCAATAGACGGTAGACAGCATTACAATGATGAGTCAGATGCATGTTATATTTCAAAGTGCTGTAAATGTAGTCAGGTGAAAAAACTCCATCCTTTTCTATAACAGCCAGAAGATAACCAGATGTATGAGATCAGTTCACTCTCCTTAGTTTGACTTCAGCAAGACAGACACGTCTGCCGAAGTATAAATAATGTCCTCAAGAATATCCTCTAGATAATAAAGGTTTTCTAAACCTAGTTCATTTAACAAAGTAGCAAGTAATGGTCCTTGGTACATGCATCAACCGATGCAGTACAATGCAGCGACATGTGAGCTGGGAAAAAACATCTCGTGACGACGACTTTCGCAGACAGGCTATGAATCGAAATCGTTCACGACCCAAAATCGATAGAGTTAATGAAAAAAGTCAATTTACCTTGCTTTCATGAAATACACAGAAATATCACGCCTCCCGACATGTGGGAAACACTAGAGGTATTATCTCGAATAAACGAAATATCCATTAAGAGGACTACACATCCCTGACAGAACAAAAAAAAAGCGGAGATCCCCTCTTCAACGAGGCATCTCTTTCGCCATTCCAAATCGCTCACTTCCCACTAGTCGTGGGCGGAAACCGATCGACAAACAACAAGACAAGTCATGCGCAGTCCAGCGCAAAAATGACCACAGCTCAAAAGTTAACTGCATTCGATACCAACGCGAGAAGACAAATGCTTACCGAGAAAAGTGACTATAAATTACAAGCAGTTGTTGCCCTTGCGTTATAAAATAGATATTGTAAAAAACGATGTTGCGAGAATTTATCACGCAACAGATGTCCAATATTTTGCATTAGATTTTATCGTCCTTGACAATTTTCAAATTTGTATAGTAGCGGGTTATAAACGTTAACTTTACGTCACTAGATTTGGACTTTTGAAAAATATGAGCAGGGTAGGGCAATGGTAGCTATCTTGGCGTATTGGAAGAAAATTCAAATACCGTATTATCATTTTAATTTGAGCTGGAGGGTTAAAAACGGTGCATTTTATCACAATTGTCTACAATCTGTATGAGGGATATCTCCCGCAATAAGTAATAAACGGATGTAGCAAAGACCCACGTATCACACAGTATAATTAGATTTATCGCCAATATTCCATCATCCTTCAAGAAAATAGCCCCACGGTGAACTACTACAATAAGCAGCAGCAGCAGCAGCAGCCAATGAAGAAAGACGACATGAAATATAATCATTTCATTCATCATCATCATTCTTGTCTGTATTGCTGGTCATGGGGATTAGAACCACTACTGCAGTAAGTCCTCTTGTAGAAGTTCACATAAATTATTCATACGATCTTGAAGATTTGCTTCCCATAATTTTTTGTCACATCTATGAGGTTGTCAACCCCATACACAAGCTCACGTTAGTTATAATTTAATTGACAGTAACAATATTATCCGTGCTTAATACATTAGGCTGAGCAACGGAATCACGCATGCCCAATTTAATCAGAATTGTTATAGTTGCCGGTTCAGCAGGGTACCAGATTTGACCATTAGTGAAACAAATGCAGGCGAAAGCTAAAATAAAATACCTTTCAACTTGTCAGATAGCCATGTTTGTTTACTGGTCAAGCGATCAAGCTGAAATAACTTTAAACATGTTAGCGATGTTATTGCGAGCCGTGGAAATTTATTTCGAGATCCGTATGTACCACGCGGGCCGCTAATTTAATGTTTTTGCTAATATTTTACGATATATTTTCGTTTAAAATTCAAAGTTTATTTGCAAATCAAGCTCGTACAGTCAGTTTTCAAAATGGTATTTACTTTTTATAGTATATCTGAAACATTTTGCCATATAATTTTGATCTTATTCCTTAAATTTCTTTTCATGAGTAACTTTTCCAGGAATTCTTGATTTGTTTCTATCTTTGTCCATGAGATGCGCCCCCATTCGTTTATATACATATCGGCACTTTTCAAGAGCCACAACTCTTTCTCCTACCTGCTTGTTCGTTACCAAAGTTATGTCCCATTAAGACAAATTTAGATTACATGCAGTTTTTATTCTTCTTTGATCCTTAGCCGCCGACTGTCAAAACAGTCAGTGGCCATCACGCCTGGTAGCGCCTTGTAGGGCAGCAACAAACTGCTTCCACTTTGTTCGGTCGGCGGCCATCCTTGGTACAGTGTCCCAACTCTAGTTCACTCTTTGTATCTCAGCCTCGACAGTTCTCCGCCAGGTTGTTTTTGGTCGGCCTGTCTTTCGCTTTCCCTCGGGGGTCCATAGCATAGCTGTTCTTGTAATGGCATCAGGGTCCTTTCTGAAGACGTGGCCAACCCAACTCCAGCGTCTGCCAGCTATGATGGTGTGTATGTCCTCTTGGTTACTCTGAATAATTAGTTCTTGGTTGGTGATGGCATTTGACCAGAAGATTCGGGGAATTTTCCTTAGAACATGCAGTACTTGATGGCTTTTAATTAAATGTGTTAGTTTTTGTATGTGAATGTCAATGTGTTTAATGTAGTTTTAATCCGCTCTCTTATCTTGCCTGCTATGTCATATCTGCCATTAATGGGGTCACCATAAGGTGCCTTTATGATACAGGTTTGGATTATGATTCAGTTGTGAAGTCTAGCCTAGTGGATCCAAGTCAGTATACCACAGAAACAGTGGAAATACAAGGGGCGACTAATCGAAGTGGGAAGGCAAACCCGGTCCCAAAAAATGTCGTGCTGAAGTCGGATGTGTCGTCCGAAAGGCGCAAATATCGCAGCTTCGCTGTAAACGGACACAAAGCATCCAACGTCCTTGTCAGGACGAACGAGGAAGAAGAGGAGAAGAATTCTTGTTCTTACCTTTAAAGCAATGTCTAAACGTTCCAGAAGTTCCAGGCACCTATTATATATATATATATATATATATATATATATATTTATATATATATATATATATATATATATATATATATATATATATATATATATATATATATATATATATATATATATATATATATATATATATATATATATATATCTCTCTCTTTGGAGTCCTCGCACCCCGTTATCTTCTAGCTCACAAAATACGCAGGCAATCCGAAACACAAAAAGCTAAAAGTATTTTAAAATTAAATTAAAGGAAATATGCTATTTTATTTACATGTTTAACACAAGTAGTCAGCCCCGACTGCTGTTAGATTGATGAATTAGGATTTTTTTTTTTTTACAAGAAATATCTTACTTACTTAGTCATTCCCCTTCTACCGTGAGGTGTAGGGGTTAGGAAGAGAGAGCGCCAGCCAATCCTATCGGCTGTCTTCCTCCTGACCTGGTTCCATTCTAGTCCTCGGTCCTTCAAAGATTGTCTAATGTTGTCCTCCCAGCGGACTCTGGGTCGTCCTGGATCCCTGGCTCTTTGTTTCCCATGCTTGTCGTGGTAGCCGATCTTCTCCCATTCTGCAGACATGGCCAAACCATCTTAGTTGGGACTGTTCTACGTGGGTCTGCAGGGGGTGGGATTTTAGGCCATGACGTATCGTCTGGTTGCGGACCATGTATCTTCTTGTTACTTCAACCACCTTCCTCAGATACCTCATTTCTGAGGTTTTGTGGGTTGTAGTCAATGCTCATGACTCGCTTCCATACGTCAAGACTGGGACATAGGTGGAGCGGTATAAAACCATCTTCGTTTTCTTACGAACCTCTCTCTTGCTGAGGAATCCTCGATTTATGGCCTGAAAAAGTCTCCCAGCTGCTGCTGTTCGAGTGGCCAACTCTTGTTTGATGCCTTCCTTCCGGTCTATAATAGCTCCGAGATATTTAAAGTGGTCGACCTGCTCCAGAACCTGTTCTCCCAGCTTAATCTGATGTCTTCTCTCTTCTCGTGATATCACCATGGATTTTGTTTTAGAGCTGCTTATGACCATCCCTCTCTTCTCCAGCTCTTCTTTCCAGACTTGCAGGCTGGATTGGAGATGTGCCTCTGATTTAGCAATCAGGGCAACATCATCAGCAAATAGAAATGCTATTTTATTTACATGTTTAACACAAGTAGTGAGCCCCGACAATTTGAGAACTGGTTGTTAGACTGATGAATTAGGTTTTTTTTTTTTTTTCAAGAAATATCAAGCCGTTTATTTCTTTCATGTTTTCATTCAGCTTTAGACATAAAGAAAATCATTCATTTGAAACTCGCAAACATTCTCGAAACGTTTTGAAGTAATATTTTTAGTACAATACAATCCTGCTGAAGAATGACAGAAAAGTAAATGTAAACGTGTTTGAAATGTTTAATAAACATTTTTCGTCGACCGGGATGTGGACTGGATTAACTCAAGCCCTGGCGAGAACATTTGAAGAAGTGTCGTCGACCAGGGACTGGCGGCTCCTGAGCCGACCCAGCTCTAATGGGTACCTCCGAAATCGGCGAGTATTTGCCTGAATGGCGAGGGACACCTGTCTCTGTACAAGACAAAAAGGGATACTCACGTAAAAATCAGTCCCAGGTTAGACATACTAACCTGAGATTTCGCCACGAGTAATAGCGGGCGTACGCAAAAAAAAAAATAATAATAATAATAATAATAAACATTAGAAAAAAAAAACATTTAAGACGAAAACATAAGTTAACTAGATTAATGGACATTGTGCTAATGCTTCATTTCAATTATGCTTGAGAAAATGTTTGTATCTTTTTATTTTATTTTTTAAATGTGTCTTAGGTTCGGTATTGGATTCACGTTATCCATGTTTTATTTTCTACAAATACATTTCAGTCCTGTATATTATACTGCGTTTATGATGATTTTCCGTCTACAGTAAGGGACATGTCTTGCACTCCTCAAAGTCACGTGGTACACACCCAGAAGATTCATGCTTCTCTGGTTAAGAACCCTGGCTTAAAGGGACATTCTCGTGCCAGGACCTCGTGACATAAGAGAGATGTTGTAACCTTCTCTATTTTTATGACGTAACGGTTTCCTGACTGCCCCGTGGGGACTTCTCGGGGGTGTCTGGAGAAAGCAAGACAGAAAAGGACTACTGTACTCTCAGGCATGTCGTACCAGGCAACTAATATGACATGGTACATGAGGCCGACAACCTCGCCATGTAGAACGAACTACCACAAAAACGATCACTACAGGAGCATGTGAATGTTTAGTGCAGGCTGCCATGGTGGTCCCATGCTTCATAAGGGGCGTAAAGGAGAATGGTGAAGATGATGATGATGACGTTAGAACTTAGGATACGACACTGTTAGCGGTCTTGAGAATAAATCTACATATCCTAGTGCTTTCCACCAAGTTCAGAACTACATAGCTTAGTTTTTTTTTCCAGCTTTATTTCCTCACCTGTCCGACAACTGGGCACGTTCCATTGTTACATGTCCCCGCTGGTGAGTTATAAGCTGCATCTGTGCACAGACCTCCTATGAGAACGATGCAGTCATATCCGGGGTACTTCAGCAGACGGTCATCGACACAACAGTCAGCCACCTCACGCCTGCTAAGAATGGTCACTGGTTTCCCCGTTTGTATGGCATGTAGGCTTTCCACGCCCTCTGTGGACAGATCAGGCAGTCTGATAAATATCTGACCAACACAATGGAATAACATTCATTTATTTGTTCTTTCATTAAGTTGCTGTCTGCTAATCTTTATAGTAGTTGCAGGCAACCCACGATCTATGGGCTTCTATGTTAGAAACATGCTGTATGAACAGATCAGACCATGAGATACAAAATCTGACCGACATACTGGAATAACATTAATTTATGTGCTTTCATTCAGTTTCTGTCTGCAATCTTTAGAGCAACAGCAGAAGATGCTGGAGCTATTGGAAACTACGTTAGAAACACTGGGTACTCTAAAGATCTACTTGAATACAATTATATCTATTTTCAGGTGTTTGAGTATGTGGAATATGTGCAGCCTAATTAAAACTTTAAATTCGGCCGGAAGATCTCCCTGCGGTGATATCAAGAAGGCGTTGACAAATGTCAACTAAATGCTATTTACCCGAATGTTTACTACACCGTAAAGAAAATATCACGTTCTTATCTCTTGATGGTCACGATTAAAGCGAATTTTTGTAAACTAGCACGTGAGTTTTCTCAGGGAACGAGTACAAAATACATTTAATCCAGAGATTTGTGCTTTCTGTTGCCAGGAGGGCTAGCCCAAAATGTCTCTCTTGTAGTCCTTGTATACCGGTAGTAGCAAATATAAACTACCATTACAAACAATAGGTCAATATACAGTACG
This sequence comes from Oreohelix idahoensis, assembly GCA_024509875.1. Taxonomy (NCBI): domain Eukaryota; kingdom Metazoa; phylum Mollusca; class Gastropoda; order Stylommatophora; family Oreohelicidae; genus Oreohelix; species Oreohelix idahoensis. The sequence goes on from JAMPIV010004533.1 coordinate 182,204, forward strand.
AAGTAGGAATATTGTGTCTCATTCTAGACTGAATTTATAAATAAGTAAAAGAAGAAAGAAGTTGCGAGGACTATTTTATTGTTGTTACCTATTGCGCGCGCGCGCACGCACGCACGCACGCACGCACGCACACACACACACACACACACACACACACACACACAAATATGATGTTCCATACGCTCTACTGCATACAATAAAAGTGGACGGCCAGTTACTGTTAATAAATAATGCGCTACACCTTTCACACAAAAATATAACTTTGTTCGTGGTGGCACGCCAGTTTCAGTCTGAGAATAAATATGGCGTATAATTGCCAGATTGGACTTGGAGAACCACTTTTCTGGATGTAAACTCATTTTTTCAGCGGCACAAAAAAAAAAGCTGGAGGTACGGGTGTGACAGCAAAGTAAAAATACTAAAGGATGGAAGAGCATACATTGGACTTAAAATAGTTGAAAATTAAAAGCAATCAAGTCCAAGATAAACATAACAATCTTCAACTACAATGACGAGGCGGCAGTCATATTTTGTGGCTCTGAAAGTTGGGAACACCAGAAACGACAACCAAAGATTTACAGATTTTCATAAATGGATGCTTATATAAAATAGAACGATTAAACTATTAAAAATGGCATTGGTGGGATACACGTTAAGGAAAACAGCTACTAGCACTATTTGACAGTCATAGTTCTGGAACCCAGAGGGCAAGAAATGGAGAGACAAATTTAAAAACACCAGGCATAAGGGAAGTAGGAAACAAGGCATGAAAGAAGATATAGAATGACCTTGAACGGATAACAACGAATAGGAAGGCCTGGAGTGAACGTGTTTTAGGCACGTGGTTGCCATGAAGCTAAAGTTCACTGATAATTATGACATACAAAAATACACATACCCGCAATAACAAATGCAATGGGTGCTCCTAACTGGCCTTGGTCTGTGACAGGGGAAATAACACCTTTTTGTCTCCAATCAAATACTACATCACCTCCCTTGACATGAAATTTCTGATGAAAAAGATAAACAACAGTATAACTACTGTACTTGCAAGACATTTTTACTCTTATTCTCTATAACGCTTATTAGATAGTACTGTAGTAATATAATTTGCTTTTTTCATTATAATTTTCTCTCCAGCATATAGTATTACATTATTATGACAGTATCACCATTGTATAACTGATAGACAGAACATGACTAATACTCGTGCAACAAGTGGTGAGGAAATGAGGCTAATACGTGATAGGACATACACTGAGAACGCCAGTTGCTAGCATTACTTACTAGTGTTTGTTCTGGAACCCTCAGGGTAGAGAAATAGAGGTAGATATAAAAACATCACGTGTTCCTTGGTAACCCTCTATCTATCTTACTCTGGGCACTCCAGAAAAAGGAATGCCTTGTGATGCTATCTCAATGTTTGTCCTGTGCATCTTCTTCTCATCCCTTTTTCCACTAGCACTTGTCTGGTTCTTGTCGTCAGTTCTACATTAGTCATCTTGTCATTTCACTTGAGTTCTACATTAGTCATCTTGTCATATCACTTGAGTTCTACATTAGTCTGTGGCCTAATGGATATGAACGCAGTTTGATAATCCAGATATACCAGGTTCGAAACCTGCTGCAGGTGGTTTGGTAGCAGATCCGCTTTGTGTGGATTTTTAACAATGGTATAAGCGCCGTACCGTTCAGAAAGCAATGGCAAACTACTGAATGAAAAAATTGCCTAGAAAAATCACAAACAGCCAATAAAAGATGGGGTTGATTGCCACGTTCTGTAAAGGATAAGCAACTAACTTTACATATCACCATCACATTTATTTCAAGTTTTTCAAGGCACAGATGTTGGCAAAAGAAAACACGGCAGACCAACAACAACAAATGGATTGACAGCATACCATAAAGGGCACATCTAGTGAAGACTAAACTCAAAAATGAACAATAGACAGAAGTGGCGACTACTAGTCTCAAACTCATCATTTATGGTGTCCCAGTAGGCAAGTGTTATGAGACAAGTGGGGTCATGTGTAAATGGAAGCATTAAAAAATAGATCCGTTCCTTAATTTAGAATTTATTGCAACTCACTTTTACAGGTGTGCAGTTCCCCGAGTAAACGACAAGAAGAGAAGCCAACATAAATGTATTTAAAGTTGTGACAAATGACGTCATTCTGGTTCACGTTTGTCTTCTGTTTGACTAACTGTAGGACAGCAAGACTTGATTCTGTTACTGTGGAACATTTATAGTAGTAATATTGTTACTGGATTATGTAACTATATAACATTAAAACTAATATTACGACTGGATTATGTAACTATGTAACATTAAAACTAATATTAGGACTGGATTATGTAAATATGTAACATTAAAACTAATATTAGGACTGGATTATGTAACTATGTAACATTAAAACTAATATTAAGAGTGGATTATGTAACTATGTAATATTAATGTAGTAATATTAGAACTGGATTATGTAACTATGTAACATTAACGTAGTAATAGTAGAACTGGATTATGTAACGGTGTAACGTTAAAAGTAGTAATATTATGACCTGCTTCATTTAATATATAAAATAAAAGTGGCAATACAGTATTAGAACTGGATTGTGAAACTATGTAATAAAGACATTGGTAACAGTAAGAATGAACGTTACAGCTATGTAGCATTCATCACTACGATCTTATTCCTTTGTGACCCTTACGGAGCATGGATCTACTAATACAGCTGATCCTTTTGCGCGAAGCTTGCGCTAAGCAGTCACGTGATCTCGCACCTGTGGTTTTTGTGACAATGTATTTTACATGATGATGTTCCCAGCTCTATTTATAACACATAAGGAAGGGAAACCCGAGGCCTGTAAACAGTAAATAAATATTAGACAAACATAACGGTATGTTTTCAGGCACACGTAAGAAATAAATAAGTAGAAAACTAGACAACAGAAAAACAACAGACGTGGGTGGCTTACCCAGGACTTTCGAGTCCTGTGTTCGAGTCCTGGGTAAGCCACTCACGTCTGTTGTTTTTCTGTTGTCTAGTTTTCTACTTCTTTATTTCCTACGAGTGCCTGAAAACATACCTTTATGTTTGTCTAATATTTATTTCCAGCTCTATGTATAGTCTCATATTTGTAGTTTATGTACAGTTGTCCTAGTCTCTGTCTCGTCAGAGCCCCACAACTATACGGACCTATGTAGCCTTAACGTTGGTAAATTAATCCTGGATTCTGTAACTAGGTAACATTGTCAGGAGTAACATAACGAAAATACAGAGTAGTACAAAGTAGACATATCCTTTTCTTACATTTATTTGTTCGTCGTTACAATGTAAATAAACTTACAATGTAGAATAAGTACATATTTAGAACAAGTACGTTACCTTGACTGGATTCTGTAACTAAGTAAATGTAAAAATGGTAACATTAAAATCTGATTCTGTAACTACAGACATTAAGGGGCGTCTTCTAGGCAAGAGCTCAGCACGTATAAATGAAAGAATTAAAATAGATTCGTCATTTAACGTAGAACTTCATTTTGTCTCTTGGCTCTGTGGAGCTATGTAATATTACATCAGTAACATAACTATTATTACATCAGTAACATAACTATTATTACATCAGTAACATAACTATTATTACATCAGTAATATAACTATTATTACATCAGTAACATAACTATTATTACATCAGTAACATAACTATTATTTCATCAGTAACATAACTATTATTACATCAGTAACATAACTAATATTACATCAGTAACATAACTAATATTACATCAGTAACATAACTATTATTACATTACTAGCATAACTGTTATTACATCCGTAACATAACTATTCGGCGTGATGCTGACCACATAACCCTAGTGTGCCGGTTGGTCAAGAAAATATGGGCCTAACACCATATTCCCAATATGCCTCAATGAGCATGTAACGGGATCCTTTACCTTTTAACATAACTTTTATTACATCAGTAACATAACTATTATTACATCAGTAACATAACTATTATTACATCAGTAACATAACTATTATTACATCAGTAACATAACTATTTAATGATTTAACTGTGTGTAACCTTGTAATTGATAAAACTAAGACATTATTTTTTAACTGTGTAAGATTAAAACTGGTGACATTAAAATTAGGCACTGTAACTGGGTGACATTAAGATTGCAGTACAGTATTAAGTCGAAACTCGATATCTATATCACACCAAAAGCGACCAGAACAAGTGATTACCAGCAAGCCTGGACAATAAGATGAAATGTATAGACCGTCAGGGCGTATTTATTGGTGTAAAAACTCGGCCCATGATACGCCTATCTCTGATAATGTGCAGTATTTTTTTTGGTAAGATAAATTTAGTTTATATGAACACATGAAAAAATTGAGAGTCAGAATATCTTGTCAAGTAAGTAGCATAGTCGGCTCACCAACAACATCTGACGTGGTTGTAAAGGTGTACATAGGGAAGTACATTTCTTTATATTAGTTCTGCAAGTGGAAGCGATACATTTGAAAAGAAGTTAATTTGTTAGCATTCCCAAATACGTTACATTTCTTTTTTCTTTCTCTCTTGTTTTTTAAATTGATTGTTTGTGTGTGTGTGTGCGTGTGTGCGTGCGTGCATGCGTGCATGTGTGTGTGTGTGTGTGTGTGTGTGAGAGAGAGAGAGAGAGAGAGAGAGAGAGAGAGAGAGAGAGAGAGAGAGAGAGAGAGAGAGAGAAGAAAAAAAGGTATATAAAAAGGACTTTGATGTACTAGGAGGGTCGACCAAACATAAATACATTTGTGAAAATGGAATACGAAAGATCGCAGAAAAGAAAAAAACCAGAGTAATGAAAGCTAATAACATCGCTTTACCACATATAGAAAGAGATGAAAACAAATAAGGAGGTCCTAGAAAATCTAGGTATGAAAAGAGAACTAATGAGAGAGGTCAAAGTTCGGCAGCTAAAATACTTTGGCCACATAAAAAGGCATAACACCTTGCAGAAGACCATAACAGAAGGGAGAGTTGAAGGTAAACGTGCAAGGGGAAGACAGCGCTATAAGTGGGAAGATAACATCAAGAGATGGACGGGAAAGAGTCTATCAGAGTGTACCACCAAGACAAGAGACAGAAGACGTTGGAGATCCATTACAGCCAACCTCCGTTGTGGAGATGGCAACTGATGATGATGACCACATATAGAAATTATTATCTTATTAACATTGCGATTTTATACTTCACGGATAATTTCCAAAGCTCTCATAATTGTACGCTGGTTATCATCTTTGCATTTATTTATCTTCTCATTTTATGAATATAGATAAGTGTACGCTATCTTTCAGTACTGTCATTTCATGTCCGGTCCTTGATGGAGACCTCGCGGTGGCAACGTAAGTTGTGTATTCTCCTGCATGTCAATAAGACTTTAACTCTATCATGTCAATAAGACTTTAACTCTATCATATAAAACACATGGCTGGAGAAACAAATACTGCAAGAGTATGCTTTGGCAGTGGTTTCTGCAAGGGGGGGGGGGGGGGGGGGGTAATTTGCAGTTTTGGCTCCATAAGGATGATGATGATGAGGTAAGATTCTCCATATTTTTTAGTTTTGAGCGTTTCAACGTGTTACATATTTTTAGAGCGGTTTCCCTGCATATTCTTATTGTTTTCTACGACACGTGAGATGATTTTGATTTTGATTTTGAGCTAAACTCTATGAATGAAGCGAACAGTGGGCGACACACATACATAGACAGAGTTACACACACAGAGACACACAGAGACAAAGAGAGTGTGTCCATGCTGTAAAACTGATGTGGGTCAAGGAATCACGTAACAAATGTTCACAGATTAGTTAATGTTCAATATGTGCTGATCTTTGTACAGTCATGGCGTTAGTCTTGTAACATTATGTAGAAATATTCATTCTGACAATCGGGCACGTGACCTGCTAAAACAAGGCGGGGGGAAGGGGGGGGGGGAAATAATTATCTTCCGCTCTTTCTGCTGCATGCAATAAATTCTTCTGTGGTCATTTCACTCATTTCTATTTTGCATCAGAAGTAAATCAATGACACGAACACAGTGGCACAAAAGCACAGAAGCTTCGTCTGTGATGAGCAATGAGGCTTGACTGGCTAAACGTATGAATACTACCGAGGAGAAGATAATTCATGCTAACCCAAATTGCTTAATTTAAATTTAATTTAAATAGCAAACATTCCAGACATTTCTTTTCACGAGAAAAAGACAGAGACAGGAACATTTCTTAAAATAAACGATGACGAACATTGGGAAGAAATGTGCATTGTTTCAACAGGTGTACTATTATTTCACATGCTGGAATGCGCGCCGCTTTTCCGTAAGTTCCTGAAAATAAGCCATGAAAAGATTGCAAGTCTGGTCGGAAAATGTATGATGTCAGGACGAGACCAATACAGACAAGTAGGAGGCGTAATTATAATACAATATGGTGGGAGGTCCCATGATGGCGTTCACTTTTATATACACAAATAATTATTGACTGTGAAATGTTCTGTTTCCGTTTTCTTGTTCTTTTAGAATTTAAACAATGTTTATTATTTCAAACACATTTTGGTACCTCTCGCAAGCCAACGTACTGATGTACTAAATGCCAGCATTTTCCTAACTTCTGGTTTCACTGGTATTTGGTAGTATCCCTTGCTTAGATCTACCTTCGATAAATACCTAGCCTTACTCAGTGTAGAGAACAGCTGGTTGGTGTCAGGTAATGGGTCCACCTGAGATTCTGTGATCGCATTAATCTTCCGGTAGTCAATACATAACCTGTGTTCACCACTCGGTTTTCTCAATAGCACCACACTTGAGCTATAGGGAGAGTCTGACTTCGAGATAATTTTCTCCTTCAACAGATAATCAACTTCCTCCCTTAGTGCTTGGGCTTTCGCATAGGGTATAGGGTATGTTCTCATGCATACTGGGGTAGGGTCTGTAACCTTCATGTCGTACTCTAACAGATTCGTACGACCTGGCTTATCTGTGAGCACATCAGCATGGGTTTCCAACACTTTCTGAACCCTCTTCTTCTGCTCTGGAGTTAAATGTTCACTAATATTTACTTGAACATAATCCTCTGTAGTTGTGAGTGGATACTCCATAGAGTGAAGTGGTTCACCGTGCATTTCTGTTGCAATGGCTAGGGTCATGATATGTGCAACTTCTGATGATTCCTTGTCATAGTATTTTTTAAGAAGATTGACATGATATACCTTCTCCTTTCCTTTCTTGTCAATCTTATAATTGGTCCTGGAAAGTTTCTCCAGTATGACATAGGGTCCCTGCCATCCAATCTGCAATTTATTATTGCTGCTTGGCAACAGTAATAACACCTTTTCACCCACCTCCAGTTCCCTATCCTTTGCTTTTTTTGTTGTAGTACGCAGCATGCTTCCTCCTGGCCTGTCTTAAGTTATCATTGGCCAGTTTCCAACCTGCTTTCAATCGAGATGTCAACTCGTTGACGTACTGGTATGAGGAAGTCACTGTTTCCTCTGCCTTTTCATCAGTCCATGTCCGCAGCAATGCTTCCAGTGGACCTTTTATTGGTCTTCCAAACAACAATGTAGCTGGAGCCAATCCAGTTGAATTGTGGGGTACTTCCCTATATGCAAATAGTGCAGCGGGTATGTATGTATCCCAAGTATCAGGTTTTTCACTCGCCAGCTTTCTAAGGATTGAAATTAGCGTACCATTGAACCGCTCTACTTGACCGTTCCCTTGGGCATGGTAGGGACTACAATGATAGTGCCTGGCTTGAAATATCCTGAATACTTCTTGTGTTAGCTTTCCCTTAAACTGAGACCCATTGTCAGTCAATATCTGATGCGGGAAACCTAATCGGGTAAATATTGTCAACAGGGCCTCTGCCACGTGCTTTGAATCTATAGCTGACATGGCCACTGCTTCTCCCCACATAGAGCAAGTATCAACCAAGGTTAAGATGTAAGCATTTTTCTTCTTGGTCCTAGTGAGGGGTCCAACAATATCTACTGCAACACGTTCAAAAGGGGTTCCCATAATAGGCATTTCTCCCAGTGTTGCTGGTGCAGTCCTATGCTTAGGAGCTACTCTTTGGCATTCTGGACAGGATCTTACATATCTTTTTATGTCCTCTGTAATTCCTGGCCAAAAGTAGTGACAGGCTATCCTTTGTCCAGTGGCCCCTATTCCCATATGTCCACTGAAGGGTATAGCATGTCCTAGCGTCATAACCTTCTCCCTGTAAGATTTTGGCACTGCAAGCTGTCCATGCCCTTTAGGTCCTGTTCCAGCTTTTCTGTATAGTAGGCCATTCTTCATATACAAGTCTCCTTTCTCTGGAGGGTTATGTGCTTTAGTCAATTTGCCAAAACAAGGCTTCAGTGTGCTATCTGCTGCCTGAGCCTTTTTCATCTCTTCTGGATGAGTATTGATAGGATTCTCCTCCATTTTCCTGGAGCTTTCCCTGGTCTGGACTGTTGCCATAACTACAGGTTTTATAGGTTCTCCAAGGAAAACATACCTACACCCCAAAATCAAAGGGTAAATAGGGTCGTCCATCACTGCTGCTTTGATTTCTCCTTCCACATAGCGAGATCTTATGTTGATTCGCGCTATGGATAATGTCATGGTTCTTGCTCCCTTGATAGGTCCTCTGATTTCCACTGTTTCTGTGGTTATCTGGTCAGGACTCACTAGAGAAGAGCACACAACTGAATCAAAGTCCAATCCTGTGTTATATAAACACAGTACTTGAGTGCCATTCACGGTCACTTCCTCACAGACAGGGGGATGATGGAAGTCTTTCTCACTTACTGCCATTTCCTTCCTTCCCTGATTCCCTGTTGTAAGACATGCAGCATGATGAGGAGGATTCTTCCTTCTGCAGTCCGCAGTAATGTGGTTACTCATTAGACAAGTTTTACACCACTTTCCTTCCTTCCGGTAAGGTGTCTTATCCGATCTTAGAGGGTTTTTGTCCTTTTGGTCAAACCTTTGTTTGTTCCTTGTGGTATGGTCCTTTTGTTCATATTTGGTATAGTTTTGTGATGATTTGAAGTTTTCACCCTGCTTCTTCTTATTTCCTAATAATTCTGCCTGAGCTGCTTGATACCTCTCAGCAACAGTTACAATATCTTCCAATCGCTCTGCTCCTTGCTCCATGATAAGCTTCCTCATTTCTTGAGGCATGGACTCTTTCACTTGCTCCACCATTACCATTTCTTTCAGATCCTGACACTTCCCTAAACTACTCCATTTTTCCAAATAGGTTTCCAATCTAGCCGAGAATTGGTGATAGTTTTCTCCTGGAAGAAGTTTAGCTGTTCGGAATTTCTTTCTATATGATTCTGAGTTCTTTTCATATCTCACAAGCAGTGCCTGCTTCAGGATTTCATAATCTTCCTGGTCATCTCTTGAGAGCTTCAAATACACATCGTAGGCCACACCTCTCAATCCCTGAGATAGTTTAAGACTCCATTTTTCTTTCACTAAGCCATAGGTAGTGGCTAGTCTTTCGTATCTATCCAGGTACGACTCAATGGCGTCTTCTTTCTCAACAAATGGGTCCAGATGAAAATTCATGGCCCCACTTGAGGTGCTCTGGCTGGAGCTACTCTCAGAGTGAGGTGAGCTACCACCATTATTGCCAGTATTTGCCTGAATTTCAAGCTCTTTTAATCTCAACTGATGGTCTCTCTCTGCTTGTAATTTCCTTTCCTCATTTTCAGCCTCCCATTTCTTGGCTTCAATTTCTAATTTCTCTTCTTTTTTTTCTCTCAGCTTCCAGTCTTTTGTCTTCTCTCTGAGCTTCCAGTCTTTTGTCTTCTCTCTCAGCTTCCAGTCTTTTGGCTTCTCTCTCAGCTTCCGCTTGCAACCGCCTTTCTTCAGCCTCTAATTTCTTTGCTTCTCTATCAGCCTCTAATTTCCTTGCTTCAGTCTCTAATTGCAACTTTCTTTCTTCCCTATCCATATGTTTGTCCACTTCTGTTGTGACATACTGAGTGAGAGCATCACCTGTCATATTTAATTCCTTACCCATCTGCATGATCGCAGTTCTGAACTTCACTAGATCAGCCATGGCGTTACTTAGATAGGGTATGTATATCCACTATAACCAAGTTATTGTAATTAAACTTAATTAATTTAAATGAACAAAAAATTTCCGTGCAACTTTGTGAGCATCAACTATTTACTGAGTACTAAATGATACTCCTCCTAAGAAAATATTGTTTGTTTGTTTGTTTTTTTTTTTTTTTTTAAATCCTGTTATAGAATTTTTTTTCAAAAATCTGTTTCTTATGTTATCTATGGGTGGCACAAGATAGAGTGTAGATAGATGAATAGACTAAGTATGGCTCAAGATATACAGAAATATCCCAGGAACGAGCCCCCAGTGTGGCGAGAGGTTTTATTTGGCTCTTGGATCAGTATAGTACTGACAATTACAGAAATAGAATTTCTGCAGAAAATGGTGAAGTCCCAGTGTCTGAGAGGACTACTGGTATCACAAATTAGTTACGGCTGTGAATGATCTGATCTCGAAACAATAGTAGAGAGGAGACCGACATAAAGTGCCACCTCCGCTGTGTAACTAACTGTGATATTAATAAACAAGGAAACAGATTTTACTTAACAAAGATAAAATTGACAAGTCGTTCAAATACAATTTCCTTATTATTTATTTAGTATATACACTATCTACTCTTGTGCTGAAGGGTGAATGTTGAAAAATGGAATGTAATGAATTTGTAAGTTTACATATGATTTACAAATATTTATATATTTATATAGATATGTAAATAAATATTACAACAAGTTTTCCAATTATAGGAACAAAAATTATATCAGCTGTGCTGTTATTCAATTATAGTACATGTATCAGCTGTGCTGTTAATTAAGGATATAACACTTATCAGCTATGCTGTTATTTTTGTCTCTTGCTATGCTACTTCACTTTCTCATCACTGACAGTTTCTATGCTCACAATGCTGACAGAAATGGTACTAATGTGTACTCATCTCTCTAAGGTCTGTTCTTCTTTGGTTGGTTCACACAACATCGGCTGAGTATCGTTCCTTTAGCCCACCCAAGACTGAGGGGGACCAAAGATGTAGAGTCAGGACAACCTCTATGCTCCTGCGGAGTTCCAGGCAGCTGGATTGACGACCCACGATCTCAGGTTTTAGGACACGAATAAAACCTGTAACAAGGAAAAATAGGGGCTAATTTCTGTCCTCAAGCCCACCTATTTCTTCTATTGTATATGATATATGAGCGTGTCTCAGTGTCTGCATGTAGGATGAATGACAACATGGCTCAGTATGATTTAGCAATAGCGAGACAAGACAGGTGTCTACTTGCACTTTCTGATAAACTAATACATGGATATCATTCAATAATATAAATTCAATGCATGAATACATTCAATACATGAATACATCCCATAATATAAGTTCAATACATGAATACATCCAATAATATGTACACCTAGGTGTGATACAACAATGTCCTTCCCCCTATAATATACCAGGCCCTCTCTGACAAGTGCTATAATATATCCTAACCATAACGTTATGTTCTTATGATAGGAGTATGTGAGACGAGGACTGTTTGGTGATATATCAGGTGGGAGTTATAGGAGACAATAGATTGGAGTTAGATGAGACAAGAGATTGAGTCCTAACAAGGACTGTTTTGGTTATATTTCAGTTGGTTTTATCTGAGATAATAGACTGAAGTTATAGGAGACAATAGATTGAGTCCTAACAAGGACTGTTTTGGTTATATGGCAGTTGGTCTTATCGGAGATAATAGACTGAAGTCATGTGAGACAATAGATTGAGTTATAGGAGACAATAGATTGAGGTATGAGTCCTATTGGTCTTTGTCTATTCAATCATAATAGGAAATACAATCATTATACTTAATTTCCCCAAGATACAATCAGTAACCTGATAGGTAGTATAAATGACACACAACAAATACCAACATTATAGACCTGCTGAAAGCCTATTTTCCTAAAGGTTATCGTAAATATATTTATCCTCTAAGATTCAAACCGGCCAGATTTTGACTCGACTTAGCAAAGCAAGCTGCAGGTCATTGCACTCCAGGTAAGCTATAAATCAAGGTGACAGCTTCTCCTCTTCAGTCGGTCGGTATCTCTGGCGTCGTGTCGGTGATGTGTGATTATGCATAAAATCCGCCCGATTATATAGGTAGGTAAATGCTTAAGGAAAGCGTTTGGTTGGTTCCTGGCGGAGCAAAATGATTGGTTTCCTCCGGTTTAGTCTCAAGCGCTGTACAGCCTAATTTTATTCAGTTTTCATCCGCCATCTTGCGTGAACAAGATGGCCGTTAATTTATTCTGTCTCAGAGACTGGTGAACGTTGCTCGTTGATTGGTTGAAGCAAATCTGTATCTCGACATAGTGATTAACAAAGTAGTGGGTTACACTCGTTTCACGACAGGGATTAAGATTAATTCGCAGAGAGGGTAAAGTTCTGAGGTAGATGGGATAGTGGAATGAAAAGAGGGGGGCACATGAGTGAGTGTCAGGAAAACTCAATACTCAGAAGGGTATTTTTTCTCTTCTTTTGTGACACTAGTCTTTGGTACCAATCGAGGGTACTATCTCTGAAACAAGTGACAGTATAACTGGCCTAAAGTCGACGCTAGTTACCATCATCAGACGGGTCTTAGAGACGCTGGACCAGCTATTACTCCCTGAAACTTCTTGGAACGTGTCACAACTTTCAGACATGACCAGTGATGATTGAACCAGTCATCTATCTGCAAAGAACTGCCTTGTAGTACTATCAACCGGTTTTGTCAGCGCGTGTCCTATCCATCGCTAGTGTCGTCTTCGCCTCATCTCTTGTTACACTAGCACTTGTCTTGTTCGTGTCATCAGTTCCCCATTAATGATCTTGTCATCCCATTTCAGTCCTTCTATTCTACGCAAGCACCCGTGTGCTACCGGGGCCCGAAAGGATAGCAAAGAATAGTAACACTGTACCATGCATGTCGTAAAAAGCGACTAAGGACGGTTGGGCATGAGGCTAGTTACACCATCCCGTAAAAAAACTGTTTACCTAAAAACTTCAACAAACATGGACAAGTCAAATACAGAAGATAAATTAACTCAGCCGCCCAAGACAGAAGAAGGTCCGCTGGAAAGGAGGCGCATGAAGCAACCCAGAGAACGCCGAAAGGAGTCTGGGTTGTCGACTAACCTTTTTTCGTCTAGGAAAATCTCCAGGATTGGCACCTGGAATGTTCGCACTTTGTGAACCAGGGAAAACTGCACAGGTAGCAGCAGAAATGACAAATTAAAGGATTGATATCTTGGGTCTCTGCGAGACACGGTGGAAGGGCATAGAGAGGAGGAGATTGATCACTGGAGAAATGGTGTTGTCCTCAGGACATGAGGAGGAAAGAGCCCACCACAGTGAAGGGGTGGCTCTAATGCTGTCTAGGGAAGCACAGAAGGCACTTATAGAATGGGAAGCAATGGGACATCGAATTATAACAGCAAGGTTTAAATCAGCCAAAAAGAAAGTAAATATAAACATCATCCAGTGTTATGCACCAACAAATGATAAAGAAGAATCTGAGAAAGAAGACTTTTGCACCAGACAACAAAAAGTCTTGGACAAAAAAGAAAAGACAGGACACCATAATTTTGTTGACAGAAGCAAACCCAGAAGCTCCAAAGCCAAGGCTCATCAAGTGTACATAGAAGCGAACAAAGAAGTAAGAAGAAACATCAAAAGAGACAGGAGGAAGTATATTGAAGAGTTGGCAAGGGAAGCAGAGGAAGCTGCAGCCAAAGGAAATATGAGAGACATGTACAACAACACAAAGAAGCTAACAGGGAAATTTAAGCAAGCAAATGGCCTCATAAAAGATAAAAATGTAAAATTGCTTAGTAATACACAAGAACAAATGAAGAGATGGACAGAAAATTTTGAGGAACTTTTCAATAGACAAGCTCCAACTAATCCCCCAGACATCTAGCCAGCAGAAGAGTATCTACTAATCAGCTGTGAAGGACCAAGTAGAAAAGAAATAAAGAAAGCCATAAAGCTTCTGAAAGATGGAAAAGCAGCTGGTCTAGATGGAATTCTAGCAGAGGCCATCAAAACGGATAATGATTCCTTAACAGAGATATTATACAAATTACTTGGCAAAGTCTGGGGGAGAGAGGAAATACCAGCAGAATGGAAGGAAGTTATCTGGTCAAGTCGCTTAAGAAGAGAAATTTATAAGAATGCACAAATTATAGAGGAATAATGTTACTATCAGTGCCAGGAAAAAGTATTAAACAGAATCCTCCTTGAGAGATTAAAAGAGTCCATGGACAAGCAACTAAGAGATGAACAAGCAGGTCTTCGACAAAACAGATCCTGTACAGACCAGATAGCCACATTGAGAATAATAGTTGAACAAAGTCTAGAATGGAATTCATCGCTATATATCGGATTCGTGGACTATGAAAAGGCATTTGACAGTGTAGACAGAGATTCACTTTGGAAATTGATGAGGCATTATGGAGTTCCCATGAAGATCATTATCTTAATAAGGAAGACCTTTGAAGACATGACATGCATTCTTCATGAAGGACAACTTACAGAACCGTTTAGGATTAGAACGGGAGTGAGACAGGGATACCTCTTGTCTCCATTTCTTTTCTTACTAGCAATAGATTGGGTAATGAAAACATAGACATCACACAACAGAAATGGAATCCAGTGGAATCTGACTAAACAGCTTGATGATCTGGATTTTGCAGATGACTTGGCTCTTCTGTCCCATAACCATAATCAGATGCAAAAGAAAATGAAAATTCTCGATGAGAGGTCACAACAAGTGGGCCTGAAAATACACAGGGAAAAGACAAAGATTATGAGAACAAATGCAAGCAATGATAACAAGATTGAACATGAAACACCACTAAAGGATGTAGAATCGTACTCATATCTTGGCATTAATATAGAAAGAATTGGCGGGACAGACAATGATATAGAAATAAGAATACAAAAAGAAAAAGGAGCTTTCATTGCATTGGGAAACATATGACGAAAAAGAGAAATCAAGTCCAAAACGAAAATAAACTCAAATGTGAAGTCAGTCCTATTGTATGGCTCTGAGACATGGAGAGCAACAAAAACAACCCAAAAAGCTACAGACTTTTATAAACGGGTGCTTGCGTATAATAGAAGGGCTGAAATGGTATGACAAAGTAACAAATGTGGAATTGATGACAAGAACCAGACAAGTGCCAGTGGAACAAGAGTTGAGAAGAAGACGCTTGCGATGGATAGGACACACATTGAGGAAACCTGTTGATAGCATTACAAGGCAGTCCTTGTTCTGGCAAGAGAGGCAGAGGTAGACCAAAAAACACATGGAGAAGAGAACTGGATACAGAGGTGAAAATGATGAGGAAAACATGGAAAGAACTTGTCATGTGTTTGTTGAAGGCCTATGATTGATTATACGCAAGCACCAGTTACGAAAGTCTGTATCTTTTTGGTTGCTGTTTTTCTTGTTCTCCATGTTTCAGAGTCACACATTAAGTCTAACTTTCATCTGACCGTTCAATTATGACCTTCTTTATGACCTGTTTTTTATTCGCTTGTCCGTTCACCTCAACAAAACAAATATGTTCTCACTATTCTTTAAAAGGAGACAATCTGAACTAATGGCTTTCAATTCATGCTGATATTCCATTGCACCTTTTCTCTGCGCTAATGAACCACGGCTTGAACCCGGCAGGCAAAGGTTCATCGAATAAGCTAGATTAAATCGATAATGTTTCAACAATATTATGAAAAAAAAATGCAGAACCTTCTGCCCGATTGTGTTCTTTGTTCGGTTCTTCGATTACCCCCCAGAAGTTGATTGACTCGCACCTGCTCGTCGGAAGTTGTGATTTCAATCACCGAAGGTTTTATTATTTTAATAATTTTTTTTTCTGGTTCCTAACCTGATAGCTGATGATATCGATCTTATAGCAGGAACAGAATCAGAACTTCAAGACCTTACCTCTAGACTGGAGAAAGTAACAAGAACGTATGGGATGGAAATAAATATAGAAAAAAGCAAGATATTAGTGAATAGCCATAAGAAACATGCTCAGACCAACATTACGTTAAATGGGCAATCGTTAGAAGAAGTTAACACCTTTAAATATCTAGAGTCCACTATATGTTGTGATGGACGATCAAGTAAAGAAATCAGAACAAGACTTGAGATGGCCTCAGCTGCCATGACAAGGCTGAATGTGATCTGGAAAAGTAACATCAGTTTTCCTGTGAAGATCAAATTATATAAATCACTTGAATTATATAATCTCTTGTATGGGTGTGTGAAGACCAGAGGTTAACCATTGGAGAGAAGACACGAAAATGTGAAGACCAGACGTTAACCATTGGAGAGAAGAGACAAAAATGTGAAGACCAGACGTTAACCATTGGAGAGAAGAGACAAAAATGTGAAGACCAGACGTTAACCATTGGAGAGAAGAGACACAAATGTGAAGACCAGACGTTAACCATTGGAGAGAAGAGACAAAAATATGAAGACCAGATGTTAACCATTGGAGAGAAGACACAAAAATGTGAAAACCAGATGGAGAGAAGTGACAAAAATGTGAAAACCAGACGTTAACCATTGGAGAGAAGAGACAAAAATGTGAAAACCAGACGTTAACCAATGGAGAAAAGAGACAAAAATATGAAAACCAGACGTTAACCTTTGTAGAGAAGAGACAAAAATGTGAAAACCAGACTCAACCATTGGAGAGAAGAGACACAAATGTGAAAACCAGACGTTAACCACTGGAGACAAGAGACAAGAATGTGAAAACCAAACGTTAACCATTGGAGAGAAGAGAAAAAAGTGTGAAAACCAGACGTTAACCATTGGAGAGAAGAGACAAAAATGTGAAGACCAGACGTTAACCATTGGAGAGAAGACACAAAAATGTGAAGACCAGACGTAAACCATTGGAGAGAAGAGACACAAATGTGAAAACCAGACGTTAACCATTGGAGAGAAGAGACAAAAATAAAATATGAAAACCAGACGTTAACCATTGGAGAGAAGAGACAAAAATGTGAAAACCAGACTCAACCATTGGAGAGAAGAGACAAAAATATGAAAACCAGACGTTAACCATTGGAGAGAAGAGACAAAAATGTGAAAACCAGACGTTAACCATTGGAGAGAAGAGACACAAATGTGAAAACCAGACGTTAACCACTGGAGACAAGAGACAAGAATGTGAAAACCAGACGTTAACCATTGGAGAGAAGAGAAAAAAGTGTGAAAACCAGACGTTAACCATTGGAGAGAAGAGACAAAAATGTGAAGACCAGACGTTAACCATTGGAGAGAAGACACAAAAATGTGAAGACCAGACGTAAACCATTGGAGAGAAGAGACAAAAATGTGAAAACCAGGCGTTAACCATTGGAGAGAAGAGACAAAAATGTGAAAACTAGACGTTAACCATTGGAGAGAAGAGACAAAAATATGAAAACCAGACGTAAACTATTGGAGAGAAGAGACAAAAATGTGAAAACCAGACGTTAACCATTGGAGAGAAAAGACAAAAATGTGAAGACCAGACATTAACCATTGGAGAGAAGAGACAAAAATGTGAAGACCAGACGTAAACTATTGGAGAGAAGAGACATAAATGCGAAGACCAGACGTTAACCATTGGAGAGAAGAGACAAAAATGTGAAGACCAGACGATAGCCATTGGAGAGAAGAGACAAAAATGTGAAGACTAGACGTTAACCAATAGAGAGAAGAGACAAAAATGTGAAGACCAGACGTTAACCATTGGAGAGAAGAGACAAAAATGTGAAGACCAGACGTTAACCATTGGAGAAAAGAGACAAAAATGTGAAGACCAGACGTTAACCACTGAAAAGAAGTGACAAGAATATGAAGACCAGACGTTAACCATTGGAGAGAAGATGTAGAGTGTCAGGGATGTTATATGTGCCTGGCCTTGCCACTACTGTAGAATAAACGTGTTGTTGTGTATAAGCCACTGTTGAATGTCCGGATGCGGGTGTTATGTTTTGGGTCATGCACTGATCATCACTGAAGAAAGTCTTCTTCGGTTACCTCTGCATCATCGAATGAACCTGTCATGTAGACCTTGAGTGGGAGTGTCAAGTAACGCGAATGGTGTAGTAGTTCGGTGTAACAGACCTCTTGATAATAACTCTCACACACTCTCATGTAATGCAATGACGACTTGAACTGCCTCTGACATTTCAATAGTTTAATGAAGGCACGCAAACTGGACAGCACGGATACAGTCATGGACACATGTTGACATACATTCATTGGTTATTTGAATCGTGGATGATACATTCATGTAGTAGTGAAATATCATTCAACCCAAGGTAGCATTCACTGTTCTGGTAACTAATCGCCGTATCCTCTACTGACTGAACGCGTCAATGAGGATCGGTAAACATACAAAAGTCATTGGCCGAACCTTCATTTCATAGCTAAGTTCTTAAGCTGAAATATGTCCAATGTTTGTATAACACTCATAAACCACGATAGTGGGTTTTCACCTCATAACAAGATCTCGATACCACTGCCCGATAGTAGGATACATAATCTGTTCTCTTGACAGTGATCAAAAAATATGATGACAGGAATATAACATGGCCGCCTTCCTGAGTTGTCGCTCACTCACTCGTAGGAAGGTAGATATAAGCCAAAGTTAATTTATAATGTGCATATAAATAATTTCATAAAGTTTTCCATACAGCTCTACAGTAATCAAGTTAATTCACGTAGACATAACTGCTGTAGGAAAGCCTGTCATCTTCGTCGATACAAAACACAACCCTAGCGATACGAAGTACAATGTTCCATCTAGGTCTAATCGACTCGAGATCATCAAAATTAGGGTCTGGCATAACTGGAGTCCGAATCACACATATGAGGAGGATCTCTGACAAATAGACTCTTGCAGAGACACAAACTTCTCCTAGAAAAACATCTATGAATCACTGTTAAACCTTAAACAGTGCCAGCCCTGGAAAAAGCACTCAGCCATTTCTTAGCGACATTATCGGAACTCTTTACAACCCAGTAGGACTACGAAAACCTGCGCTAGATTCTGGCAGAAAGAATATAGTCCGACCTGAACATACAAAGGTATACAATATACGACTGAATCTACTTGCACTAGACAAGTAGTACACATGAATTCAGGCCATAAACATAACAAGCAAAATTAATCTATTTTCTGGCCCGAACAAATAAGAACGGACATGAATACAATATCCATGCGCCGTATCAATATCAAGAACGATCACTCATATAATCAAAAGTGCAAATCAATCATGAATTATCTAGCTTTACCAGAGGAAGCATTTCCATACACAAATGAATGCAAATATATATTTTTTCCATATTAAATAGCCATATCGTATTTTTGTAATATGTGCGTCAAAATATGCACGCAACAGATTACCACACCCCTCGGGAAAAAAAAATGGTACATTTTTTTTTTTGAAATACATCTAGGAGCAACATACAATAGGCTCACAACGCACCAATAACAATGCGCAGATGATAAGCATTGAGAATATATTTCATGAACTTAGAGAAATTATTTCTCTAAGTATAAATATTTCCAGAGAGGTGTCACCAACGCATACTACAATACTTGCAATGCCACACTTTCTACATCAGTTTATACATAAATTTCATCTTAGATACCTTAACATCATGATCATCAAAGACGAAAAAACATTGAAAAACCAGCGGTGAATAAACATCAGTGAACCGCTAAGTAGTGTTACAATCAATATATGATATATTCCATATGTGGCCACCACTGTAGAGTGTCAGGGATGTTATATGTGCCTGGCCTTGCCACTACTGTAGAATAAACGTGTTGTTGTGTATAGGCCACTGTTGAATGTCCGGATGCGGGTGTTATGTTTTGGGTCATGCACTGATCATCACTGAAGAAAGTCTTCTTCGGTTACCTCTGCATCATCGAATGAACCTGTCATGTAGACCTTGAGTGGGAGTGTCAAGTAACGCGAATGGTGTAGTAGTTCGGTGTAACAGACCTCTTGATAATAACTCTCACACACTCTCATGTAATGCAATGACGACTTGAACTGCCTCTGACATTTCAATAGTTTAATGAAGGCACGCAAACTGGACAGCACGGATACAGTCATGGACACATGTTGACATACATTCATTGGTTATTTGAATCGTGGATGATACATTCATGTAGTAGTGAAATATCATTCAACCCAAGGTAGCATTCACTGTTCTGGTAACTAATCGCCGTATCCTCTACTGACTGAACGCGTCAATGAGGATCGGTAAACATACAAAAGTCATTGGCCGAACCTTCATTTCATAGCTAAGTTCTTAAGCTGAAATATGTCCAATGTTTGTATAACACTCATAAACCACGATAGTGGGTTTTCACCTCATAACAAGATCTCGATACCACTGCCCGATAGTAGGATACATAATCTGTTCTCTTGACAGTGATCAAAAAATATGATGACAGGAATATAACATGGCCGCCTTCCTGAGTTGTCGCTCACTCACTCGTAGGAAGGTAGATATAAGCCAAAGTTAATTTATAATGTGCATATAAATAATTTCATAAAGTTTTCCATACAGCTCTACAGTAATCAAGTTAATTCACGTAGACATAACTGCTGTAGGAAAGCCTGTCATCTTCGTCGATACAAAACACAACCCTAGCGATACGAAGTACAATGTTCCATCTAGGTCTAATCGACTCGAGATCATCAAAATTAGGGTCTGGCATAACTGGAGTCCGAATCACACATATGAGGAGGATCTCTGACAAATAGACTCTTGCAGAGACACAAACTTCTCCTAGAAAAACATCTATGAATCACTGTTAAACCTTAAACAGTGCCAGCCCTGGAAAAAGCACTCAGCCATTTCTTAGCGACATTATCGGAACTCTTTACAACCCAGTAGGACTACGAAAACCTGCGCTAGATTCTGGCAGAAAGAATATAGTCCGACCTGAACATACAAAGGTATACAATATACGACTGAATCTACTTGCACTAGACAAGTAGTACACATGAATTCAGGCCATAAACATAACAAGCAAAATTAATCTATTTTCTGGCCCGAACAAATAAGAACGGACATGAATACAATATCCATGCGCCGGATCAATATCAAGAACGATCACTCATATAATCAAAAGTGCAAATCAATCATGAATTATCTAGCTTTACCAGAGGAAGCATTTCCATACACAAATGAATGCAGATATATATTTTTTCCATATTAAATAGCCATATCGTATTTTTGTAATATGTGCGTCAAAATATGCACGCAACAGATTACCACACCCCTCGGGAAAAAAAAATGGTACATTTTTTTTTTTTTTGAAATACATCTAGGAGCAACATACAATAGGCTCACAACGCACCAATAACAATGCGCAGATGATAAGCATTGAGAATATATTTCATGAACTTAGAGAAAGTATTTCTCTAAGTATAAATATTTCCAGAGAGGTGTCACCAACGCATACTACAATACTTGCAATGCCACACTTTCTACATCAGTTTATACATAAATTTCATCTTAGATACCTTAACATCATGATCATCAAAGACGAAAAAACATTGAAAAACCAGCGGTGAATAAACATCAGTGAACCGCTAAGTAGTGTTACAATCAATATATGATATATTCCATATGTGGCCACCACTGTAGAGTGTCAGGGATGTTATATGTGCCTGGCCTTGCCACTACTGTAGAATAAACGTGTTGTTGTGTATAGGCCACTGTTGAATGTCCGGATGCGGGTGTTATGTTTTGGGTCATGCACTGATCATCACTGAAGAAAGTCTTCTTCGGTTACCTCTGCATCATCGAATGAACCTGTCATGTAGACCTTGAGTGGGAGTGTCAAGTAACGCGAATGGTGTAGTAGTTCGGTGTAACAGACCTCTTGATAATAACTCTCACACACTCTCATGTAATGCAATGACGACTTGAACTGCCTCTGACATTTCAATAGTTTAATGAAGGCACGCAAACTGGACAGCACGGATACAGTCATGGACACATGTTGACATACATTCATTGGTTATTTGAATCGTGGATGATACATTCATGTAGTAGTGAAATATCATTCAACCCAAGGTAGCATTCACTGTTCTGGTAACTAATCGCCGTATCCTCTACTGACTGAACGCGTCAATGAGGATCGGTAAACATACAAAAGTCATTGGCCGAACCTTCATTTCATAGCTAAGTTCTTAAGCTGAAATATGTCCAATGTTTGTATAACACTCATAAACCACGATAGTGGGTTTTCACCTCATAACAAGATCTCGATACCACTGCCCGATAGTAGGATACATAATCTGTTCTCTTGACAGTGATCAAAAAATATGATGACAGGAATATAACATGGCCGCCTTCCTGAGTTGTCGCTCACTCACTCGTAGGAAGGTAGATATAAGCCAAAGTTAATTTATAATGTGCATATAAATAATTTCATAAAGTTTTCCATACAGCTCTACAGTAATCAAGTTAATTCACGTAGACATAACTGCTGTAGGAAAGCCTGTCATCTTCGTCGATACAAAACACAACCCTAGCGATACGAAGTACAATGTTCCATCTAGGTCTAATCGACTCGAGATCATCAAAATTAGGGTCTGGCATAACTGGAGTCCGAATCACTGTGGTGAATGGGGATAATATATATCTTTATAGGGGACTTAGTGTACTGACTGAGATCAGCTGTGAAGGTCTATGTATCTATTTAATATTGTGATTTATTACATAGCCTTCTTTGCTACCACATATGTCAACCTCAGTCAGACTTATTCTGGATTTGTATAATGACTGCGTGTTATGTCTAGGGTATGATAGTGATGTAATGAGAGTACACAATAATTAACAGCCAGCTAAACACCTATGGTAAGACCCACAACACTTATAACACCAAACCTCTCACAAACCTCAACAACTTTAAGAGGGACCTTAAGTAAGTCGAGTGTTAACTTTTCAAATTTATATATTATGTATTTATAAAAAGATATCCTGATCCAATGTCAAAGGAATCAGGAATCCCAATTACTATAATTATATGAAATATTTACACATTATACAAAGGGTATGTTAAAATTAACAACTGTGTCATGTAATCGCTGTGTGTGTTGTAGTCTTTGCGGAAATACTGGATGTTCAAGCTATGTGGTTGTTGCTCCTCATCACATTTCTAGTCTGTCTTTGATGGAAATAAGGTCTACACTTTCACTTTCCTATCAAGGAAACACTGTCGTGTCTCTCTGGCTTTATGTTCTTTGATTTTCAGTTCTAAGAGGTGTCATAAGACTGAGCGTCACTGTTTACACCTCTTAACTTTGAGATGGCTGACAGGAACAGACTCCTATGCTCGTAAGGTCAGCATACTCTGGATTTCATCACTCTGGTCGTTCTCTTGTCCCAGGCATATATTCTCTGCCTCCGGATTGTACGATAATCTGACCAGGTGCTGCTCTAACAGTTTGAGGACCACTGTCCCACAATTAAGAAATCTGAGAACAAATTACGTTGAATAGCAAGACCAATATGGCACACTCTCGATCTGCTGTCGTTCCAGGCTTTCAAAGAATAATTGCACTGGCTTTCAACGCATAAGTTTCTCCAATGAAGAAATATTTGAATGTGGCAGTGAACTGACTCTCTTTTTGCCAATATCGGGAGTTCTAACCAATAAGGCCCTATGTTTATAAAGTATTTGAAATTAAAAGCAGCTTTCCTATCGTGTCTCTATTAGCAACCCACTAGTACTTTTTCTCGACTAATCGTAGTTAGTCTTTCATAAAATGGTAACCAATCAAATCGATTCTAACAGTGTGGCCTCCATTCATTTTAAAAGTCTTATCTACCATGCCAAATGGAGCAACCATGACCAAGTGTTGTCAATACGACACCACTACTTTATTTTGGCTATAAGTTGTTTATTCTTTAACTAATGGTGCAACACTTACTATATTCGTTATCAGCAAATTCTACTGCATCTAACTATATAAGTTTAAATGGTCTACTCTGTCAGTGGAGAGACATGATTTCAACCTAAACTCATGTTAATATTTAACTTTTCCACTGTTTATTAAAAAAATCTGGCCGGTCATACGCATTCGTTCGTGTGTTCCAAGAAATGCATAGTTTATTTTTAGCCTAGACTGTCAGTTTGATTTCAAGCCATAGCGTAGCAAATTAATATGCAGAACGCGTTTCGACATTCATGTCTCAATGCAATGCAGTGTACGCCTTAGGAAAGCACAGTCCTATACCAGTCTTCTTCCTATGTAATTATCTATCCGTTTGGCTTTACATTTAATTATGATTTATTTATGTGGATTTAGAATGTTCCACGACAAAATCTCCCCACTTAAAACAGACATTATATGTCAGTCTATAATTCTATATACACATAGATAAATTACTATCTATGCCTTTACTCTGCCTTTGTTATCCTGGTTTTATGCAGTTGGGTCTATTCAAAGTAGGCACGACTCAAGAAATCTGCCCCAGACCTCTACAACCAAGAAGCTATTTCAATTATGTTACTGAACAGCTGCAAGTGTTACTGCTTGTCTTAATGCTGCTTAGCAACCAGTATTCACCATTTCTCTTCTCTGAGTCTGCTCAATGACATGTCCAGAGAACATTAGATGTTCCTCAAATTGTACGTTATGAGGAGATAATCTATATATGGTGATAGCAGAGTTTCCGTATGGGATCCAATAATCTCATGATCAGCCTATATAAACATTTGGAATATCCTCAACCAAAGAGGCAACTCATGGATTCATTATGTTCCTCCGAAATGTTTCTGTCCAACAATTTTCTGATCTCAGCTTATGTGGAATCTGATGGTAGCTTTTTCTCAGATCCACTTCTTTAACAATGTTACATATGGGCCTGTAATTTGGTTGACCTGTTTTCCCAGGCACCTGTCAGGTCCTTTGCACTAGAAGCACTGTTGTGATGACTTTTATTCCTAGAATCATCATGCACAAATCTACCGCTACCAATTCTTTTCTTGGGGCTTTCTCCCCACTTAAAATTCTTGATGGGAGATTTCCTCTCTCCATCTTCTTCCTCCAGTTCACATAAGTCCGATTGAGGGATTTTCGGCTTATCCTGGGGTAAGATATCTCTTTGCACTCTCCTCATAGTGGCCATATTAAAACATTCAATTGATGATTGTCCGTGAAAGGGTGGGTCCCATTCCACTTGGTCCACTTTATTATTCTTTCTGTTGTCAGGCCTAAGTTTGCCCCGTAGCGAGTCTAGGTCCTGATTCTTCTTCCCACGAGTGGGTGTTCCCTCTGTATTTTCTGGCTCAGGTTTGCCATAATGCTTCTCTTGCATTTGGTTATTATTTTTCCATCCTGTGGAATTTTCTTTATTGCACTGGTCACAGTCATCGACAAATTTTCTTATGTCATCAACCACTCCTGGCCAGTAATAAGATATAGATGTCCTTGAACAGTTGTGACCCATTCTCAGATGTCCACCGTCTAGAACATGTGTTTGTTTCAAAATTGGTTCCCTATATTTCGAGGGCACTACCAACTGTGCACCCACGAATGATCCTGCTTTAACCGTCCGGTAAAGCATTCCATCATCTAAATAGAATTCTCCCTTCCTAGGAGGGGTATGTAGTTTTTGGAGTTTGTCAAAACACGGCTTCAGTGATCTATCTCCAGCCTGTGCCTTTCTCCACTGTTTACGAGACCCCATATTTGGTGGTCCCTCCTGCTTTCTCACAGGTAAGCTCCTTTTCACCTCTTCTGGCGTGGTATTTATTAGACTATCCTCCTCCTGTCTAGAGTTGGATCTGACCTGCAGGGTTGCCATATACACAGGTTTCCTTCTGCAATAGTCAGTATCATGATTGTCCATACGACAATTTTTACACCATCTCCTTTTTGGGTTGAAAGATTTTCTTTCATCAAATTGTGGGTTTTTATTTTTATAGTCATTTCGTGGTCTATCAAACTGTTGCCACGGAGCCCTTGTGATAACTTTAAACTCCACCTTTCTCTCTCCAACCCATATGAGGTAGCTAACAATTCGTACCTACTTATATAACTCTCAATGTCATCTTCTTTTTCAACAAAGTGATCTAGATGGAAGTTCATAGCTGAGGTTGAGGCCCCCTGACTAGCCGGAGCATCAGAGGCAAAGGGACTGGCACCATTTTCAGGAGCATGGCCTTGAATTTCCAACTCCCTGAGTCGTAGCTCATGCTCCCGCTGCAATCTCCTATCCTCTGCTTCCGCAGCCAATCTTCTTTCTTCCTTTTCTGCTTCTGCAGCCAATCTTTTTTTCTTCTCTTTCGGCAGCCAGTTTTCTTTCCTCTGCTGCCAATCTTTTTTTCTTCTCTTTCGGCAGCCAGTTTTCTTTCCTCTGCTGCCAATCTTCTTTCTTCTGCTTCCTTTTCTGCAGCCAATTGTAATCTCTTACTTTCAGCCTCTAATGCCCTAGCTTGCTGGTCAGCCTCAATCTGTAGCTTTTTTAGCCTCAGCCTCCATCTGTAACCTCTTAATTTCTTTTTCAGCCTCAATCTGTAACTGAAGTTTCTTAATCTCTCTAGCCTCTTCTACTTTCATTTTCCTTTCCTCAGCCACCCTATTTTCTTCCCTGGCAATGAACTTATCACACTCTGATGTGACATAATCAATCAGAACTTGCCCCTCCATGTTCATTTCTTTGGCCGTCTGCACAGCAGCAGATCGAAATTTTGCCAAGTCTGCCATTCCTATAATAGGTAAATTTATACAATGTCTAAGCAAACAAACTTCAATATACTAATTATCTAAGGACCACAGGCAGTGAGAGCTCAGTCTTATTTATTTTCACCCGAGGATACCTTTTAAATTCTTTATATTTCCTGAAGTGAATTACCCCAATTATATGTTAATGGAAGTTCTAGATATCCCCGGACTAGCCTACCCAATTTATGAAATGGGAGAAGTCTTAAATATCCCGGAACGAGCTAACCCAATATATGTGGTGAATGGGGATAATATATATCTTTATAGGGAACTTAGTGTACTGACTGAGATCAGCTGTGAAGGTCTATGTATCTATTTAATATTGTGATTTATTACATAGCCTTCTTTGCTACCACATATGTCAACCTCAGTCAGACTTATTCTGGATTTGTATAATGACTGCGTGTTATGTCTAGGGTATGATAGTGATGTAATGAGAGTACACAATAATTAACAGCCAGCTAAACACCTATGGTAAGACCCACAACACTTATAACACCAAACCTCTCACAAACCTCAAACAACTTTTAAGAGGGACCTTAAGTAAGTCGAGTGTTAACTTTTTCAAATTTATGTATTATGTATTTATAAAAAAGATATCCTGATCCAATGTCAAAGGAATCAGGAATCCCAATCACTATAATTATATGAAATATTTACACATTATACAAAGGGTATGGTTAAAATAAACAACTGTGTCATGTAATCGCTGTGTGTGTTGTAGTCTTTGCGGAAATACTGGATGTTCAAGCTATGTGGTTGTTGCTCCTCATCACATTTCTAGTCTGTCTTTGATAGAAATAAGGTCTACACTTTCACTTTCCTATCAAGGAAACACTGTCGTGTCTCTCTGGCTTTATGTTCTTTGATTTTCAGTTCTAAGAGGTGTCATAAGACTGAGCGTCACTGTTTACACCTCTTAACTTTGAGATGGCTGACAGGAACAGACTCCTATGCTCGTAAGGTCAGCATACTCTGGATTTCATCACTCTGGTCGTTCTCTTGTCCCAGGCATATATTCTCTGCCTCCGGATTGTACAATAATCTGACCAGGTGCTGCTCTAACAGTTTGAGGACCACTGTCCCACAATTAAGAAATCTGAGAACAAATTACGTTGAATAGCAAGACCAATATGGCACACTCTCGATCTGCTGTCATTCCAGGCTTTCAAAGAATAATTGCACTGGCTTTCAACGCATAAGTTTCTCCAATGAAGAAATATTTGAATGTGGCAGTGAACTGACGCTCTTTTTG
This sequence comes from Oreohelix idahoensis, assembly GCA_024509875.1. NCBI lineage: Eukaryota > Metazoa > Mollusca > Gastropoda > Stylommatophora > Oreohelicidae > Oreohelix > Oreohelix idahoensis. The sequence goes on from JAMPIV010004533.1 coordinate 210,364, forward strand.
CCAATATCGGGAGTTCTAACCAATAAGGCCCTATGTTTATAAAGTATTTGAAATTAAAAGCAGCTTTCCTATCGTGTCTCTATTAGCAACCCACTAGTACTTTTTCTCGACTAATCGTAGTTAAGTCTTTCATAAAATGGTAACCAGTCAAATCGATTCTAACAGTGTGGCCTCCATTCATTTTAAAAGTCTTATCTACCATGCCAAATGGAGCAGCGATGACCAAGTGTTGTCAATACGACACCACTACTTTATTTTGGCTATAAGTTGATTTTATTCTTTAACTAATGGTGCAACACTTACTATATTCGTTATCAGCAAATTCTACTGCATCTAACTATATAAGTTTTAAATGGTCTACTCTGTCAGTCCCACATACACACTTATTATACAAAACATACAAGAATATACAACAGGAAGTAATAATATGATTAAATAGAAAAGTCTAAAAATAGATGAATGAATAAAAGTTGGGGGGGGGGGGGGGGGGGGGGGGGGGGGTGGGTAAGTATAGAAAATTTAACATCTATAAAAAAAAACCAAAAAAAAAACCAAAAAAACCCTAACATAAAACCCCTTAACCCCACAAAAAAACTAAACAATATACTTAAAAAACA